>OW203772.1:6423939-6903657 GCA_934045905.1 Leuctra nigra | reverse complement strand
ATTTAGTGTATCATATTTCAATTCAGCATGGATGATATTATGTTCAATGCGCACCAAAATTTTGGTTCAAGATAATGCGCATTCGGGCGCTCGCTTATCAACGCTTTACACCAAGCGTTTTCCTAGTTTTACTAAGTTTTAGTTTTGACAATCATAATCATACTAAAACTTCAGAGGCATTCAACAATAAGTATAATTCAATGCACTAAATTATCTGCATGGAAGCAATTGCTTCAGTTGTTTATCACAATTTTTCGTAACCTGAAAAATCACGAGCAGTAGACGTATTGTTTGGACTCTTGCTGTAATATCTTGGCATTTATCCCTAGGGTTCACGTTCATGATCAACCTAGAGTACGGTGTTAATGTCTCTTGAACGATGTTTTAGATTCTCGAACACCAATCCTGTCATCCAGATAAGTCTGGTCGCGTTTGAAGAAGCAAAGAACACAGGTCCTCTGGATCAGCACTCGTACGTCCAGATCGGATTCCCTCCGCTCTCGGAGACGTCGAAATATCCGCGAGAATGTGCAGCCATGGACACCAACATCTTCGATTGGGACCCAAGCGCTTGCGAAATGCTTAAGGTAACTTGGAAAACGCTCTGTGAATAAAAAATATTAAAATATTCGATATTTAGCGAACGAAAATAAGTTACTTGTTTGTAAACCAATCAGAAAGACGATCTCTTAATTGTCTTCCAGGAAACTCTCGGTTCCCTGACTGTCTGTCAGTGCTCCATTGCCTTGGATGAAAACATGAACGCAATTGGAGAATACATCATCTACGAGCCAGCCGCCACTTTCCAGAACTTCATCAACGACAACAGCGTCTTGTACGTCGTCATGATATTGGAGATGATCGTCTCCTTATTCGGCATCAGCTGCATCGTCATCACAGCTATCGTCTTCAAGAGATGGCGCCGTGACCTTGGACACCAGATCCTGCTCCAGATGATCCTGGCGCTAATCCTTAACCTTGTGTTCGGCTTCTTCAACTACTTCGTGCATTACGATCTGAGAAGCGGAGCATGTCTTGCTATCGGAGTCATACGTCACTATGCTTATCTCGCTATGTTCGGATGGTTGTTCGTCATGTCAGGTCTACAACTGAAACGTCTTCTCACTGTACTTGGATCGAAAGATACGGAACATCTCATTGTAAAAGTCGCAATATTCGCTTGGGGTTTGCCACTTTTACCAATCATTATCCTGTGTGCTTGGAACACAAAATTCTACCGGCAAGATTTAAGGAACCGTGGGTTTTGTTATCCGGAAGGGTTGTCCTTTGAACTTACAGTACAAGCACCTGCTGCAGCTGTTCTTATTGCAAACGTGGTCATTTTCATGTTGATCACGGCTAGAATCTACAACTGCTTCGGTTGGGGCGTGACAGAGGGTATGGAGAGACACGGATTGAGTTCTCGTAAAGAGCAACTGCGTAAGTTGGGAACCAGTCTGTTCATCTTCTTCCTATTCGGACTTACTTGGACATTCCATTTCATGTCCGAGGAAGGAGTTATCAACAACAAGTTCATCTTCGAGTACTTGTTTCTGATCACGGCAACTGCTCACGTGTTCATGTTGGCGGTGTTCTTCATTATCCTTGACAATGAAACCTATGCTATGTGGGAGAAAGCTGCGGCAGATCGAATACCTTGGTGTGCTGACAGGCTGAGGGAAAAGCAGAAGAAGAGACGCACGAAGAGGATGAAAAGCTCCTCTTCTGGAGGAGGTTCTGTGAAGTTCGTATTGAAAGCAAAGAGATCGAGAGTGAATACAAGGACAAAAAACCAAACTGAGAAGGATGAAAATACAATAGAAGAGGAAATTAGTGAGAAGGAGCAAAGTACAATTGAAATAGCAGAGAGTGAGTAGTTTACAATGCAATTAATGAGTTAATGTGGAGTAATGCAATCGGTGAAGAAAAGAGCGAGAATAATCAAAATACAGTCGAATTGTCACAAACTAAGAAGGATGAAAATGCAAACGATGTGGTTCAGAGCGAGAAAGATACACATACAATCGGAGAGGGAAAGAGCGAGAATAATCAAAACACAATTGAATTGACACTTAGTGAGTTGAAAGAATAGAACAAAAGCACTTTTACTTAAAATTGTTTCAGTTAACATTACAAATTATCAATTCTCTGGATTTACTAATAGTGAGGGCTGTAAGCACAAAAATAGTGCAAAATGTGATAGAAATTTTTCCTTTGGCAATTTTATAGGAAATTTCCCGCTCTTTCATAATTTCGAGATCCTCAAAAAAATCGGACGGCCATTTTGGGCTCCAGGGCAGTCCAAAGTGCTAAAACATTTGTATTTCAGTGAAATTTTAAAACTTTTATCAATGTATTGTTCAAGTATAATAAACAATGTGTCAGGAAGGTACGATAAAAAAATTAAAATTCTAAGACTAACCAAAGTTGTATTTAATCAAGAAATTAAAGATGTCGGCGGGTATGCTCTAAAATGACTGCCATTTTCATGGAATTCGGGTTTCAAGGTTGCAGTTGATTATGTAGGTTCATATTATGGACATTTAACTTAAAAATCGATGGATCACGAAATTAACCCTTTGGGGGATGGGGGGTGGAGACCCAAACGTTTCGATATCTGTAAAATAAACGACAGTAGATAGAGACTAATAATTGCTTGCACACACTAATAAAACTGTGCTCTGTTCGAAAAAAATCACGAGATCCCAAAATTATGCCGCCATCTTGGATGAGACTCGTTTATATTTCGTTATTTTGCGCACAGCAGTTGAAAAATTATGATAAATTGGCTACTTTGTTCATCCCTTGTTCACTGCAAAGGTATCGAGTCACCGCCTCCTGAACTAAAATTACATGTTAAAATCCCTATCTTGGGACGTTTTATCAACACACAAATGAAGTTTTAGGGAGAACGGTTGGAGATACAGAGAATATGTAAATTACAAATATCTTTACTATTATTAGGGCTATATTTTATGTCAAATAAACTTTTTCATATTGCATGCAAAACGAACTTAAATTTACCTTTAGCTATAGGTATTTAATTTACCTATATCGAAACCTTTAGGTCTCCACCCTCCACCCCTTAAGGGTTAATTTCGTGACCCATTGATTTTTAAGATAAAGGTCCATAATTTGCACCTACATACGCAATTGGAACCTTGAAACACAAATACCCTGAAAATGGCGGTCATTTTAGAGCGTACCCGCCGAAATCTTTAATTTCTTGATTCTCTAACAACTTTGGTTAGGCTTATAATTTTAATTTTTTAATTTTTTGGCACTTTGGACAGCCCTGGGGCCCAAAATGGCAGTCCGATATTTTGAGGATCTCAAAATTATGAAAGAGCGGAAAATTTCCTATAAAACTGCCAAAGGAAAATTCCTATCACATTTTGCACTATTCTGCCAGTATGATGTGCTAACAGCCCTCACTTAAGTAAATATTACATTTACAGACTGTACCGACGACAGTAATGCAATTTTTTGCAAAACTTTGGTATAAATTGAAATATATCGTTCAAATTGCACAAATAGATTGAGTACCTCTGCATTGATATAACAGTATACCTGAACTTTCTGTGGATTGCAAGAGATGCGTTTGTGCGATCGTTGAACCGCCAACTCTTCAAAAATATTCGGGAAAACATTGTGTGTGGGTTGGCAGTACTCACTTTCTCACAGTCAATACTTTGTTTGCGTAATCAAATCGTGTCCCTAAACATTGTCCTTTGTTAAACAGAAAAGTAGAAGTTAATGTACAGATTAAGATACACATGTTTGAGGTTTGTGAATGATTTACTGAGTTTGGGTTTTATCAACTATTTTCTAATGAGTAGTATTCGAAGAATCTCAAAGTAAAATTGCACATACAATTTTACGTCACAATTTTAATTGTGTCTTTAAGAATTGTGTTTTTAGGAATTTTTTTTAGGAATTTTATTTTTTAATAAAAAAATAAAAAATTGTCAATTAATTTCCCAAATAATTGTTTTTGTTTTGGAGATAAATAATCAAATATTAAAAATATTATGAAATATGATTTTTACTGAATCCCTCAGTTAGGTGAATGTTAATAAATACCAACTGCAATGTGAAAATCCCACTCGAGGAAAATCTTTTCACATTGCAGTTGGTATTTATTAAAAATATTGTTGTAAGTAACTAATAAAATTGTGACTTCAAGTTATGATTTCGGTATTGTTTATTCGTTTTCTATTGGGGAGTGGTAATTACTACCAGAAAAAACACTCCGTGTAAAAATACCAGCCAAGTCTCTTTAACTATAAAAAAAAATAGAAGAAATCTAAAAATTCAGCACTGAAAAGGAGTGATATCAAAAAAGGAGCCAAGTCAACGAATTTTCCAAATTTTAATCGTACCATTGAAATAAAAATATCAACCCCCGAGAAATACTTAAAAAAAGGACTTGGCGCATCGTTTTTTTAAAGACACTTTTCTATCCTAAAAGTATAGGAAGAACTCTACAAGTATATTTTCCTGAGTATATCACATTCATTATCGACGAATCATACTACGTTTTAATATAACTAGTACTCTTACCTACTGGCAGTTTTGGTATTTTGTCAATATTCAGAGGAAATAAACGGATAAACGAATAACGAATAAACGGAAGCGGCCTAGTCTATTCGTTATTGCCACTATTTCTAGGGTCATATTAATCAATCATACTTCTCAATATCGTGACTGAGGGAAATAGCGAAAGCGCTCATTACAAGAAGGCCGTCAATGAGATTTGTATAAGTGACTAGTGCACTGAGCCATGCTGCTCAAATAATTACTGACTAGATTTTTATCTAAAGTAATACGTTATGTAATTTATGAATTTTTTTGGTATAAAATGTTAATTAATAGCAATTAATTACACGGCGAGAAGGTTCAAAGTATAATGCTGTAGTAGGTATGTTGATGTACCCACAAAACTATAGGTACCTACCAATCACAAACACAACTGTTCTGTATTTATTGCTTGTAAGACAATGCTATGTTTCTTTGCGTACTTATATTTAAATTTAAAATATTTTACAGAATGTTCAATATTTAATTTGAAAGTATTGTCCCAATTTTTCTAGGCATTTCTGAACTACGTAGTATGTGAGTGGCATAAGCTTAAGAATAGAAAAATGTCTTTAAAAAAACGATGCGCCAAGTCCTTTTTTTTAAGTATTACTCGGGGGTTGATATTTTTATTTCAATGGTACGATTAAAATTTGGAAAATTCGTTGACTTGGCTCCTTTTTTGATATCACTCCTTTTCAGTGCTGAATTTTTAGATTTCTTCTATTTTTTTTTATAGTTAAAGAGACTTGGCTGGTATTTTTACACGGAGTGTTTTTTCTGGGATATCACTTCTTTTGTTAGTTTATTCATACAGCTTGTAGCACATGTCCGAGCAGGGACTAATTTCTTTAAAAAAATACGCCTCAACCGATTTAGTCACTATGAAAAGTTGCGTTTGGTATAAGATGAAAATGATTATCCAAGAAGAATAGCTTAAGTTTCGTTATAATCGATCCAGCCGTTTTCGATACATGACGTCACTTCCGGTTTTGAAATAGCGGCCGAATTCCGGTATAGGTAATAAGAAAACAATCTAGTTTTATCTAGTTGATACCTTCATGAACGACCATCTGAATTCCTAATCCCTATATTTCCGTAAAATCGGTCATGCCGTTTGTAATATATGACGTCACTTCCGGTTTCATTTAGTGGTTCCTGCCGCCATTTCCGGTACCATTAATTTATTTATTCATTTTTCACAATTGATTTTTCAAATAAATAGCAGAATGAATACGCAGGAGCTAGTTCAGTTGCAATCGGTACAGGCGTTTTAGATATATGACGTCACTTCCGGTTTCAGGAATGGCGGCCGAGAACACTGCTACCTTGAATATATAAATTGTATTGTCTATGTTACAATGTAAGTTAATTATGTACGTATTTTAAGTATAATTTGTTGAAATAAGTTAAATATTGCGTATTTATGACGTCACTTCCGGTTTAGAAAATAAGAAAATAATATTTTTTTTATTGATACTTCATATAGATGACCATCTAAATCGAATGGCGCTAATTTCGTTCTAATCGGTCCAGACGTTTTTGAGTTATGACGTCACTTCCGGTTTTAAAATGGCGGCTTCCGGTTGGTTTTATAAAAAGGCACCTCAGACGCCAAAAGTGCACATGTGGTAAAAATTTCAGGTCGATCGGTTCAGCCGTTTAGGCTGTGGCGGTGATAGCGACGTTTCGTGATATCATCAGAATCATCATCTTCAGAATCAGAAAGTGGTGTAATTTCACTGTTTTCTCGGTCCTCTAGCGCGCAAATGGCATAACCTATTGTTCCCAAATTTGGTATATGTAGTGGGGTGGGCCATAGCTCGAAATTAAGATATTTCGCAACAATGTGAGATTTACCAATTTTGAGATCCAGTAGGCCGAAAATGCCATGTTGTTGCTTACAGTAAAAGTGTTTGGTCTGCTCCTCAGTTTATTAGGCATTTACGGTATGTTGAGTGACTGTGAGTGTATAGTACGACTTGGCTGGGTGGAGCGACCGCTCCACTAGATTTACATGTGTTTGAAATAATATTTGATTTGTGTAATTTTTTCAGTAGTGTACAATTTATATTGCGTAGGTAGTACGTATGTTAAAAATAATGTATAAATTATTTTACATTTAAAATAATGTATATTTTGGGCTGAATGTTTATGTAATTTTTATCCCAGAAAAAAACACTCCGTGTAAAAAAGGCAGCCAAGTCTCTTTACTTTAAAAAAATTCAACACCGAAAAGGAGTGATATCAAAAAAGGAGCCAAGTCAATGACATTTCCAAATATTTAATCGTATCTTTGAAATAAAAGTATAAACACCGAGAAATACTTTACAAAAGGACTTGGCGCATCGTTTTTTTAAAGACATCATTCTATCCTAAAAGTGGAAAGAAATTTACAAGTAGGTACATTTTCCTCTTTCTATTAGAGCCAGAATCTATGAATCAAGCTACTTTTAGTAATGACTATTTTATAGTTTTGTCAATGGCGATAGAAGCATGATTTTATGCTGTAATATATAAGTAATATAAGGGTGAAAGAATTACATAACAATTGGAAGTGGTGAGAATGTAGGTTTCTTTGGAAAACTTCCATGGAGTCAGGAGTCAGGATCCTCATCAGTGTGTTGTGTCTAATGTCCGCCCGTCCGATCGGGTAGCTCAGTTTGTAGAGCTCTCGCCCGGCAAGTGAGAGGTCCCAAGTTCGTGCCCCGGTTCGGTCGGATATTTTTCACTTTTTTTTTATTTTTCATATCAATTGGAAGTGGGCTCATACATATTCTTGCAGTACTGTTAATATGGCGATATTAGACTGGTATCTTTTCATAATTTGACCTTGACTGAAGGAAATCATGAAACGTTGTCAAATAATTACTAACTAATGGAACACAATTATATATTTTTGAAGTGTCAAGTGTATAAAGTTAAATTTTTTAATAGAAATTCAATATGACTGTCTTCTTTGTGAAATGTATTTTTATAAAATGTGTATTAATAGAAATTGTTACATGATGAGAAGGTATAACGCATGAGACTTAATTATATTCACCACGAAACAATATTACGAAGATAACTATTGTGTATATTTATAGAAAGCATAGACAACAAGTTTCATAGCGTATATATTCATATAGAAAATATTTTACAGAAGGTATGTATAATATGTACCTAATTGAAAGATGTTTCCCTATTATTCTAAACATTCAAAATGACGGTTGTATATAAATGGCACATGCTTATGAATAGAAAAATGTCTTTAAAAAAACGATGCGCCAAGTCCTTTTGTAAAGTATTTCTCGGTGTTTATACTTTTATTTCAAAGATACGATTAAATATTTGGAAATGTCATTGACTTGGCTCCTTTTTTGATATCACTCCTTTTCGGTGTTGAATTTTTTTAAAGTAAAGAGAATTGGCTGCCTTTTTTACACGAAGTGTTTTTTTCTGGGATATCACTTCTTTTGTTAGTTTATTCATACAGCTTGTAGCACAGCTTGTGTCCGTGCAAGAACTTATTTCTTTAAAAAAATACGCCTATGCCGATTTGGATACTTAGAAAAGTTGCGTTTGGTATATAAGATTAAAATAATTATCCAAGAAGAATAGCTTTAAGTTTCGTTACAATCGGTCCAGCCGTTTTCGATATATGACGTCACTTCCGGTTTTAGCAATGGCGGCCGAAAATAATGTCGTCTTGAATTCATAATTATTACTCCTACACATTTCCAAAATTTGGTTGCAATCGGTACAGCCGTTTTTGATATATGACGTCACTTCCGGTTTTAACAATGGCGGCCGAAAATAATGTCGTCTTGAATTCATAATTATTAGTACAACACATTTCCAAAATTTGGTTGCAATCGGTACAGCCATTTTCGATATATGACGTCACTTCCGGTTTTAACAATGGCGGCCGAAAATAATGTCGTCTTGAATTCATAATTATAAGTACAACACATTTCCAAAATTTGATTGCAATCGGTACAGCCATTTTCGATATTTGACGTCACTTCCGGTTTTAACAATGGCGGCCGAAAATAATGTCGTCTTGAATTCATAATTATTAGTCCAACACATTTCCAAACTTAGGTTGCAATCGGTACAACCGTTTACGATATATGACGTCACTTCCGGTTTTAAAAATGGCCGCCGAGAACACTGCAACCTTGAATTTATAATTATTTACAAAGTACGTTTACTTATATCTATTTTAAAGTATAAAGTGGTGAATTTAGCGTCATTTAGCATATTTATGACGTCATTTCCGGTATAGGTCATAAAATGTGTGACGTCATTTCCGGTTACGATATTTGAATCATCAAATATTACTGATTACATAAAGTTGACCGTCTCAATCGTTTAGCGCTGGTTTTGTTCTAATCTGTTTAGCCGTTTTTGAGACATGATGTCACTTCCGGTTTCAAAATGGCGGCTTCCGGTTGGTTTTATAACAAGTCAAATGAAATATCAAAAGTACAAACGTTACATAAATATCAAGACAATCGGATCAACAGTTGTTGCTGAAATGCAAATCGATGTATTTCAAATTTCATGACGTCATTTCCGGTTTCGTTAACATAATTTTTAGTATTTTGCTACTGATAATGCATATAGATGACCGTCTGAATCGTTTGGCGCAAATTTCGTTCCAATCGGTCCAGCGGTTGTCGAGATATGATGCCACTTCCGGTTTCAAAATGGCGGCACAAAAAATTCATGGGGACAAGGTTAAATCAGACGCCAAAAGTGCACACGTGGTAAAAATGTGAGATCAATCGGTTCAGCCGTTTAGGCTGTGGCCTGTTTACCGGATTTTAGCTCCAGCCTACTACTACTAAGATTATTATTATTATGAAAACCGCCCTAAAACACTGTTTTCACGGCCCTCTAGCGCGCAAAGGGCGTAACCTATTGTTCCCAAATTTGGTATATGTTGTAGAGTGGGCCATAGCTCGAAATTAAGATATTTCGCAACAATGTGAGATTTCTCAATTTTAAGATCCAGTAGGCCGAAAATGCCACTTTGATGCTTACAGTAAAAGTGGGTTTGCTCCAGCCTTTATATGAGAGTGTGCGCGCGCCGTACGACTTGGCTGGCGTGGAGCGACCGCTCCACTAGATTGACTATAACTTTTCAATTTTGTTTTACATGTTGCACTTTGTATTTTCTTTGTTGAATATATGACACAAACAAAATATAAATAATTTTGAGGAGTTTTGTTAATTTTGTAACGTGAATGTTTAAGAACCTGACTTTTGCATAGTTCTCTAGATAACGTAGCAGGTTGGCTCAGTCAGGAACGCTCTGGACTTGCACTCCGCCAGAGGACGTGGCACAATTCCAACTTCTGTCCAACCTTAAGGTATGTGTGTGATTTCCGCTGTCGAGCAGCAAATGATGGGAAGGTACCCTACTGATAGGCTACGACCGCCTCCTTCCCACAGTCCATCCTCAACAACTCTTCACCATCGTCTCCCAATCATATACATAATCATTCATCCGTCGCCAAATTCTAGTTACAGAGCTGTACAACTTTTCTGAAAAAAATAATGTTTCGGAATCCATGCATGTAGGTAATGGATTGACATTGTTGATAAATATTAAACATGTTAACTAAAAAAAATATAGTTATTAGTTAAAAAAGATACAAATTCACCATAAAAACAGGTATTTACTGTTATTTTGCTACGATAGAAAACTAATTATGTACCTACCTTAGAGGCAGTAGGCCGGAAGTCCATTTCAACGATTCTTAGGTCAGCTCAAATACCAGCACGGAATACCAGTAACTATGCCTTCTCCTTATCAAGCGAGCGTAGCGAGCGTCTCCACTTGAAACTTATGGCTCGAATCTCTGTTTTTGTGTGTATTTGTGCATTTGGCGTCTCCTGCCAAACGATGTAAGGGATCAGGCCAATTTTTTCACAAAACTTATATTACTATTCTGGTTGTGGACAAAATGATTTTCAGCAAGTTGGGTCCATTGGTTTCATCGGAAATTGATTTTTGTATCGTAGCAACGAAATCTTCTGCGAAATGTTCATAAAAAATACCTATGGACCATGATTACTGCATTTCTGTATATCAGTTGGCAGTGACATTATGTTTTCACAAATATTTTGACATTGACAGTTGTTAAACTATTTTGATATTCTGCCAGTGATTATTCTTGCTGTTTGGCGATGCTTTCTTGGAGGTTTTTTAGTAAACGTAAGGTTTTGTGGTCTAGCTATTGTTTGTAGAAAATTTTAACATTTCTGTGATCCTGGGAGTGATGGGAAAGTCTTTTGCTTCTCTTGGATTTATTTTTCAAGGTTTTGTGGCAATCTTACCAGTTTTTGAAGAAAATTTGAACTCTGATGTGATTCTGCAAGTGATTATTTGTGGATTATTTACAGAATTTTGGTTAGATCATGGTTAGATGTGCTGCACACCGGTGCTCTCTTATCAACGCGTTACACTGAGCGTTTTTCTAGTAATATTTGTAATGGTCACATGAGTAACATGAGGTAACATGAGTTGTAATGGTAACGTGTTGAGTCATTGTGTAAGAGAATACTTCAATGACTGTAATTAATGAAAGACAAAAAGATATTATTAAACCGGGTTAACGATTAATAAAACTCACAAAACAATCTTTGGAACGACTTCGGTATCGTCAAAAAATTTAAAATATTAAATCCACACAATATTTGGAAGATGTTTCTATCTTCTTCATCAGATAGATGTATACACTGACGTGAAATCCACCTCAACCGCCAAACCCCAGATAAAACAGCTGATGTTAGCAAACCAACCACCCGCTCAATCACAACACAGATAGCAGATAAACACACCGAGTGTTTATTAGAAGGTTTGCAGTGAAAGTGTTGGTCAGCTCCTCAGACTTTTTAAAGACCGTTTTTGCGTTTTGCGTTTCCGTTTTTTCTTACTGACTAATCACAAGTTCAGAAACCGCTCCCGGAAGAATTGCTATTGGTTAATTAATAGAAAAAGCGGAAAACGTAAAACGCTAACACGGTCTATATGGGCCCAGCATTAGGCATTTTAACGGTATGTTTTGTTGGAGTATGCGCGCCATACGACTTGGCTGAGTGAAGCGACCACTCCACTAGATAATTTATTTCTTCGTTTTAATTTTATTACTGTCAGTTGACCAAAAGTAACTAAGTATAATCCATGTATTTATTGATGACAACAATCTGTTGGGTTTGCTAGTTTATAACTCAATCCTACAAATCGTCGCCCTAGTACTTATTTGATCTATATCCACTTTTCACTTTTTTGGAGTTAGTGCCACTGACTGTTTACTCAGTGCTTGTTCTATCTATATCCAAGAACTCTGGTTAAGAATTCTCAATTTTTAACATGATTTCAGTGTTTTTTTGTGTCATATTTTCGGCAAAAATGACTTTTTTAATACTTTTATGATGCAACATTAACCATCAAAACCATGTTTGCCTTGACTAGTCATTATTGGAGGCACCATTCAGTTATTGTCCCCAACACGGAAGTAAATAACAATTGGGCAAATGGATATGGATCAAAATTTAACACATATTCTTACTAAAAATGAAAAAATGTGAGCACATTTCATCCATATCCAACCGGAAGTATCAAATAACTAATAATCTATGGGCCCAAAAGGGGTTTTCTCGCCTGCACATCATTAACTGATTTATTTCCTTAATATTCATGCATCAAACGTCTTTGAAGACATTGGCGTTGAGCAAGGAACAACACATAAACTTTGAAGTCGATTTTCTCCGTTCGCGAAAAAGTGGATATGGATCAAATAAGTATTAGGGCGACGAAATGTAGGCTTGTAGACTTTTTTTGCGAATGTTAAATGAAGGGTAAATGTGCGATAGATGTCAGGTATGGGATAGTTGCCCACCTACCAATAGTTTTTAAAATATACTACCGAGCGCAGCTCCGATACAACCATTCGACGCGGCTTGGCGAGACGAGTCATTGACACCAAATTCGAATCAATAGGACAAACATAGAGCTGTCGAAAGCAAATTTAATATATTTGATTGAGTTTTTTTGTTGTGAAAATGTTTTGCTACCGTTCGAAAAATTACATAACTTCAGATTATCTATTCTTAAAACTTTACCCAAAACTTTATTCGCGTTTATTTCTTATTTTAATTTTAGGAGGGCTTGGTAGTGAGCGTGGCCTTGACGAGTTTTTTAATCGATTTTTATCAATATCTTTTTCCAGTGTAATTGTTAACAAAATAGGGCTATGGACGTGAATTCAGAACAGTTCAATGAAAATAATTTCATAGTTTGGAATAAGCTATTATTTTATTGTGTCCAACAGGTGTTTAGAACCCGAAAATTACTAAATTTTCGGGTTCTAAACACCTGTAGGACAAAGTATATCTAATAAACAATTACAAGCTATGGAATTATTTTCATTGAACTGTTCTGAATTCACGTCCATAGCCCTATTTTGTTAACAATAACACTGGAAAAAGATATTGATAAAAATCGATTAAAAAACTCTTCAAGGTCAAACTCACTACCCAGCCGTCTTAACTTTATTTTAGTTGAATATAAATCTTCTTGCACATGTGCTTTTTCACTTTTTCATTATGGATTAAAATTTAACTTTTTATTGCATTTTTACCGATCAACTCAACAGTAAATATGGGTGAGACGCCCACCTACTTAGACGGCTTATGGAGTTTCATGATTATTTTTGTCCATTTATCTTTCGTAGACTTTTTGCTATGCTCTTTAACTAAAATACCTCAATTTGATATTAATAACGTCCGAGTTCAAAACGCAAAAAATACATGTAAACATTTTTCTTTTTGAATGCAAATTTATCACGTAAACGCCATAAGCCTTCAATCTCACAGTCACCTGGCCATCTATCCCGCATATATGGCATATTTGCCCAAAAAGTATTTAAAAAATCTATGTTAATTTTTGTTTAAAATAATAAAAAAAATGAAAATAGTTAAAAAATTATTAAACACGAATTACAAATTTTAACCAAATCGCACTATTAATTTGAAAGTAACATCAATTCTTTGAAAGTGTAGGCATATATTTCGTGTTTACCCCATTGTTTTCTCTGAAAATAAATACAAGTGTGACCTCTTTTGAAGACAAAATGCAAAACAAAACACATAGATTTATAGCCAAAGTGTTGAAAGGTACGGTAATAGTTAATTATCTTTGGTAATAGGCACCCTTTAAAGGTTACTGATACAATTGTTGTGCCACAAAATAATATAAAATATTGCCGTCAAAATTTTTTTGACCCAGTACCTAAGTACAACTTTATAGTGGATTACACCTGCAAGATAAGTACACATTTTTTGAATATTAACTGTACCAAATATGAAAATGAAATATAATAAATAGAACTTGATTCTAGATCCGCGCAAGCCAATTACCTACATGTAATATCGGCCGCAGTCCAACAAGAACCGACAACCTACTCTACACACAAGACTCTCTATGTGGATGTAGGGAGTCTTCCACTCCCTCCACAGAACATATCCTTTATCTTATTCCTCTTAAGGTGGCGCGATCACTCGAGGCATAGTCCCAGATCTGCATAATATTTTGTGTAAATATTGGTAATCATGGCATACACAATCCCTGATAAAATTAAACACTACTCGTGTCTAGTTTCTGAGATAATTTGCGTTTTCTCCCCCATGTTATCTTATGGCAGCCAAGTAAAAACAAGCAATTTTTAAGCTAAAATGAAGTTCTAATTTTTTTGTACTGTTAGATTTTAACAAAAAACTTTTTTTCTGATAGACATACGGAAAATCTATAAGGAAAAAATTGAAAACAATAACCAACGTGTGCTATTTTAAAAGTTATTAACCAAATTCGAAATGATTTTCCTATACCTTCCATGTTAAAGTTTTGTTCATTGTCAAAAGACATACAATTGAAAACTCGTAATTGGGTGGCAATTGCAAACTACAGGACAATAATTGAGTATTTTATACTTCAATATGGTTGAACTGTTGTAAAAAGTATTTTGAAGTGGTTATTTTAAAAATAAATAAATATGTGCTGTATCGAGTGCTCGCGCCATGTTAACATAGTTCTTGAAGATGATTCAGAGACACAATATTCTCCGAATGGTAAGTTGACCCCACCCCAAGGAATCTGCAAATAAGTCGTCGCCCTAATACTTATTTGATCCATATCCACTTTTTCGCGAACGGAGAAAATCGACTTCAAAGTTCATGTGTTGTTCCTTGCTCAACGCCAATGACTTCAAAGACGTTTGATGCATGAATATTAAGGAAATAAATCAGTTAATGATGTGCAGGCGAGAAAACCCCTTTTGGGCCCATAGATTATTAGTTATTTGATACTTCCGGTTGGATATGGATGAAATGTGCTCACATTTTTTCATTTTTAGTAAGAATATGTGTTAAATTTTGATCCATATCCATTTGCCCAATTGTTATTTACTTCAGTGTTGGGGACAATAACTGAATGGTGCCTCCAATAATGACTAGTCAAGGCATACATGGTTCTGATGGTTAATGTTGCATCATAAAAGTATTAAAAAAGTCATTTTTGCCGAAAATATGACACAAAAAAACACTGAAATCATGTTAAAAATTGAGAATTCTTAACCAGAGTTCTTGGATATAGATAGAACAAGCACTGAGTAAACAGTCAGTGGCACTAACTCCAAAAAAGTGAAAAGTGGATATGGATCAAATAAGTACTAGGGCGACGAAGTGCAACTTTGCATGTACTTAAACTAGGAGAACGCTAACAAATATACACCAGGTGGCGCAAAAAAAATCACCCTGATTGAGAGGTCACTTTATCGAAACTATAATAGATTGGATTCTGAAATTTGTTCACATACTAGAAAACATACCAAAATTATATATGTGCAAGTTTCAAAAACATTACTGTTGAAGGAAAAATGTTTCAGCTGTTCAAATTTGGTTGTCAAAAAATTGATTATACGGAGCTCAAATAGCGCACGTCGAGAAAACTGTCAATGGCCGGAACGCTGTTTCTTCAAAACTACGTATCAAGCTGAAAATTTCAAATTATATTGAAATTTGTTGAGATCCATTGTGTAAAAATTTCAATTAAATTGAATTAATGGAACGAAAATTATGGAATCTTAAAGTTGAGCGTAAAATCAGAATATGTAGATTATTTCTAAACTTTTATTCCACACGTTATAAAAGTGATTTTTTTTTACCTACTTCTGTTTTCAAGCTCAACTTCAAGATTCCATAACTTTCGTTCTGTATATTGATATTGATTGAAATTGTTCAATCTCGGCAAACTCTTCAAGGACAAGCCCCGCGCGAACTTTAAATTAAAAATGCATGTGGCTAAGACGAGTTTTTAAAGAATCGCTTTACCCATAGAGTATTTATTTAGTGGATAAGACGACCTTAGCTTCCAAAAACGTATACCTGGATTAGGCAAGTTTTGTTTGTTAAATGAAGTAGGAGAAGACAAGTTTTGGTTTTGAACAAGCTTTAAAGATGTCTGTAGCATGAGGTTTTCATGTGTTTTCTCTCTATCTCATTACATGCGGATTAAAACAGAGAACAATAATCAGTAGCTAACTCAATATTTTGAAAAGTGGATACGGCGAGTTTTATTTCTCAAGGACTCATACCTCATACCATAATACCAAATACCTTATTTCAATTGTGCATTCGGCTTCACGATTAGCGTTGATAAGGGATTTAACCCGGGGGGGCAGGGGTAGTCAATTGGGCTCATAAACCCAGTCAAACAAGGTTTTTGGTATGGAAGCACATTGTTATTTCTACCTAGCCATGTGTTACTTGTTTTAAATATCATCTCTTTTTGTATAGGTATACTACTCGCACATTTAGTGCATGAGTAGATTTTTAAAGATGTATTGTTCTAATTATTTATTATTATTATTTTAAAATTGGCTTTTGTTCCATTTGATGGGGTGCTTTGTGGGGGGGGGGGGGGGGGGGGGGGAAGGTTAATCTAATTGAAAACAATGAAGCTTTTATACCTTAATAATTATTCAATTGATCAACAAAACAAAAAACATAAAATTTACAAACAATAACTAAGAACACTAATAAAATACACAAATTTACATAATTTGTGTAAGAAACTCAAACAAATCCATTATAGACCAAAACATAATGTAATCAATAAGTAATTACTCTATAAAGACTCCGATAAATCTTTCAAACAACAAATTATGTCAAGAATTCAATCAATGAACACATAATATCCCTTATTTCCAATAACACTTTAAAGAAATCAAAATTATTTAACAGGAAACACATACAACTAAGATAAATCCTACACACGAAAGAGAATAAAACTGAATAATAACTTATATAATCAAATCCCAAAATGAAAACTTTTAGAGCTTTTAAACAAACATAAGTCACTGAAGCAAAGTAGGTTATATTAAAAACAAAAGTCACCATTACAACTCAAACTTATCAAATAAATAATCAGTGACGAATACATTTTTTAATAATCAGCAATCTTGACATTCGATAAAGTAGATCACTTTTATAGCCAGTACACACGACGCCAGTACATAACAAACAGAATAATACCAGTACAGAACATTAATAAAACCTTTGATTAGATAACCCATTTTTTATTATTATTATTTTTTTAAACATGAAAATACATTTTAACGTAGCTTCTCTAAACCAACAGGGCTTTTCGGCAAGGCTACTAAATTCAATACAAATGACATTAAAATAAAAAACACTCTCAGATCATCAACACTCGTGACTTTTACACAATTCAAAATAATATAAAGACAAAGCTAATATAATAATTTAAATTACACAAAAGAAAAACCAGAAACACAAGAAAAGGCGTACCTGATTCCACAAAATTGGACAACAGTTAACAATTAATCTAAATTGTCTACAACCCATTTTTTTATTATTGTTTTGACATCTGATATTTTTTCAAAATTTGTTAATTCAAGAGGTAATTTATTAAATACAGCTGGGATCAAATATTTTCTATTTCGCAACCCATAGGCATTGTATAATGCAGACCCGGAGCAACATACCTATCTCTATTTCTAGTCTGATAAGAATGCTGCACCGGAATCTTGAAATCTTGTTCAAAATAATTCGTTAAAATAAAAACAATCAGATGAATTTTCCTCACAGACAGCAATGTACACTCTCTCGCACGTAAATCCCTATCCGGCAAGATGATTTTTAAAATTATTTTTTTATTGAATCAATTTACTGAGGTGCGTATCAGTTGTATAACCCAAAGACAGAATAGCATATTTAATAATAGACTCGACTAACGCAAAATAAAGTTAAACTGTAAGTAACGTGCTTTGATTTACAAAAGGCTTAAATATACGCAAGCTGTACAACCCCGATCTCAACTTCCCATACCTTATCAATATGCTTATTTCACTTAAACTCAGGCGCGGTTCTAGGGGGCGGCAGGGTGGGCGGTCGCCCACCCAAATTTTTGTCTCGTCATGTGAATTATCATTCTCACTATACTACTAAATAATATTTTGTGTAAAAATCTAAAATATTTTGCAGAAGTCGAGAATTTCTTTTGGGATAGAGAGTTTAAGCAATTGTTTACACCCTGTTTTTCTCAGAATGCAGGTGCAGAATGAGCTTCTTGCATTGACGACAGATGAGTCATGAAATGTTCCACTGCCCCAACGCCTTCTAAGTGACGATTACAACCCCTTCCCCTCACCCCTGTATTATTAGCATGTAGCCTGCAGGACCTGCTAGCGCCGGAAGTGCATCTTCAAGCAACTCATTCGTATCCTGTTTCTTGTCGAGAGCAGACGTTGTAGACTTTTCGCTACAGTGATTTATTCTACACAGTGATCTACACCAATTTATTCGCTTGGTCACCTAATGCTAAGCCTAATGTTTTAGTTTTATGTTACTGGCTTGCTTGGGCAATGTTCTAATGCGTTGATATAGTCCGCAATTTAACCGGCTGTTTTGTAAGTGATTGACTAACGCTTGGTCTACGATGAAACGAAGTAGTATGAAATGAAACTTCATACTAGTTGCAACGAAAATGAAGCCATTTACCAATTCCGAAAATTGCAAAAAGTGTTTGGTTTGGCGTGTGAAATATTGTTTGATTCGTTTCATAATAAGCAAAAGACACTGCTGAATGAACCAGGCACGGAGGAAGGATCACTTTTTAATTTGCTTCAGTTCGTGCATTTTAGAGCCCCAGAATCACTTTTAAATTGTTAAATTCTAAAAAAACGCCCTTCAGGGCTAAAACGGAGGGGCTTTGCCCCCCCCCCCCCATATGAAAGTAGTTCCTACGCGTCTGGAATGAACCTACCTGATCGCGTTCGCATTATTGGCCCGCAAGTTAAAAAGGTTGAGTATACCATTAACTTAGAATGTAAACAGGAAACAAAATGATGTTTGTATTATTAAGTGGGACAATTTGTTAAATGATTTTGGCGTCAAATATATTCCGGAAACACTCCAAAACACTTCTACGCTCATCCAATTTCAAAAAAAAATCCCTGCGGGGCAAGTGGGGGGCCTTGCCCCCCACACCCCCCGCGGGTCGTGTTTTTGGACGGATCTCGTCTGCCCACCCAAATTTTCGATCCTAGAACCGCGCCTGCTTAAACTGATTATGTATCTATTAAAAGTCCCAAACATACTTGCTCTTTAGTATTTTGAATCTCTATTTTACACAATCAATATGAAGAAGATGAATTTTAGTTTTTGTTTTGGAGGTCGAAGCGATGATGCAAGCAATCATAATCATGATATATAATACGCACATTATCCTCTAACTTAAAAAGGGAGTGAATGTGCAATACTTTAGTTTTTTTGTTATTTTTTGTTAAATCATGATCATGAGCCCATCTCAACAAATTCATGAAATCAGATTGAAGCATCTCATTAGCAACTGAAAAATGCTTATGAACAGCAACAATCGCAGTGTCATCCGAATACAAAAAAGCTGAGCCCCTTGACACCACATTTTACATTATCATTGACAAAAATTAATTATAGTAATGGCCCCAGAATGGAACCCTGAGGCACACCTGATGTTATAGGTTCTAATATACTAAACTCGTTCCTAATTGAACTAAACACTGTACACTAAATACTAAATACTAAACACTAAATACTAAACACTGTACAGTGCTGTATTATATTTTACTCTATTATGTTATACTAGAAAAACTCTTAGAGTAACGCGTTAAAGAGCGAGCACCGTGACATGCTAGTTATCGAACCGGAAGGTCACAATCGCACAGAAAACATACATCCATAGTGAATTAAAATAATCAAATCAATCAACATAACAATAAATGTTTATTGTTTTCCATTGAAACTCGATAATATCCATTTATACAATCTGGCACAATAAAGCAAATCAGATTCAATTGCAGAGGAATACCCAACGGCTGGGGTGTTGGATACCTCGGTTCTCGTTAGATCACCGAGGTTAAGCAACATTGAGCGCGGTCAGCGGTTGGATGGGTGACCATTATACTCTGCCTTGCCAGGAGGCCTATTCTAGAAGGTTTTAAAATATTCCATTATGATGGAATGGAACTGGCTCCCAATTCTGCAGAATGGAATTGGGTTTGAAATCGGTATTCTAGAAGACGAATGGAAATGGGATAGGTTTAAGTTCTACAGGGAGTTGGAAAAACTGGTGTAATCAGTGAGCCACCGAGGCATTCACATTTTTCAACCAATCAGAATGTAGGATCGCCTTTGGCGGGAAGCCCTTGACAAATTCAAGACTTTTATTTTCCATCAAACTTTAATCAGAAAAATTCGCCAATTACCCCAAAAAGCCTAGAATACAACAATTTATTCTCAAAAATGTATTCTTTATTCTCTTTTTTCGACAAATAAAATTTACTAAAATACCAAAAAATAATTGGGATTTTTTTACGTTGGAAATCATTTATATTTTAATAAATAATGATATAAAAAAAATAAATAAAAATATATATTATTTTATGATCAAAAGTCAACCACATATGTTTCCAAATTTTTAAGAAACAATTTTTGTTTAATAATTTTTTAAGGAAATCTTTATAATCAATAAGAAATTTTGTTGGTATAATATGACAGTAAAAAATCACTATTTCGGGTTGTTAGCCCAAACAGCTTAACACATTTAAATACAATTTACGCGATCGCCTTCATTTTTTAATGTATGTAGTACATGATTTGATTAGAAAGGTTTTGACAGAGCTTTTTTTAAGTTGTTGCTATTTTTTGTACAATAAATTTTTGAACATTTAAAAAGAAATGAATAAAAACTTAAATACTTGTATATTGTTGTACTGATATGAAATTTTATTTTCAAAATTCCTCTTTAACACGAATGCTAATTATAAATTTAAGTATCCTAAAAAATATATTTAGGAGGTTGTTATCACGAAAAATGTGGAAGAAAACTAAAAAAAAATTGCGGTGTGTTCTTTCAACAAAAGCAATTTTTAAGCCAAAATGTTTAAATTTTTGAAAAAAAAATCAGAAAATTTTTTATTAAAAAAATATGTTTTTCTTTTATAAAAAATTTCTTTTAAAAAATAAATTTTTATGTACTACATTTTTTTCAGGTTTGATGTGAACACAAAGAAAATTTTATTTTTTAAAAGAATATTTTCTAATTTTTTAAACCTTGAAACCTTTTTTTATAAACCCTGAAAATTGTAGAATCATTGCAATTTTATTGTAGAAGTTAGAAATTTCACCATTGTTAGTCTTCAAACTTCGGCTCGTTTTCTTTAACCTCAAAATTGCCGTTTTCTGGATGAATTTAGGTGCAGCATTGGATTCCAAAGAAATGGAACTCAATTCCATTGAAAAAAGCTTCCAGAATACCAAAGTACCAATTCTGGTGGAATTCAATTCCTTTCCATCAGAATGGAATATTGAAAACCTTCTAGAACAGGCCTCGGATGAATTTAGGTGCAGAATTGGATTCCAAAGAAATGGAACTCAATAACATTGAAAAAAGCTTCCAGAATACCAAAGTACCAATTCTGGTGGAATTCAATTCCTTTCCATCAGAATGGAATATTGAAAACCTTCTAGAATAGGCCTCCAGGTTGCTGCCGATGGGCCAGAGAGACTGGGGTGTTTGGGGGTTAGTGTGACGACCTCCCTCCACCTGTTATCAGTCTCCCGACGGCGCGGGTTGTGGAGGCCCCTGCTGTGAATGTCACACCGTCCTTCGGATGGGACGTTAAGCCTTTGACCCCCTTGGTATCTTTCAATTTTTTCCGGACATAAATATTTTAAAAGTCTGTTTCAAGAGCTATCAGATCTAAAAAATATCATTCTAGGTGGAACGAGTAAAAAGATATTAAGTGTTGTCTAACGCCCAATTATCCAAAAAAGAAATTTTTGGTCTATTTTGGCGCCCTGTAAGTAAAACAGTATAAAGCATATGGAAAAATCCTGTAAGGGGTGTTTTGGTTTGTTCTTGGTAGTATTGTTCCAAATTTTGAGAAGAATCAGAGTGGTTGCCGGAAAGTCATTGGTTGAGTTGATACGGAACTACTCAGATGGTTGATCGTCGCGGCCCCTCAATGTAACATGACTCATTCACGTCAATGCGTCGTGTGTAGCGGATGACGCACTTAGTGACGTATCTTAGTGTCGTGAGAAAACTCGATGCTTGTTCTAGGCTCTTATTTAATAACCAAAACAAAGCCGTCTCAAATAACATTTGATCTGATTTGATTTCAGACCAAAATGATTTCGTTTTCATTACCTATAGAATAAGTGGGCTAAGTTAGGCTAAGTTTGAGGTTACATAAGTTCGAATGCAGAATGTAAGGGTTTTCGGACTCGTTGGAGATTCTACTGTACGTAGGTTCACTTGGCACAAGAGTAATTTAACCATTGCAAAGAGGGGAAGCATCGCTAAAGTTTATTTATTGTCTTGGTTGTACAGATCTGGTCAGCCCTCTTACTTCTGTTGCTCTCTCGCTGTACTCGATTAGAAACAAGGGATGGGAGAGATACTGACTCTTTGTCAACTCAAGAAATAAGGTTAACATATTCAGACAATTCCTACAAATCGGTCTTGAGCTTTAAGCGTTTGTCTATTAAAAATTTCATGTATTAATCTACAAAAAAAAGAATCACTAACAGCAATGCGATAGTAAAATTGATTAACAGTGGAAAATTAAACATAAATCATCGGAAAATATTGAAACACATTACCTACATAAAAAATGCATATAATCAATCAGGGTCAAACTTTCAGGGTTAACAGGGTTTAACTTGAATCGTGTTTGCTCGTTGACTCTCTGACACTTCAGAATGAGCTGTAATTTCTACAGCTTTGTGAAGCGAATGTCAGTTGCCGGTGAGCAGGCGGAAGAAACTTCATGATGGCTGTTCATTATTACATTGAAATCGTACATCTTATTAAGTGAAACACGTAGATTATGAGTACCAATTGTCATCAATGTTACAACAAACATTGCCCTTTGGCCTCTGCGCAGGCTAAGATCTAGAATGCCCTCTAACGTTATTGCATAATACATTTCACCCCAAAAATAAATTATGTCCCAATTCCAATTGTAGTCAGTCAAAAGTCCAGCTCATACCCACTGATTCTGAATTATTCATCCCTAACTCGTAATCAGGTGCATGCATCACGCTAATACTAGAAACATTAATCAATCAAACATATGCCGAACAATCTCCAGGACACATGTTATTTAGCGACGTATTTCTCAGAACAACATCTCCAGCAGAGATAAAATTTCCACCAGGCATATACCTTTCTGTCCAAGGCGACGAAAACCAAAGACAAAAGGAACACCTGTAAAGTCGCTGTTATGATAAATAAGTACTCATAAAGAAAGTCGCTGTGGACGGCTTTCGATTCTGAGAGAAAATGAAAGAACCAGGTAAAACCAAACAAGAAGAAGATGAAAATGCTTTGGCTAATATGTTTCGTTTCAAAAGATTTACTTTCCGTCACGTGGCGCCGGACTCGCATCTCGTTGCCACATTTACACCACTCAAATATATGATTCAAAACGTAAAGATAAACTACAAAGTTGACAGCAAGAACGACTCCAGCTGGAGTCAAGACAGTGAGTATGAAAACAACTCCCCCGGGATAACAGGATCCACTGCTCTCATCCGTAGACTTGTAGCTACTCGTGCTGAGAAGAATAACGACTGGAATGATGGGCACTCCCCAGCCAATAGCAGATACCTTCAACAACAGATGGTGAATGTCCTTTACTCCGTTGATGGTTGTCATACGCTTCGCTTGTAGCCCTGACATGACCAGCATCCAGCAGAACATGGCCAGGAAAGTCAAGTGTCTGATGGCGCCGAAAGCATCGCACCACATGCTTGAAGTGTCGACATGTACAGTAAGATCCATGTATCCCAGGGCTACGTTCACGGCCAAGCACGTGACCATGAGCAGGAGAACCTTGTGGCCTTTATCTTCACACCACTTCTCGAAGAATATCGCAGTTACATAGATACCCAACAACCCAAACACTGACATGGCTCCACTGGCAATCATAACGTATATAAAGTTAAGGTTTCTTGCAAGGTAGTCTTCAAATGTAGGTGTGTAGAAGTAGATTTTGAAGTACCCACGAGTGATTCCATTGCTGTTGTCCAGATTGCTACACCTGAAGACGTCCAGGGTACTACGGGTTGACCTCAACGGTTTACAGGGAATCAAAGACCATGCTTTATTAGAAAAGTCCCAGGAAGCGCAAGCACGTTCTGTGTTCGGAACTTTTAAACTGTTATTAACCCAAACATCGATGTAATCAGTCGAGTAGATTGTCACACCTTGCTTATTATTCATTGTCACTTGTATTGCATATTCACTCAAGCCGAGTTCATGATTATCTTCATTTAATGGAGACTGAAAGTCCATGAAGGTCGTAATCTCTAAACGTGAAGTGGAGTCGTGGAGGGAATCTGACAGACTAACTTTTACGTCAGTTGCTGGTGATGCTTTTAAACTGTTATTTGTTGTATGGACGTCTAAATAATCATGTCTTGCCTTAATGAGAACAGCCTCAATTCCTACAACACTCTTCTCTTCAAGTAGGTTTACAACAACGATTGAAATATACTTTCTCTGACCCAAAACCAAACAGTTGTCATCCTTTTCTAAAACAAGTCTCCTAATCATCACCTCCATTGTAGAGAATATGTCATTTTCCATTACGAAATCAGTGATGGGCAAAGCTCTGGTAAGAACAAATGATATATAGTAGTAATCATATAGAATGTGATCTATTATATTACTCGTCTTCTTCAAACTTTTACGATTTACCATGATTAATCTTTTGCTAAGAATTAAGGGCAAATAATTCTCTGGTCCTGCATATTTTGTTTCCTGATTCATGTATTTATCTTGTCCACTCAAAGCTTTCTCATCCTCGCAAGGTCTCCAGGTGACGACGAAGTAATCGACATCTGTCCAATTGCCGTCTTGAACCGATGTGACGTCACACCATAAACACATTCGTCGGGCGATCTGCTGCGAGTTCGGGACCACGTGGGACAGAGTGAAATCTGAAACAATAGATTATTGCATTGGTTCTCAAATGAACTGGGATCGCTGTCTATGTAACACGTTGATTAGTGAACCAACGAGTTATATGCATAGCTGAACGTGCTGTTCTATAGAGACCGTAGAGATTTGAAATTTCAATTCTTTGAGAAACACATTTCGCACGTTATTTCAAACATTTGCTTCATGGATATTAAATGTAAATTATCATTGACTCTTGAATGTCTTATTCGATCAGATTTTTCTGAAACGAGTCAGGAACTTCAAAATTATTGTTCCATTGACAGTTGAAATCTTCATTGATAATAATTTCATCATATCTGAGTATTTTTCTCAAAAAGAATACCCGAGACCGCCAGTTTAAAAACAATGTAGGTTCAAGTTTAAAATTGTGTCGGCAACATTACAGACCTGACCAGAGCTATTTCTACAAAATCATAGAAAGCACAAACAATGAAACCAACACACATTACCTGGAGCGACTTCCCGCCATTTGAAGACGTCTCCAGCTGGACTTGTCGTTGTTTCCTCCACACAAACTCCAGCCTTCCACCATCTTGCCACGTCAAATCCTTTGAACTTAGCTTCTGTCTCTTCTTCTTGATAAAACGCGTATTCTATGATTCTGACATGAATCACATCGAGTTGGTTCTCCATGTAAGAGTTCACATAAACATTCTCGTCGTTGACTCTCAGAACTCTGATAACTTCTCGCCTCGCTTCCTCCTCCAACTCACTCGGCTCCTGGGGATAACCCGAGTCACCCGCATGCTGCTGACTTGTGAAGAGGATATGATAGCCGACGGCCGTGTATGTGGTATCACTCAGTTGGACAACAACAAGGTTTGGATTTAACGCTTCCTTGCATATGGTACATAGGAACTGATCATCTCCTGGATAGACGAGCTCGATGTCTCCTGATGTTAGGTTAATGGATGCACCGTTTTTAAACGGGTTAATGATGTTGATGTCTTCAGACCCCTGCAAGAACCAACAACATATATTTTTATTGGACAAATTCAAAGCTGGTGTGGGATCATGTAAGCAGGTACTGCAGTGACAAGCTTCTCATCCCACCCGAGAAGTATGTGAATAACATTGAGATGCCCCCCGACGGCTGCCACCTTAGCGCAGTGGTGGGGTTTGTGTTGGCCAATGATCCACTGCAGCTAGGCCGGCGAGCATATACTCATGTGTAAGGGCTACCCATGCCGGACAGGTCAGTGGTGATGCCCAGACAAAGAGCAGCCAGGGTCGACCTATACATGCTCTCCCTCATTGAGACAAACATCCTTCTGAATCTGGTCCCACCAACGAGGTATAACTATTCGATAACGAAAACTAAATCATTCCGGCCTGGAATAATTTCATATCAATGTTATCCTTATGGCCGTGAAATGATTCCAGGCCGGTATGATTTCGTTTTCGTTCCAGAGATCATCAAGAAGGTCCAGGAGAAGATGAAGAAGCGTTACGACGCCCAGCGTCGGCCCGTCAGCTACGCTGTAGGACATGTATGAGTCAAATACGACCCGCAGTGTCAACCAAGTAGGTGCTCGCTCCAATGCGTAATTTAATCTTGTCCAATTTCCAAACGTGATCCTTCTTCCCTATTCGGAATCGGACCCATACCCTTTGTTCCACATAGAAAGTACAGGACACCGACTGAGAGTTCCTTTTGATGTTATTTTTATGTTCGCCTGCTACACGTTTGATTATGGACTCTTTAGTAGGCGAAATCATGCGAGCTTTGCAGACAGTTGGAACAGCGTCTTTGCGAAGTGCGATCTCCGCCCGATTCTCTTCCTTCCCTTCTTCCTGGACGTTGACAGACAGAGCGGTGAGGCCCTTGACCCACTGACAGGAATCTGAACCTACGTCGATTTCCTTCCGCCATTCCGGAAGCAGTACATCCAACCACGAACGACCTAACAGTGGGATTATTCTCCGCTTTTTGATTATCAAAGGCAATTCGGTATGTTTTGTCTTCACGTGTTACCAGCACCTGAACTTGTCCCAAAACTTTCAGATTTTTACCAGACACAGTCTTTAACTTGACTGAAGTACCAACACACTTCAACTCTGGAAAACTCTTATGGTATGTTTCCTCCGACACAATGGAACACCCCGCACCCGAGTCTACCTCCATCTGCAGCTCTGTACCTTCCACCAACCTGGTAACACATACTGCCTTGCAGATCTGATTGACTGACTCTATTGTGTTTATGTTGATACTGTAAAACCGCTCATCAGGGTCAGACTCTGACTCAGACTCTGACTCGTCTTCAAATTCTGCGACGTATTTCACTTGACGTTGACGGACTTCTTTCTCGAAGTTCTGACGATCTTGACCTTGATCCTGGCGACTTGTTAACTGACTCGACCAACATTGACGATTGTTTGATTGACTGACATCTCGCCGTTGACGACCGGCGAGCGTTTGACTCGACTGTTGAGTGTTGACGAAGCCTTGACTGGACGAAGAGGATTGACTACCTCGACCTTGACGACAGACTCGAGAAGTGTGACCCACCTTCTTGCACGTAAAGCATTCACGAGCTGGACATGTTCTCTCGTCGTGTTGACGACCACAACGACGACCACAATAACGATAATCTTGTTTACCCCTGCTACTTAGCTTTTTAACTGATGCGCCAGACGACGACGACGACGACTGAAGGACAATGGTCTGGGCACCAGTCGACGACGACGACGACTGAAGGACAATGGTCTGGGCACCAGTCGACGACGACGACGACTGAAGGACAATGGTCTGGGCACCAGCCGACGACGACGACGACTGAAGGACAATGGTCTGGGCACCAGCCGACGACGACGACGACTGAAGGACAATGGTCTGGGCACCAGCCGACGACGACGACGACTGAAGGACAATGGTCTGGGCAGCAGCCGACGACGACGACGTCTGAAGGACAATGGTCTGGGCACCAGACGACGACGACGACGACTGAAGGACAATGGTCTGGGCACCAGCCGACGACGACGACGACTGAAGGACAATGGTCTGGGCACCAGCCGACGACGACGACGACTGAAGGACAATGGTCTGGGCACCAGCCGACGACGACGACGACTGAAGGACAATGGTCTGGGCACCAGCCGACGACGACGACGACTGAAGGACAATGGTCTGGGCACCAGCCGACGACGACGACGACTGAAGGACAATGGTCTGGGCACCAGTCGACGACGACGACGACTGAAGGACAATGGTCTGGGCACCAGCCGACTCCAAGCCTCTAGCATGCTTGCAGGCATTGACAAATGAAATGTTATCATCCAGATTCAGCAGCTGTTTCTGAATCTCGGTATCGCTGATACCACAGATAAACCTGTAACGTAATGCCCTATCAAAGAAACTACCAAAGTTGTAGGAACTAGCTAACTGTTGTAGTGACACGGAATGCTCATTCACAGATTCTCCTTCCCGTTGACTGCGTTTGTTGAAACTGAAGCCTTCTACCATGATTGACTTGGTGGACGCGAAGTGATCTCGAAGTTTTGCGACTAAAACTTCATACGTTTGATCTTTAGGTAAAGCAGGGCTGACCAAAGATTTGATAATTTGATATGCTTTGCTGCCAATTTGTTGTAGGAAAATTGCAACTTTCTTCTCCGGTGTGACATCATTGGTGGTGAAGAAAAGCTCTAATCATTCAACATATACTCCAAAATCTTCATTGGCAGGGTCAAATTCGTTGATTTTTCCAAAAAATTACGTGTCTGGAACAATTTAACTCGTCGCTCGTCGCCTCGTCGCCAAATGTTATGTATGTGATCCAGGGGAAGATTGGACTGGACTGATGACTTGGGTGACAAGTATTTACACTTTACTTGGAGGCACTACAACAAGACTTTATTCACTAGTCGCCATCTTGGCGTGCCTCACCTTGCGTCATAACTACGTCATTGCATCATACACTACATTGGTTTACACCCACACTTGTTTTATGCCTGTCTATACGTTAAGATAATTACTAGGAAAACGCTCTGAGTAACGCGTTGATGAGCGAGCACGGATACGCGCAACACCTCGAACCGAAATTCTGTTGATCGAAAATATCCTTAAAAGCCAATAATTCTTGAATTTCGTCACAGACTTGTATAAAAATCTCCAACAGTTCCTCAAATATTGGTCCCAATAATCACGCAAAGTTTTAAGTTGATCGATTGAACCTATATGATTTAACGATTCCTTGTTAATTTACAAAAATCACATGATCTCGTGAAAAAAAAATTTAAACGGTCATATCAATTTCATAATAATATACGTTTGAAAGTTTCTGCTCTAAAAACCTTGAAGTGAATATTCGAAGATGCCGTGAAATGTGAAATTCGAGAAATATGACAGCCAACACGCAAAATATCCGTAAACTATCAATAACTTTTGAATTTAAACACAGTTTAGTCTGAAAATTGTCAAAAATACAGATATTGTTGGACCCGATGACCATGCAAATTTTTAAGTTGATCGGTCAAACGGTTCTGGTTTAAATTTCAAATAGCAAATGAAATATTTTTTTACATTTTAACCAATGGGAGGATTTGGCTGAAAATGTGTAAAATAAGAGACAATGTTGGTCTTAATGACCATGCAAAATATAAGGTTGATCACATTTGTCGAAGACCATTTACATTTTTCAGCCTATCAGGAGATGTTTATTTAAATTTTAACCAATCAATGGATTTCAAAAAAAATTAGGGTCAGCAAACAGAAAAGGTTGTCTCTACATGTGTGCAAAATTTCAGATCGATCGGTGAAACGGTGCGACATCTATTGCTCCAGTTAGCAGCCAAAAACAAAACAAAACCAGAGGTCCTGTCAAAAGAGTCAAAAGGAGTCGCTTGCTTCGCTCTCTCAACTAATTGATGTTTATTTTATATTTTGTTAGAGTTCTTTCAATTTTGTTGTTTCGGCAATTTTGTTGGACCTGACAGGCAGTTTTTTGGAAGGAGGAAACTGTTTTTTAATTTTACATACCACGTGGAGGAATAAAGTGTATTCTATGCCTTAGGCGAACGCCTTCACCTGGTGGCTGATTTAATTAATCTCTTTGATGGGGACAAAGATCAAGGTCGTTCGATTGAGATCAAGTTAAATGGTTTGACCCGACGGCTAGCGTTGGTAAATAATGTCGCTGCCGACGTCATCGCCGCCAAGGACATATTTACCCGTACTCTGGCGAAAGCAAAGAGTGATTTCCAGATTGTCCTTGACGCAGTGGACGAGTTGAGGGTCACTCCGTTGCATACTCCGTCGGACAAGCCAGGCAGCCCCGTTTTGCTCTGTCTCTGTCTGTTGATGGATTCGCCGATCTTCTCTCTCTCTCGGAAGCACGTTTTGACCGACTGAGAGCAATTGCGGAATTGTGACGAGAGATCGTGGCCTTTCAACCGACTACCTTCGACCTGAGTGGACCTGTCGCGGAGTCTCGTGAGTTATTCTCTAAGGGAGTTGAGATTTGTCTTACACTCTTTGTGGACTTGTGTTCCATGGCTTCTCCATGGAACTATAAGACTTTTCTTTTGCTGATACGAGTTTGGGGGTTTTAGCCGCGGTTAATATCGTTCGCGTAAACTTTATTTTGACATTTCTTACTTGCTCTTTGTCTGGGGACATGCCGTACACATTTTCTCAGGCTTAGTCGTACATGTTCCACTCGGTCTTAATTTGTTGGTTGATTGAGTCGCATTAGCGTCTGGTTTATGTTAACCTCTTATGAATTAGCTTTTTGGAATATTCAACCTACCTAAATTCACGAAGCTAGGGACCACGTATTTGTTCATTTGCGCTAGGGACTCTAGCCATCTATTTGAAGAGATTTTGTAAGTACGTACCTACTAGTTATTATTCCTATTGTATTACTATTTGTATATTTCATGTTATTTCGATGTTACGTAGACATCAATTATTTCATGTTATTTTGGCCTGACCTTGGGTCCGCCAGTCCTACCATGTGATTGAGGTATTTGACCTCCACCGAGTATTTCACTATTGCACTCTCTATGCTGCATTTTTGTTACTATAGAATCTAATCTTATGTTTGCCTTGCATTGATATATTCTGACTTATTTGTTACCTCTTATGTATGACTTGGTCACCTGCTATCATTGCTTCATCTAGTGGAGCGGTCGCTCCACCCAGCCAAGTCGTACTATACACTCACAGTCACTCAACATACCGTAAATGCCTAATAAACTGAGGAGCAGACCAAACACTTTTACTGTAAGCAACAACATGGCATTTTCGGCCTACTGGATCTCAAAATTGGTAAATCTCACATTGTTGCGAAATATCTTAATTTCGAGCTATGGCCCACCCCACTACATATACCAAATTTGGGAACAATAGGTTATGCCATTTGCGCGCTAGAGGACCGAGAAAACAGTGAAATTACACCACTTTCTGATTCTGAAGATGATGATGATTCTGATGATATCACGAAACGTCGCTATCACCGCCACAGCCTAAACGGCTGAACCGATCGACCTGAAATTTTTAACACATGTGCACTTTTGGCGTCTGAGGTGCCTTTTTATAAAACCAACCGGAAGCCGCCATTTTGAAACCGGAAGTGACGTCATAACTCAAAAACGTCTGGACCGATTAGAACGAAATTAGCGCCATTCGATTTAGATGGTCATCTATATGAAGTATCAATAAAAAAAATATTATTTTCTTATTTTCTAAACCGGAAGTGACGTCATAAATACGCAATATTTAACTTATTTCAACAAATTATACTTAAAATACGTACATAATTAACTTACATTGTAACATAGACAATACAATTTATATATTCAAGGTAGCAGTGTTCTCGGCCGCCATTCCTGAAACCGGAAGTGACGTCATATATCTAAAACGCCTGTACCGATTGCAACTGAACTAGCTCCTGCGTATTCATTCTGCTATTTATTTGAAAAATCAATTGTGAAAAATGAATAAATAAATTAATGGTACCGGAAATGGCGGCAGGAACCACTAAATGAAACCGGAAGTGACGTCATATATTACAAACGGCATGACCGATTTTACGGAAATATAGGGATTAGGAATTCAGATGGTCGTTCATGAAGGTATCAACTAGATAAAACTAGATTGTTTTCTTATTACCTATAACGGAATTCGGCCGCTATTTCAAAACCGGAAGTGACGTCATGTATCGAAAACGGCTGGATCGATTATAACGAAACTTAAGCTATTCTTCTTGGATAATCATTTTCATCTTATACCAAACGCAACTTTTCATAGTAACCAAATCGGTTGAGGCGTATTTTTTTAAAGAAATTAGTCCCTGCTCGGACATGTGCTACAAGCTGTATGAATAAACTAACAAAAGAAGTGATATCCCAGAAAAAACACTCCGTGTAAAAATACCAGCCAAGTCTCTTTAACTATAAAAAAAAATAGAAGAAATCTAAAAATTCAGCACTGAAAAGGAGTGATATCAAAAAAGGAGCCAAGTCAACGAATTTTCCAAATTTTAATCGTACCATTGAAATAAAAATATCAACCCCCGAGAAATACTTAAAAAAAGGACTTGGCGCATCGTTTTTTTAAAGACATTTTTCTATTCTTAAGCTTATGCCACTCACATACTACGTAGTTCAGAAATGCCTAGAAAAATTGGGACAAAACTTTCAAATTAAATATTGAACATTCTGTAAAATATTTTAAATTTAAATATAAGTACGCAAAGAAACATAGCATTGTCTTACAAGCAATAAATACAGAACAGTTGTGTTTGTGATTGGTAGGTACCTATAGTTTTGTGGGTACATCAACATACCTACTACAGCATTATACTTTGAACCTTCTCGCCGTGTAATTAATTGCTATTAATTAACATTTTATACCAAAAAAATTCATAAATTACATAACGTATTACTTTAGATAAAAATCTAGTCAGTAATTATTTGAGCAGCATGGCTCAGTGCACTAGTCACTTATACAAATCTCATTGACGGCCTTCTTGTAATGAGCGCTTTCGCTATTTCCCTCAGTCACGATATTGAGAAGTATGATTGATTAATATGACCCTAGAAATAGTGGCAATAACGAATAGACTAGGCCGCTTCCGTTTATTCGTTATTCGTTTATCCGTTTATTTCCTCTGAATATTGACAAAATACCAAAACTGCCAGTAGGTAAGAGTACTAGTTATATTAAAACGTAGTATGATTCGTCGATAATGAATGTGATATACTCAGGAAAATATACTTGTAGAGTTCTTCCTATACTTTTAGGATAGAAAAGTGTCTTTAAAAAAACGATGCGCCAAGTCCTTTTTTTAAGTATTTCTCGGGGGTTGATATTTTTATTTCAATGGTACGATTAAAATTTGGAAAATTCGTTGACTTGGCTCCTTTTTTGATATCACTCCTTTTCAGTGCTGAATTTTTAGATTTCTTCTATTTTTTTTTTATAGTTAAAGAGACTTGGCTGGTATTTTTACACGGAGTGTTTTTTCTGGTAGAGATGTTTTGCTTCAGGGCGTAGATTTTAACATGATGACACGTTGGTAGCTTTTTTAGCGTTGTTCGGTTGCTATGGCACGAATCGGCATTTGACGCAAATCGAAACTAGCATCCGGTTTGAAAGGCTGCGGTATGATCCGGGGCCGTATTCTAGAACATTTTAATTCCCAATTCTGATGGAATCTGATTCAGTGCAATGTTAATACTTATGGCCGTGACCGGATTCCATCAGGAATGGAATTGGGAAAACGTTCTAGAATACGGCCCCGGCATGCGTTTAAAAACGTGTAGATTCCAGAATCTGATCCCTGTCAGCAAAATAAGCTGAGTGGAAACCAAAGAAACTGAAACTCTTAGTCCAAAGAATTTGAGAATAAAGATGATACACTTTCCCACGAAACGCTCACGACGCTTACGGCGGAAAGCTTATCGTCCTATTTTTGACATGCTCTATGAGCGGCCAACATTTGGTCAAGGTAACTACTACTGTTACTACTGTTACTGGAGGTCAATTCTCGAGATTCACGTTTTCAAACCGTTTTACGTTTGCATTGTATAAAACTTGAAACAGTTGACAACTATTGATAAGCCTTCAACTTCGCTACGTTTTAAACAATGAAACCGTGACACGGTTTGAAAACGTGAACGTCATGAATTGGCCCCCTGGTTGTTAATGACAGTCCAACTTGGGACTGCATCATGAGGCATAAGTGCCTAAGCTATGAGGTATGCCTTATACCTATGAGGCATAAGTGCCAAGCTAGGAATTGTGAACACACAACTTCCATGATCAGATTGGAATCGTCCATGTGAAACGGACAATAAATTACCAAAGTTGTGAAGTTGTCCATCCAGCCTTCACCAGAGGCCATAACCATGTTATACGGCACGACATCTCCATCACAGAGCAGCTTGTCTCCTGGCAGCAGATTACTGTAGTCCGAGAACATGTACGAGATGTACTCGCTGCTCTTATCGGTAATAGCCTGACAAGCTTGCTGCATGTTCCACCATCCATATTTCAGGTTCTGTCTGTACTCCACACCGGGCCTGTTGTTCAACTTCACAAATGAGTTTATACAGTAGTTGTCTGCATCTGGAGGAAATAAAAATCATTTCAATTACAGTTATACCTCCCCCCCCCCCCCCTCTTATCAACATGCTGCTCACTATACACTGCCGTCACGGTGGAAGAAGTATCAATGCTATATAATAGGAAAACGCACTGTGTAACGCGTTGATGAGCGAGCACGGTTACGCGCAACACCTCAAACCGAAATTCTGTCTATAGAAAATGTCATTAAATCTTGAATTTCGTCCCAGACTTGTATAAAAATCTCAAAAATTTCTAAAATATTGGTCCCAATAACCAGTGTTGTAAAGTAACATGATACAAAGTAACATGTTACTGGTAACATGCTACTTTTTCAAGTAAAAGTAACTGTAACATGTTACTTTAAAAATAAAGTAATTGTAATTGTATTCAGTTACTTTCGTTATTGAAAATTGTAACTGTAACTTTTATCCCGTTACAATTTTGAGTAACTTTATTGAAATGTAGCATGTTACATTTAATCCACCTTTGAATAATGTTAAATGTCTGATTCCTTAGAAAATGGTAAAAATCAACCATCTAGAAGGCATAAAATGACAAAAAATTTCAAGAAAGCCGCTGGACTGGACTTTTTTCTTGTCCTGCCAGCCCTGTTCATTATCGTCAGTTATCAATCACAACGTAATTCAATCCCTTCAAATGTAAAAAAAATCAAGGAAAAATGCTTCCAAATTGAAAGTAACTGTGAAAGTTACTGCTGTCAATATGAAAATAACTGTAACTTAACACTGATACTTTTCGTTCGAAAAGTAACTGTATCGGTGTTACTTTTGAAACCCCTGTAACTGTAGCTGTAACACTGTTAGAATTTTGAGCAAGTAACTGTAACTGTAACACTGCTACATTTTAAAAGTAACTTTGACAACACTGCCAATAACCATGCATAGTTTTAAGTTGATAGATTGAACCTTTGTGATTGAATGGTTCCTTGTTAATATTCAAAAAATTACAGGCAACGAAATTGTAACGGTTTGAACCTGCCGGGTTCACCCCCACCAGGGTCACTCCGTTGCATACTCCGTCGGACAAGCCAGGCAGCCCCGTTTTGCTCTGTCTCTGTCTGTTGATGGACTCGCCGATCTTCTCTCTCTCTCGGAAGCACGTTTTGACCGACTGAGAGCAATTGCGGAATTGTGACGAGAGATCGTGGCCTTTCAACCGACTACCTTCGACCTGAGTGGACCTGTCGCGGAGTCTCGTGAGTTATTCTCTAAGGGAGTTGAGATTTGTCTTACACTCTTTGTGGACTTGTGTTCCATGGCTTCTCCATGGAACTATAAGACTTTTCTTTTGCTGATACGAGTTTGGGGGTTTTAGCCGCGGTTAAGACCTCCCTTCACCGAGAGACCAAGTCAAAATTTTAGATATCAGTGTAATATGAGCTCTTTACGAACATTCGTCATCTTGACAGTTTCGTGATAACATCGCCAGCCCAGCTCGAGATCGAGCGTCATGGAGGGGATCATGTTACCAGTTACGCTCATAAAATTGCTAGTGGAATGTCAACAACCTGTCATTGTAACTCACAGAATTCATTCATTCATATGCGATAGCAAGAACAGAGATATTTTCTACTACAAACCATTCTTACCCAAAGTAATTTCAACTTGTTAAATTATATTGGAAAATTTATTTCTAGGGAATTATACTAAAAGTAAAATTGATCTATGAAAGAAATAAGTACAGGTAAATATATTTACAAATTGCATCATGATTTATTACACCAAATGAATAAATTTTTTATGCAAGAAAACATTAAACATGAACACATTAAAAATACATGAAAATGGTTTTATTCAAGGAACATTCATAATATTGTAAAACGGCTAATAATTATGACCATATGACCATCGACTACCAAATTATCGTAACAGACGACAAGAAATAAGTGAATACACATTTTGTACTTGAGTAATAAATAAAATCATACTATATAGGGCAGATTTGCATTACCTTCATTAACATCCACAATGTTAAAATTATCCAACAAACGAATGAAATGATATTATGTTGAATGACGACGAAGAAAGTACCTAAACTATAATCGTTATTCAATAATTATCAATTGAAAAACACAGGTATCCTAGTCAAATCAGTCAAATAGTCGTATTGACACAAATATACAATTATAACTGTGCGACGGTTGATCCAGTTGTAAGTCAATCTAGTGGAGCGGTCGCTCCACGCCAGCCAAGTCGTACGGCGCGCGCACACACTCATTTAAAAGGGCTGGAGCAAACCCACTTTTACTGTAAGCATCAAAGTGGCATTTTCGGCCTACTGGATCTTAAAATTGGAAAATCTCACATTGTTGCGATATATCTTAATTTCGAGCTATGGCCCACCCTACAACATATACCAAATTTGGGAACAATAGGTTACGCCCTTTGCGCGCTAGAGGGCCGTGAAAACAGTGTTTTAGGGCGGTTTTCATAATAATAATCTCAGTAGTAGTAGGGTGGAGCTAAAATATGGTAAACAGGCCACAGCATAAACGGCTGAACTGATTGATTTAAAATTTTAACCACATATGCACTTTTGGCGTCTGAGGTGCCTTTTGCTAAAACTGGTTTTATGCCGCCATTTTGAAACCGGAAGTGACGTGATATCTCATCAACGGCTGGACCGATTGGAACGAAAAATGCGCCAAACGATCCAGACGGTCATCTATATGCATGATAAGTAGCAAAAGACTAAACATTATGTTAAAGAAACCGGAAATGACGTAATGAAATTTGAAATACATCGATTGGCTTTTTGGCAACAAAGATTGATCCGATTATTTTGATATTTATGTAACGTATGTACTTTTGACGTCTCATGTGACTTGTTATAAAACCAACCGGAAGCCGCCATTTTGAAACCGGAAGTGACATCATATCTCAATAACGGCTAAATAGATTTCAACGAAACCAACGCAAAACAATTTAGACGGTCAACTTTATGTATTATCATCAATAATATTTGCAGTTTCTCATACCTAAACCGGAAATGACGTCACACATTTTAATAATCTCACAAATTTTTATTTTGATGCAATAAATATACTATTTGAGACAGCTTATAAAATTATAATCATGTTTCAAATATACATCAAGGGGTCAGAGATTTCAGCCGCCATTTTTAAACCGGAAGTAACGTCATATCTCAAAAACTGGTAGACAAATCGGTATGAAACTAGCGCCAAACGATTCGGATGGCCATCTCTATGGAATATGAACAGTACAAATAGAATTTTCCTATTTATGAGACCGGAAATGACGTCATTCAAATGTATAAATTATTATAATTCCCTCCTATACAATAAATACATATTCAGAAAGCTTAAAATGATACACATCATTTATAGAAATAAATTCTATGTGGCATTGCAGAAAGTTCAGCAGCCATTTTGAAAACCGAAGTGTTTCCATATCTCGGAACTGGGTTGACTGATTGGAATGAAACCTTTGCTATTCTTCGTGAAAGATCATTTAAAGCAATTATTTAGGACCATACGCTGCTATTCATTAGTGGTAACGAAATTGTAAAGGGTGATGATTTTTTAAAAGAATTTAGTAATTGTTCATTTCATATGTGTCACAAGTTGTTAGAATAAACTAAAAAAAGGAGTGATATCCCCATAAAAAACACTTCGTGTAAAAATACCAGCCAAGTCTCTTCAACTAAAAAAAAAATATGAAATTTAAAAATTCTGCACTGAAAAGTAGTGATATCAAAAAATTAGCCAAGTCAAAACTTTATTTGAAAATCAAAAAATACTTGGCGAATCGTTTTTTTTAGGGCATTATAGGTATACTATGTATATGTATATTTCATGTTTAATTTATAATTGGCTTATACTTCCAAGCTATTTAAGTACACGATGCGCCAAGTATTTTTTGATTTTCAAATAAAGTTTTGACTTGGCTAATTTTTTGATATCACTACTTTTCAGTGCAGAATTTTTAAATTTCCTATTTTTTTTTTAGTTGAAGAGACTTGGCTGGTATTTTTACACGAAGTGTTTTTTATGGGGTTAAAATTTAATTGAAAATGAACTTCAAGTTATAATAATCTAGTGGAGCGGTCGCTCCACCCAGCCAAGTCGTACCGTACACTCACAGTCACTCAACACCACCGTAAATGAACTGAGGAGCAGACCTCAGTAGGAGCAGAACATGGCATTTTCGGCCTACTGGATCTCAAAATTGGGAAATCTCACATTGTTGCGAAATATCTTAATTTAGAGCTATGGCTCACCTGACACCATATACCAATTTTGTTTGGGAACAGTAGGTTGTTCCATTTGCGAGCTAGAGGGCCGTGGAAACAGTGAAATTACACCGCTTTTATTATTATTATAATAATAATTATTATACTAGAGGGTGCCGCCATGTAAAACATGACCAATGTGCACAAGTGAGGTATGCGTAAATATAAAACGACAGCAATATTTGTCAGCAGAGTATGCGTCGTTAATACACTTGACGTCGTTGATGACCCAATCTTAACAGAATACGTTAACAAATGAGGAACGAAGAAAAGCAATTTGATCATACCTATTATGGTGAAACAATTTCATATAAGTTTCCAAATTTACACCAGAGTATTCGTACTAAGTAAAAATAAGAAGAAAAACAATGTATGCGCCGTAAAAATATATTATATATAATACGTTACGTTGATACCGTGACCTGATGCCCACGACCTTTTCTTCATTTGTGATGCTATGCTATTACATGGTATCTACGGTTTCATTATATTATACGTTCCTCAGATGTAGGGCGGAAGTAAATTTGTTTGATTTTGCGGTGCACAATTTTGGATTGTAATCAAGCTCTATCAAGTACCGTTTCACTGATGTTAACACATAACGTTATATTGAAGTATTCTCTTACAATAACTCACGTCAATATTACAAATAATTGGTTGATGTCAGAAATACTGTTCTCTGAGCTCACTTTAAGAATATTGAAATGGACTTCAGCCCATCTACCTCTAATTAAGGTATAGATATTCAGTTGACAATGTAAAACTTAAACATTGGTGCTTCAAACTTTATCAACAGCAACATGAATTCGTTGTCAATACATGACTCAATACAGACCACTCTACGAAATAAGAAACGACTGAAAATGATTAATCTAACAACATTATTTAAAAACTTCGTCGGTTAGTTGGTTTGAGGGTTGCAGAGCCGTGTTGATTAAATGTAGGAAGAAAATAATACATTTGATCGTTTGCAAATTTCATCTTGAGGCCAATGTTAAAAATCTATCGGCCTTGTTTGGTTTTCATGGCCCTCTAAAATGCAGAGGAAATGAAAAATTTATAAAAATTACACTTTGACGTTTCTTGGAGTAAAGAAGTTTTCTATGTAATGTCTCTTTTGAACGGTTATTATGTGTTATAGTAGATTTTTTACACACTCAAAGGGATAAGGATTACGTTTTAGGTAAGCTACGATTATTTCTTTACTTTGTGAAGGCAAAATACGTATTTTTAGACACGATTGGCAATGAAAGGCCACCATTTTAAATACAAAATAATGCCGTTTTCAATGTAATGTAAAGATTTGGACAGTTATTCTGTGTTAAAATACATTTCTTATAAACACAAAGGGATAAGGATTGCCATTTAGGTAAGTTTCAGTTATTTATTTATGCACAAAGAGCAGTAGATGTATTTTGGACATGATTTGGGCAATGTAACGTCGACCATTTTAATTTTAAATACAACATAGAGAGTGTGCGCGCGAAATTGAGAGGATGCGCGCGCAGGCGTTCCTGACACACAGATAGACAGACAGAACTGGGTAACTATAAGTAAGATGATGATTATTATTATTATTATTATTATTATTATTATTATTATTATTATTATTATTATTATTATTATTATTATTATAATGATATCAGGAAACGTCGCTATCACCGCCACAGCCTAAACGGCTTAACCAATCGATCTGATATTTTAACCACATGTGCACTTTTGGCGTCTGAGGTACCTTTTTATAAAACCAACCGGAAGCCGCCATTTTGAAACAGGAAGTGACGTTTTATCTCGAAAACGGCTAGACCGATCGGAATGAAACCAGCGCCAAATGATTCAGACGGTCATCTATATGGAATATCAATAGTTAAAGTAGAGATGTACTATTACCGAAACCGGAAATGACGTCATGAAAATAAAGAACTAGATTTTAATCACCTCTAAAAACTTCTAAAAACTTACAAAACTAGCACTCTCGAATATCATAGAATATCATGAATATTGGTAAAAGTTCTCAATATTCTCACAACATTGTCAAAACTATGAAACATTATTAAACATTGCCAGGTGATGAGACGCATTGACAAGCAAAATTAGGATAGTGTTGTGATTAGTGTCAGTTATGATGACCTACGATCTATATTACTAAAATATGGTCGTATGTCAAAGTGGTATTCAACAAGTCAACAACAACTAACAAATTTCTACTCCAAAATAATCGAACAGTCAATTTTATATTCTTTAATAACATTTTTGTCCATTGATTAAAAAATGAATAAGATTTCTTGTGATATAATTACAAATGTTATAAAATCATCCCATCAGAAAATACACCTGACTTGTTGACAATTCTAAATTATATTGGAATACTCAATTTCTTACTTTTGGTCTCTTGAGATTATTTTACAAATTACTTATCTCTATCCTACTCGAAGCAAAGTGAGTTGATTCATAAACAAATACCATTCCTGAAAATGCAAGTCCGCATTACGTATGTCTGAAATCATCGTTTTCAACAGTTTTATGTATAACATACGGAGTTTGAAACTCAAATCAACCGATCAGGTATTACAACTACAGTAATTAAATTTTTTAGTTTTAATTGAAAAAGCATACTCTCGGTTTTAACACTTTCATGATACTGATCAAATAGGAGAGTTAATGTCCATGATGAGATCATATTACGATACTTGGAATTTAGCTAGAAGCAACGAGTGGAAAGTGATAAACAACGCACTATTCAGAAATGTCACGTCCGCAGAATGATTTAATGTGACAGGCTCTAGAGATTGTAAGCGATCCAAAATCCCCCCCTTCCACTCGTTGTTGGAAACTAAGATTTCAACTTCAATATAATCGAATTTTTGTGGCTATAATTTTCGGGTCAATATGTCCCCGATTGGTCTGATTTTTTTAATGCAGATTCCCAAAAGATGTCTCTTTTGCTGTAAAGTGGCGGAATTTCGATATTCGCTCTGTGAGAGACGCAATAAATTATTAAAAAACATCGTTTTCCTAAATATTTTCTAAAATGTAAGGGATGTTTTTTAATTTGGGGATGAGCAAATAATAATAATTCAATTAAAATAAATCTTCCCGTAGATTCGTAAGTCTTTCAACATTATTCTGGCGCAAAGATAATGAAATCATCTCTTATTTTGCGGGAGATTTCCTGGCTTAAATGGAATAAATGGTCTAAGAATAACACATACATGAATAATGGCCATTTTCACTTTGAAGGGGGGTCTTAATATCGTTCGCGTAAACTTTATTTTGACATTTCTTACTTGCTCTTTGTCTGGGGACATGCCGTACACATTTTCTCAGGCTTAGTCGTACATGTTCCACTCGGTCTTAATTTGTTGGTTGATTGAGTCGCATTAGCGTCTGGTTTATGTTAACCTCTTATGAATTAGCTTTTTGGAATATTCAACCTACCTAAATTCACGAAGCTAGGGACCACGTATTTGTTCATTTGCGCTAGGGACTCTAGCCATCTATTTGAAGAGATTTTGTAAGTACGTACCTACTAGTTATTATTCCTATTGTATTACTATTTGTATATTTCATGTTATTTCGATGTTACGTAGACATCAATTATTTCATGTTATTTTGGCCTGACCTTGGGTCCGCCAGTCCTACCATGTGATTGAGGTATTTGACCTCCACCGAGTATTTCACTATTGCACTCTCTATGCTGCATTTTTGTTACTATAGAATCTAATCTTATGTTTGCCTTGCATTGATATATTCTGACTTATTTGTTAGCTCTTATGTATGACTTGGTCACCTGCTATCATTGCTTCATTATACTTGCCCTCAGTTGTACCTGAGTGGTTTAAAACCTATACTACTGCTTTGTTCTTGCTTGGATCATTATATTATTTCCTCACTCTCATCCCTCACTATTTCTGTTCGGAAACATCGAGTTCATGCACGCTAGTCTTCATCGCCCACGCCCATCTTCGACTCATGCCGGCCGGACAAAATAGTCGCGTTCAAGGTTGAACCGTGGCAAAATTTCGTTCAAAAAATATACCTGGGACCACTCATATGATATTAGTGAATGCACACAATGTCAGATCGATCTGCTGAACGGTCATAAATTCAGATTCATATGCGTTTGAAAGTTTCTGATCTAACTACCTTGGAAGTTGGAACTGAGGCGTCGTAGTTGCCGTGATCAATCATTTTCGAGAAATTTGACAGCCAACACGCAAAATATTTGTAAAATGCCAATAACTTTTGGATTTATTCACAGATTAGTCTGAAAATTGTCAAAAATACAGATAAAGTTAGTCCCATAATGACCATGCAAAGTTTTAAATTGATTTAAATTTAAAAAATCACTGGAAAGATGGTTTTAAATTTTAACCAATGGCAGGATTTGGTTGAAACATTGTAAGATTGGGGAAAATGTTGGTCGATATGACTTGCCAAAATTTCAAATTGATCGGAACCCGATCGAAAGATATATTTTTATTAAATTGAACCAAACAAGGATCCCGTTCAAAAACGATCGCAGGGACCGCGTAGGTCACGTTAGTTTGTGTGCAAAATTTCAGATCGATTTTTTGTGCGGTTTGACCTAGGCAGTGCAGGCAAAAAAACAAACAGAGAAAGCGCCATAAGAGTACCGTGGTGACGCTCACTACCCTCGCTACAAAATCACGTTAAGCACCCACATCCAGCATCTGTACTTGCTCGACCATTGTACTCTAAAAACAGATTGGCGTCATCACAGCCTGATACACTAACATTAGTTAATCGCAAATGCACTAATCAGATAGAAACTGCTCAGGGTTGAAGTGACCTTAAATTCTGTTCCCAATATTCCAAAGATGTGATAATTTCAATACGAAAAATTTAAAATTAAATTTGTATTCGTACTACGTAATAAATAATTATAATCTCATTTGGCAAATGGATTTAAATAGCTAATTTGATGTTTAGGTTTTAAATTCAAATTGACATTGTACATTAAGCCCCATTTACACGGTGCAATTTCTTGAACAACTTCTGTGTCACATTCCAATTTTTCATACAATTTTGTATTTACACGACGCAACTTTCTGTCACAGAACTTAAAACATGTTCTAATTTCCATTCAAGAAGTGTGAGACAGAAGTGTGGTACATAAGTTGTACAAGAAATTGCACCGTGCAAATGGGGCTTTAAACATATTATATTTGTATTTGTGTACGCTATGGATACATGTATGATATAATATTTGTCATGAATGCTTTCATGGCAATTGATGTATGGATACCTATGCGTCTTTACCAATGCATTTGGAATAGGGAACATTTTGTTCCCAAGAAACACATTTCCGGGTAGCGCAAAAAAACGCACAATGGGCGAGACATCGCTGTGTCGAAACTGCTGCATACATCGGACTGAAACTTTCACATAATAGAAACAACATATTAAGGTATAATGTGTGACAGTTTCAAAAACATTACTTTTGTGGGAAAAAAGTTACAGCAGTTCGAATTTGATTGTAGAAAAATCGATTATACTGAGCTCAAATAGCGCGCATGCAGAAAACGTTCAGTGGTTCAGACGCTGTTTCTTCAAAACTACGCATGATAGCAAGTTGAAAATATCAAATTTTATGCAAAATATATTGCCATCATTAGTGTTAACATTTCAATAAATTTGAATAAATGGAACGGAAGTTATGGTACTTTGAAATTGAGTTTAAAAGCAGAATGTACGTGAGATAGTTTTACTTTATGAAATTATCGTGTGTAATAAAACTTAGAAAAAATTATATTCTGCTTTTAGGCTCAGCTTCAAAACCCTGTAAATTTCGTTTCTTTTATCCAATTGTACTGAAATTTTTACATAATTGATATCAATTAATTTTGTATAAAATTTAACATTTTCAGAATGATATCATAAGCAGTTTTGAAGACACAGCGACTCGGCCAATGAACGGTTTCTGTGTATAATCGATTTTTCGACAACCAAATTCGAACAGCTTTAACCTTCTTTCTACAAAAGTAATGTTTTTGAAACTTGCAGACATTATATCTTAAGCCCCATTTACACAGTGCAATTTCTTGAACAACTTCTGTGCCACAGAGGTTCTGCTCGTGCGCAGTATCACTTTTGAGATAATAAAGGGAATCTGCACATGTGCAGAACTTCTGTGACACAGAAGTTGTTCAAGAACTTGCACCGTGTAAATGGGGCTTTATTTAGTATGTTGTTTATACAATGTGAAATTTTATTCAGCCCGTTGTATGCAGTAGTTTCGTTACAGCGATGTCTAGCCTATTGTGCAATTTTTTTGGCACCACCCGGTATATTCAATATAACAATTGCAGACTCTCCAATTTCGTTTCGTTGGCGAAAATTGTAATTTTGATCAATTTAATTATTTAGCCGATTAATTAGCATATCAATGATATTAATTAGTTTTGAACAATAAATATGCATTGTGGACATTCCAAACAAGCGAATGATACCCATGAAGACCATTTTATAAAATATGATCGATGATGCTTATTACGCTGATAACGCAAAAGCTATTAATTATTCAACTTGGAGCCATACATTTTTGAATTTCTCATAAGTGTACCGACTTTAACGTTTGTTTCACTTAACGCATTAATTTGTTATTATTTTAGTCTTCTAGACTCCATCGTCCCGTGTACACAGTAAGGAGTAGATACTTGCCTGTTGACTGCGTGTATGGCTCAACCGTATAGAACGTTAATGATTCCCCAACATCAGTGCCACATACGTCAGGGCACGGTTCTTTCTGAATGCTGGAAATGCCCTGGACTGTTTGGGGCAAAATATTAAATATCCACTGGCATATGCATGTGCCATTCCTGTAATATAGCAAACAAACCTTGTCAAAATATTCATGTTATTGCATTAATTGATGGGAAAGTCATGTAGGTACCAAATAATTTTTATAATTAGTTTTGAGCAGGTAATATTTTTATACTAGGAAAACGCTCTGAGTAACGCGTTGATGAGCGAGCACAGAACATGCAACATTCCCAGTCACGATAAACGACACGGCACCAGACGATTTTCTCTTCAACTTTCCATTCTCCATATAAACACTCTGGATGAATATCAGATCCATTGTGTCTTGACTTTCCTACATACTTTTTCCAGCTTTTGACAACCCATAAAATGACTCGTAAAATTACAATTAATACTTGACTGATTGGGCTTAACATGTGTAAAATTTTAGATTATGTTGGTCTTGATCAGGCGTGTAGGAACTTCATTTTGAGTGGGGGGGTCAAAATTATCGGGGAACGATGAATGTGATAAAAAAGCAGTGCGCCGCGCACAAGGGGGTCTGGGGGCTTGCCCCCCAATTTGCCCCGCAGGGCCTTTTTTGAATTTTTCATACAAAAGAATCGAATTTGAAGCTATTTTGGCATTCTTTTCAAAGACATTTACAATGTGTGATATGCAATATTCTGTGGAAACTTTAGACATTTGTGATAATCTGTAACTATTTGTTTTTATTAAATCTCCAATGGCCCCGCAGGGAAATTTTTGAGTTTTTGATACAAAAGAATCGAATTTGAAGCTATTTTCGCATCCTTTCAAAGAAATTTAAAATGTGTGATATGCAATATTCTTGGGGAAACTTTAGACAAATTGCATTATAATTTATAATCTGTAAATTTAGTTATTTGATTAAATCTCCAATGGCCCCGCAGGGAATTTTTGAAATTCTAGTAAAGGAGAATCGATTATGAATCGCTTTTAGAATTCATTTGAAAAAGGTTACAATAAGCAACACCAATAAGCAATAAGATACATCTGTTTGTGTTTTGGTATATTAGTTTAACGTGTAATATTTAATTTTATTCATGAGGATGATCATGTTGGACAAATTAGTTATTGTCTCATTGGAAATACCTCGGTTCAATTAGTTTTGCAAAACCTGGGAAAATTTTGAGAATTCAACCTCATAATGGAGCAAATCTGTGCATTTTTGGATCTCATTATTAATATTTTTGTATATCTGGGAGTGATATCTGGGGGTGTCAAGATGAAAAGTGGGGGGGTCATTGACCCCCACTCCCCCCCCCTTCCTACGCGCCTGGTCTTGATCACCATGCAAAATTTGAACTTACTCGGAACATTTTGATTGTCGACCAATCAGAAGATATTATTTATACTTAAACCAATTGGAATATTTGGCCTTCGTACTGCATCCGATTTGATATGCGCTAGTTTTACTGTAAATTGTGGACCGCTTGGCTGCTCTACAGGCCTTGAAGCAAAGCTTAAAGAAGGCCAGGATGAAAATGTAGTAAATATTTCAAGATTATGGAATAAAATGTCCCTAAAATGACAAAAACTTTTGAAAATAACTACAGATTAGACTGAAAATTGGCAAAAATACCTTAAATGCTGGCACCAATGACCATGCGAAATTTTTAGTTGGTCGGTCAATCGGTTCTAGTTTAAATTACAAAAATCAACGGAAAAATGGTTTCAAATTTGAACCAATGGGAGGATTTGGCTGAAATTTATTATGATTGGGTACAATGTTAATAGCAATGACTTTGATAAATTTCAAAATGATTGGACCAACCAATCGAAAGATACATTTTTTTAAATTTGAACCAATCAGGGGATTTAAAAAAAATTTGGGTCTGCAAATCTCATAATTGGTATGGACATGTGTACAAAATTTCAGCTCGATCGAATAAACGGTGTGACCTGTATACGAGCAGACGACAGACAAACAAAAAAACAAAAAAAAATCAAAAAAAAACAGAGGTCCGTGCCAAAAGAGCCAAAAGGAGACGCTCGCTTCGCTCGCTCAATCAATTAAAATTTATTAGAAGATTCATTATTCAACACCTGAGATATGATTTCACATTGCCCTTCCCTTTTGTTAGACCCATATTTCATGTGAATGGAATTTAAGAACTGTAAAGCCCCATTTACACGGTGCAATTTCTTGAACGACTTCTGTGTCACATTCCTATTTTTCATACAATTTTGTGTTTACACGATGCAACTTTCTGTCACAGAACTTAAAACATGTTCTAATTTCCATGCAAGAAGTGTGACACAGAAGTGTGGTACAGAAGTTGTACAAGAAGTTGCACCGTGTAAATGGGGCTTTATATAAGATAATACACAAATGCAAATTATTATGCCCCGGACGAGCCTCGAACCCACGTTCTTCAGATACAAAGCACTGATGCGCTGACCACTGGACCACTGAGGGTGATGACGGCTTAGACTTGCTTTGAATCACTTTGAATATTGTGGAAATGAATTGAAAGCTGAGCCGGAAGAACCATGTAACCAACACTTTTTCCGAAATAGTATTTTTTGTGGAATATCCATGTACTTGTCTAGGTCTATCCACTGCCACATTATTTTTTTTTAATGTTGGCATTATATAAATTGAACATAAATGTTGGCTGCCATGGAAGAACCATGAATTGTGATTCTAGATAGTCGGCGGTGCGGACTGCATTGTGTCACTAAAATTATTAAATTATTTAAGGGGGGATGCCCTTGTAGAGGTCTCCGATAGATAACTGAATTAATATGCTTATTTATAGGTAATTTCCCTGTGCACCATATTTGGTCAACCCATTTCTTCTCCAATCGTATCCAAAAAAGTGTCTTCAAAAAGCAGGAAAATCGCTCGAGCTTGCAGCATCTTAATGGTTAAAGCATAGGACCGGTAACCCGAAGGATCTGGCTTCGATTCCCAGTCGGGGTGCGCGTTTTTATTTCGCAGGTTTTACCTTCCAAACATTGTAAATTTATATTATAATTTAAACAAAAAATTATTTCTTTTAAACTCACCGCGATGTCGCTGCAAAGTTGAACCCCCAGCAGGCGTCCACGCATGCGCGAGCAGTTAAGTTGCCATCGATGATTAAAACTTTGTAATGTTCAGGGTCCACCGGCACGCATCCGATCATCCTGGCACTTGCATCGCTGGAATCTGTCACAAACACACAATAGATCCTCTTTTTGATTGAGCAGGTTTGTATGACTTTAGCGGTTCAATAACTCTAAGAGACAGAATTCCAATGGGTTGCAAGCCGAGACACAAAGTCTAGCAAGTCTAGACACACTTGTTGCAAAACATCGTTGGCTGCTTGTGCAGTGGCTCAAATTTTTATAATTTCATGTTTTTAATTAGATTATTAAGGTTTAATGGCGCGTTAACGTCGAGGTTATATTGCGCACATTAATTTTTACTTTTATATTTCTTGAATTAAGTGAAGGACATGGGAAGAGGTCGACTTAACGGGCCCGTTCCAGGGGAGTCTGAAACTTGTGGGAAAGCCAGTTTAGGATGGGACAGACCGGCGGGTGGGAGGCTTCGGGCCGGTGGGATCCGATTTCAGGGGGATCGCCATCTCGAGGGGGGAGGCCGGCCCGAGGGGCCCGCGAATTTGGGGAGGGAATGGGACTTGGTCGACCCTGGACTGCACTTAGTTGGGACCAACACTCGTTATGTGAGGCGGGCCCTTAAGCCCCACCATCGCGTCAAGGTAGCAGTCCATTGGTGGGGTTTATGTTTTAATTTCCTTGGTTTTAGTACCTACCACTGAGATTTCAAACAACGGTTTGCAATCCAGTGGAATATTGACTTAAAAGCAAATTGAGTATTGATAGCTCTAGTCAACCCTGCTCCACAGCCTTCTCGACAGTCACTTCGTTCTCTGGGTAGCTGCCTGTCGACCAAAGATATTGCCGATGACGCCATCGGTTTCTTGCACCGTTGGGGGCGCTACTACCGGCGGGTATTTTATTGCCACCACGCCGGTAGTAGCGCCCATATCTTTGGTCGACAGGCAGCTACCCAGAGAACAAAGTGACTGTCGAGAAGGTTGTGATCGTGTCAAATACTCATAATTATATTGTCCTACAAAATCTATAAACAAGGACTGAACAAGATCTCTGTAATTTTGACAAAATCTTGCATCATTTTCAAAAAAGATATAGGGTTGTTACTTGTTAATGACCTAGAACAAGGGATAAATGGTCGAGGATACGATAAGAGCTAATGGTTTTCGATAAATTATAAAACGATAACTATGAATGTTTCTGGGTCTGGTCCAGAATATAGGACTGATATGGAGATTGAGACTTGCGAGGCTTTTCACGTTTTATGTATTTTAATTGATGAAGGTAAAGAAATTAATTGCGTACTCTAAATATGGAAGTACAAAAATAGAGATATATGGGTACATTGATGTTGCTAATATTATGACTCAGTAACAGTAGACATATCTTACCTTGAGGCATTGGAGGCGCATTGAAAACCTCCATGGTCATGATTCCCCCGCATGTGTGGTTGGAGTCACCAGTACATGTCAACTCACAGCTCTTACCGGGCAGTGCTGTGCTCGGCAGCACGTCACCGCAGTAGCACAGCGTCCTGCGATAGATCAAACATGCGCGTTTATGAGCAAGCAGTAGCATTGCATGCGAATTATATGGGTGTGAAAGTTGCTGCTCAACAGACCACCATATAAAGAAAATCTAATCAAATGCGTCAAGGAAGCAGTGATAATTAATTTGAAATTTCTTTGAAGTAATTTGAAATTATTTCAAAATAAGCATACAGCTAGTGGAGCGGTCGCTCCACCCAGCCAAGAAATAAATAAATAAATAAAAAATGATAATAAATAATAAATAATACATAATACCTATACATTAATTAATAAATTATAATAAATAATACATAAATTATAGGTGGCAGTAATTTACGCCGCTATTTTTAAAACCGGAAGTGATGTCATATCTCGAAAACGGCTGAACCGATTAGAACGAAGTTTTCGCTTTTCTTCATCAAGCGAGCGGAGCGAGCGTCTCCACTTGAAACTTATGGCTCGAATCTCTGTTTCTTTGTGTGTGTATTTGTGCATTTGGCGTCTCCTGCCAAACGAAGTAATGGATCAGGCCAATTTTTTCACACAACTTAAATTACTATTCTCGTTATGGTCAAAATGATTTTCAGCAAGTTCGCTCCATTGGTTGCATCGGAAACTTGATGTGTAGTTATAGTTAGCTTGGCAATGAGGATGAAGGAAACTCTGTGTATATAACTGCAATAGTTTGACCGATCATCACCAAATTTTGCAAGGTCATGTGTACCAGCATTATAAGTGATTTTTTACAAATCTGTAATGAGCTTTCAAGAGTAATAGACATTTTACTGACATTTGTATACTTAATTTAAAACGGCCCATAGCCACACCACCATTTGACCTATCAAATGGTCTTCGATTAATCTGATCAATCAAACTCATATTTTGCATGGTCGTTCAGACCAACATTGTCTCTTATTTTACGAATTTTCAGCCCTACGAGTCAAGAACATAGATGCACTTATTGACAGTTTTAATAACTGTCAGAAATGACATTTCAAAACAGAAATTCCACTGCATTCTGGGTTGCTCTATGTAGCAAAGCAAAGTTTATAGATGGCTATTCTCAATATCAATGTAAGACAGATTCTTACAAATTAGTGAATCAAATTGCAATACATAATGTAGTCAAAATGTAATGTAGGTATTTCATAATATACATAGGTATAGGTAAACCTTATCTAAAATAATTTATTTTCTTCGATCGAGCTGAAATTTTGCACACATGTACGTAACATTTTTGATTGTTGCAGACCCTAATTTTTTTGAAATCCATTGATTGGTTCAAATTTAAAAAAAATTAACTTTCGATTGGTTGTTTTGATCAAATTGAAATTTTGACAAGTCATTACCCCCAACATTGTACCCAATCAAACAAAGTTTCAGCCAAATCCTCCCATTGGTTAAAATTTAAAACCATATTTCCTGTGTTTTTAGAAATTTAAACTATAACTGATTGAACGATCAACTTATAACTTCGCATGATGGTTGGGACCAACATTATCTGCATTTTTGACAATTTTCATACTAATCTGTGTTTAAATCCAAACGTTATTGACATTTTACGGACTATTTGCGTGTTGGCTGTCAAATTCACGGCGACTTCGACTCTTCAGTTCAAGGCAAGGTAGTTAGAGCAGAAACTTTCAAATGCAAATGAAACTGATAATGACCGTTTAACAGTCGATCTGATATTGTGTAGACACACTTATATCATATGAGTGGTCTCAGGTATATTTTTGAAAGGAGATCCTGTGATTTTTGAAAATTAACACGGAACAGTTCAATCATAAAGGTTCAATCGATCAACTTAAAGCTTTGCATGGTTATTTGGACCAATATTTTAGGAATGTTTTGAGATTTCTATACAAATCTGTGGCAAAATTTTAGAATTATTGGCTTTTAATGACATTTTCGATAGACAGAATTTCGGTTCGAGGTGTTGCGCGTATCCGTGCTCGCTCATCAACGCGTTACTCAGATTCATTGGTTAAAATTTAAATAAATATCTCCTGAAAGGCTGAAAAATGAAAACGGTCTTCGATAATTCTGATCAAACTCATATTTTGCATGATCATTAAGACCAATATTGTCTCCTTTTTACAAAATTTCATCCCAATCAGTTAAGAACGTATGAAGTTATTTACATTTTTAATATCTGTCAGTAATGAAGTATCGAAATGAATGTTTTCCAGTGCCAATTGAAAATTGATTCTGATTTGCTTTATGAACCAGGTGCTTATAGATGCTATTTTAAAGTTTCGATGAAAAGCATACACTTTTAAGTTGATATCATAATCAATTCCATATGGATGTATATGTTTTCTGTGCGTTGTGTACGCATTTCCGGTTCGAGAATTTGCACGTACCCGTGCTCGCTCATCAACGCGTTACACTGAGCGTTTTCCTAGTATTTTACACGAGTTTGATGGAAAAATATCAGTACAATAATCTGTTATTTAATCGATCCAGCGTGTTTATGAAAAGTTGCAAGGAAAATTGGTAATAAATAATGTATAGTTAGTTATCTTTGATTGAATGGATCGTGCTTGATTGACGATGTCGTGCGTGTCGGTGCTCGCTCATCAACGCGTTACACCGAGCGTTTTCCTAGTGTAATATCATTGATAGCATTTTTTAGTACCAAACGTAACTTTTCTTAACTTTATCAAATCGGAAATGGCTTATTTTTTTAAAGGAATTAGTCATTGTTGCTCCGATATGTGTTACAAGTGTGATGATAATCTATAAAAAGAAGTGATATCCCCATAAAAAAACATTCCGTGTAAAAATACCAGCCAAGTCTTTTTAACTATAAAAAATATAAGACATCTACAAATTCAGCACTGAAAAGTAGTGATATCAAAAAATGGGCCAAGTCAAAGCTTAATTTTAAAAAACAAAATATACTTGGCGCATCGTTTTTAAGGGCATTATAGGTATTATATATAGACGTACCTACATTTAATTTTGGTATATACTTCTATGCTATTTATATACGATGGGCCAAGCATATTTTAGTTTTTTAAATTAAGTTTTGACTTGGCCCATTTTTCGATACCACTACTTTTCAGAGCTGAACTTTTAGATTTCTTCTATTTTTTTATAGTTGAAGAGACTTGGCTGTTATTTTTACATGGAGTGTTTTTTATGGTTGTCAATTACCCAAGAAGATCGTGACCGATTAGTCTCAAAATTATTAACTTATTCTAAATTGTTTTCACCCAATGACCAGACGCAATATGAAGATGATTATGGACAAACGATTCATTTTTCCCATGTAAAAAATATGTATATCATAGATATAGTTATAGGTATATTGATTTCTTGCCTATACATCTATATTATTTGCACACGATGCGCCAAGTATTTTTTTGATTTTTAAATAGTTTTGACTTGGCCCACTTTTTGATATCACTACTTTTCAGTGCTGAATTTAAGATTTCTTTAATTTTTTTCTTGGTTGAAGAGTGTCGCGGCCGTGGTATAAGCAGGGCAACAATTGCGACTGAGAGAAAATGATAGCTTGAAGTGGACTGTATAATGAGAGAAATGATTTACATTTACTGGCGTCGCGACGTCGGCGTCCTTCAATGATGTTTGTAGAAGTCGTGGTCGATGTCGTGGTAACTGGGATGTAAAGCCAGGGTGGACACTGCAGTGAGGTAATAGGGAATGGTACTTGGGAAATGATGTAGGAATTAATTGTATAGAGTAGAAACAAAAATGACTCGGCTTCGATGCCTGACAAGTTATAATGTAACGTACGAGGAAACTAAACACTCTTGCCTCGATGCAAGCTGGCTTCGAGAACGACCTACTTCGATAAGGTTACTTTGGGTGAGGTCCAAAATAGGAGCTGGTTGGGCGTTGACGTCACCATAGGATTTACGGGTTAAATCAAACTTGCCGCGTCAACAAACGAGCTGAAACCGTGCCCATAATGCTCAAGCTCAAGAGGTCGGGCGTTGTGATTACTCTATTTTCATTCATTCGACCACGATTCGACTCAAGGTCACGCCCAGGTGTTACGTCACAATGTTAAAAGGATAGGGAAACTGGGCGACCTGATAATAAATCGGTATGCACCCCTAGATGCACGGAACAATCTGCCTCCGTCATCAGCACAGGCGGGAAAAGTGAATGGATCAAACAAGGAGACTTGGCTGCCTTTTTTACAATTACACGGAGTGTTTTTTCTGTATTATTTACACATATTTGCACTAAAACTCGTCAAATAATTTCGCCCAAATACAGCCGCCCAAGCACTGCATTTAGTTTTGTGCCTGCATTTGGCACAAAATATGCCCCCAAATTTAAAACATTAACCGTAATAGAAAATGTAATCAAGTTAAAAATGAAAAAGCGAAATAATTGCTTAGAGCATTGCCTTAAAATGAGGGCATCACAAGAAGGTAAAAGATAATTGAACTATCAAGAAGATAGTTCTTAAAGAACTAGACAAATAATAAAATAGATGTTCTTGGCCGGTGCAAATTCAAAGCGTCAACCTTTTTTATTATTCAATTTTGTTTATTTTTATTTATTTCTCAATCCTATCATGTGGAAAGGTGCTAGCCAATCTTTTTGCAAGATTTTGTTTAGTGAAGCATAGCCAACTGACATTTCGTGGATAAAAACACCACATCAGCTTTCTCCAAAGAACCCATTTCCAATGGTAAAGCAGGATCCCGAGGGCGCCACCTACCGTCCTTTTGTTGGGTGGGCAAAATTTAGACGTTGACAAATTATTTTGTATACGTTCATTGCCACTTTTACCAACGTGCTTTTACTAGGTCTGTTCGTCAGGGTGTTCTAACCTGCTCGGAACACACCGGAAGTCGTCACGGAAAAGTTTACTTATACCTATCCGTCGAGTTTTGATTCGTTATCCTTGCACCTAACATATTGAGTGACGTACTTCCGCCTGCTCCGAGCAGGTTAGAACACCCCGACGAACAAACCTACTGTCTAAACCTTACCTTATAAAACGATCCACACTTGCTTTTGACGGGCGCAAACTCATAATTGCAGCGTAATATTGATGATACTTGCATTAATTGCATATCAATAATGTTTCATAACAGATAATTGAAACTAAACACATTATTTACTCAGAGATTACTCTTCAAAAATAACTACAAAAACAAATCGCTTTTCTGATCACGGCACACTTGAAACGTGATTTTCTAGCTGTGCGTTTTGTTTCCATCATCAACTGTCAAAAAGTTCTGACTGTCAAAGTGAATAAATAAAGGATTACAAACGTTTGTAGACAAAAACATATGTTATTAAATATATTTTTTATTATATGTATACGACTGGGTATGTACAGGTGCATCTATAACTTGATTTATTTGCGTATAATGCTAGATTTTCTCTCCCAAACAAATCATTCCACTTGCCGTCCATTGCATTGATTATTATTATTCGTACGTAAGATGAAACTTCAGGACCAATCAACTTTGATGATGCCATCTGTTGGTAATAAACGGCGGCGTCGGTACCTAGCGCTATTTGCGGAAAAAGCCAAACACTAATACAAAAATTGAATCCTAGAAAATACGCGATTGGAGAAGACTGATGTGGTGTTTTCATCCACGAAATGCCAGTTGGCTATGAGTGAAGTATCTATCTTAGTGCTAATCAGTACCATTGACCCACAAAGGGCAGGTCAGAAGAGTATTACCTGTGTTCTACGCCGGCGTACAAGTGTCCTGTACAGATCCTCATGCACAGTTCAGGTGAGTTGACATCTGTTAGATTTACAAGATTCCAGTCAACTTCATAGCTGTGCAGAAAGCAGCCGAGGCTGCCGTTGAGCGCTGCTCCTGTGAACATAAGTCATCTCTCATCCACTGAGAAGAGTACCGTGGTGACGCTCGCTCAAGAATGTATAATATAATGCCCTACAAACGATGCGCCAAGTATATTTTGTTTTTTAAAATTTAGTTTTGACTTGACCTATTTTTTATATCAGGGCTGCATTTTAAGATTTTTTATTTTTTTATAGTTGAGGAGACTTGGCTGGTAATTTTACGAGGAGTGCTTTTATGGGGTATAATATTAATGACGTAATATGTACTGTTTCTACAATTATTGTTTCCATGAATATATTTAAACTTTTCTCATGTTTTGAAGAAGTTTCGCATTCTCTTTAAACAATATATACGTTCTTACGGAGATAAACAATTACAGAGGTAGTTTTGTTACATCAATCTTGGTCTTCCTCTTTACATACTGACCATGCGCCATGATGAAGTAACTGTGAATGCATCAAGAGACGTACCAGATCGTGTTCTATATACGTCCAAGGCCCAAGAGCCGCCGCAAGTGTATTCCTTATCTTGCGGCCGAGGGCAAGTTGCGTTGCATTGCGTGGCGTCAAGACTAATCGCAGGCAGGACATCCCCACAGTAGCATTCATTCCTAGCAGATGACACAAATACATACACATCATTGAGCGAGCGAAGCGAGCGTCTCCTTTTGGCTTCTTTGGCACGAACTTCTGTTTTTTTTTCTTTTACTAACCGATACACAGGTTACAAGTTTCTTCGATCGAGCTGAAATTTTGCACACATGTCGATACAACATATTCATTGGTTAAAATTTAAATAAACATCTCCTGATAGATTGAAAAATGAAAATAGTCACCGATAAATCTGATCAAACTCATATTTTGGCTATACAGGTCAGAGTTTTTCTTTGATCGAGCTGAAATTTTGCACACATGTAAAACCAACCTTCTCTGTTTGCAGACCCTATTTTTTTTTGAAATCCATTTATTGGTTAAAATTTAAATCTAGTGGAGCGGTCGCTCCACGCCAGCCAAGTCGTACAGCGTGCGCACACTCTCATTTAAAAAGGCTGGAGCAACCCACTTTTACTGTAAGCATCAAAGTGGCATTTTCGGCCTCCTGGATCTCAAAATTGGAAAATCTCACATTGTTGCAAAATATCTTAATTTCGAGCTATGGCCCACCCCACCACATAAACCAAATTTGAGAACAATAGGTTATGCCGTTTGCGAGCTAGAGGGCCGTGAAAACCGTGTAATTGTACGGCTTTCAGATAATAATAATAATAATAATAATAATGATGATGATGATGATGATTCATCTTCCAATAAATTCCGCGGTCTCCGCCACAGCCTAAACGGCTGGGTTGATTGACCCGAAATTTTCACCACATATACAGCTCGTCTGCCTGATGATACCTTGCTCTTATAAATTTGTTGTGCCGCCATTTTGAAACCGAAAGTGACGTCATATCTCAAAAACGGCTTAACCGATCGGAACGAAATTTGCGCCAATCGATTCAGACGGTCCTCTATATGAAATAACAGTAGTTAAATTAAAGTTTTCTCATTACTGAAACCGGAAATGACGTCATAGTTAAGCGAAATCTGCCTAAATTCACTTCCCTTTATATAAAAACCAACTACATATTCAGAAGTCTTATAATGAAATATTAGTATTTATATACAAATAATTACAATGTGTAAGAGCTTTCAGCCACCATTTTGAAAACCGGAAGTGATGCCATATCTCGAAAACGGCTGGACCTATTGGAACGATGCTTTCGCAATTCTTCATGGCATATCACTTTAAGTATATATTTAGCTCCAAACAATATTTTTTTTAGTAAATTATTCGGAAATGGCGTATTTTTTAAAAAGAATTAGCCATTGTTGCCCCAAAAAGTTTTACAAGTTGTGTTAATAAACTAAAAAAATAATTGATATCCCCATAAAAAACACTCCGTGTAAAAAAAACAGCCAAGTCTCTTCAACTAAAAAAAAATATTATGAAATCTAAAAATTCTGCACTGAAACGTAGTGATATCAAAAAATGAGCCAAGTCAAAACTTTATTTGAAAATTAAAAAATACTTGGCGCATCGTTTTTTTAGGGCATTGTAGGTATAGGTACTATAAGTATATGTATTTATATCTAGCCTATACTTCTAAGCTATTTATATACACGATGCGCCAAGTATTTTTTAATTTTCAAATAAAGTTTTGACTTGGCTCATTTTTTGATATCACTACGTTTCAGTGCAGAATTTTTAGATTTCATAATATTTTTTTTTAGTTGAAGAGACTTGGCTGTTTTTTTTACACGGAGTGTTTTTTATGGGTAAATATCTCCTGAGAGGCTGAAAAATGAAAACGGTTTCGATAATTCTGATCAAACTCATATTTTGCATGATCATTAAGACCATCATTGTCTCTTATTTTACAAAATTTCATCCCAATCAGTTAAGAACGTATAAACTTATTGACATTTTTAATATCTGTCAGTAATGAAGTATCGAAAGTAATGTTTTCCAGAGCCAATTGAATAGACAACATCATAAATTATCTAGTTAGCTCTGCTTTTCAAAAAATTTCATATGCAGTACCGTGATCCAAGTATCTATTATGGTTTTTCAACAATGGATCATAACCATAATAGATACTTGGATCACGGTACTGCATATGAAAATTTTTGAAAAGCAGAGCTAACTAGATAATTTATGATGTTGTCTATTGAATCTGATTTGCTATATTTACCAGGGTGCTTAGATGCTATTTTCACGTTTCGATGAAAAGTATAATATACTTTTATGTTGATTGAGTGATCATATTTCAATTCAATATGGATGTATATCTTTTCTGTGGGTTGTGTACGCATTTCGGTTCGAGAATTTGCACGTACCCGTGCTCGCTCATCAACGCGTTACACTGAGCGTTTTCCTAGTGTTATTACTTTGTAACAGTCTGGCCTTGGTATCTAAGAATAGTATAAAATAATAAAATATTGTTAATTTGTAGAAGAATTGTAGCACGACATCAGTTACTAGGCCGAAAATGCCATGTTGTTGCTTACAATAAAAGTGGTTGGTCTGCTACTCAGTTCATTAGGCAGTAACGGTATGTTAAGTAAGTGTGAGTGTACAGTACGACTTGGCTGGGTGGAGCGACCGCTCCACTAGATCACGATGACAAATTTGAACCTCGCACCTCGCAAAATTGATTAAATCAGATCAACAAATCAGAAGATTTTTTTTGAATCTTAACCAATCAATAATTAAAATATAGAAAATTAAAAAATTAAATAAATAAATCTTTTATAATAATAAATGTTAATAAATAGAAATTAATGATTAAAAAAATATGGGTTGCAAAGTATTTTGTTCTAAATTTCAGCTCGATCGGTGAATCGGTGCGACCTGTATAGCCCGCTCTGCAAACAGAAAAGGTAGTCTTTAACATGTGTGCGAGACATGTACATTTATATCGAGATGTGAAACGGTGCGACCTGTGTGTCGGTTAGTAACAGAGGTCCGTGCCATCTCGCTCAATAGTGGAGCATTTACTTCTGTCAATGTCAATGTAGTTTCAAATGGATCTAATAACGAACAAGGTAATATAGATTTGGTGTTCAGAATTCAGAATCATGCAGAGTACAACTTCTTGTAGCATGTTTTACAAATACTGAATCACTGATGTGGATCTGTGACTGAGAGACCAACCTGGATTCGAGTCCGAAGAACTTCGCATCGGCGCAGAACATTGCGCAATGAACAGGCGAGTTGATTGAACTCCAGACGGCGGCTTTAGACAAGACTCTTGTCTCGCTGTCCTTGAAGCAACCCACGTGACTAAATGATGGTGGAGCTGAATCTGAAACAAACCATTCGATTGTAAGTTCCCACGTCAATACTTTAAGTAAATTGGACTTATTCAAAACCATTCGTCTCCATAAGAAATCATACCTTCTTGTGTTAGACACGAGTCTACATTTTGATTCCTACTTATCCGTGTTTCAAAAAATTCTAAAATTCCGAAAAAAAAAACACTTAAGTTCGGCACATGCATTTGGCTGGTAAGCATATGAAAGGATACATTCATTTTTACATTACTATGCGTGTTACATAAAAAATATTATATTCGAATTAACTCTATCCCTAAAAAATGTGTTTGAATATACCTATCTAGGAGTTATTGATCACACGTTATAAAACGCTTTGTAATAAAATAACTTCTACCTGCTAATCATGTACTACCAAACTTACACACTCTCTGACATGCGCACAGACAGCAACATAAGACTCACCAGGTACTGCGTGATCTTTCGCGTACACATCCAAGGCCCATTCACCTCCACATGTGAATGAACCATCGCCAGGGCAATCATAGTCGCAGTTGGAAGAGTCAATTGGAGTTGTTGGCAAATCATCAGCACATAAGCAGTAAAACCTGTCGGGGATAACAAAGAGCAACCACTGGTTATTTTAGTGATTTTAAAAACTCTGTTGACGAGGTTCTGTCCAATGTTCTTTTATATAACCGATTTAGTTGTAATTTTGTTTTCATTGTTTGTGATATGTTCGTTGGGTATATTGTTCATTGGATAAGAGCGGAACTTTCCTAGTAGGACAAAACCGATTTAGTGATTGATTGACTCACTTTGCTTCCAGTCCAAAGTACTTGGAGTCGCCACAATACTTCGCGCATTCGTCGGGAGAATTAGTATCTAGAAGCTCGGTGAAACCTTTAATCATGGCTCTCTTCTGTTTATCCCGGAAGCAGCCGAGATGCCGATAAGGCGCAACTGAAACCAAGAGTAGACTGTCACAAAGATACTACTATATATAACCTTCGGTAAAGATGGGAAGGTCAATGATAAAAATTTGTCGTCGTGTGCCACCTGGTGAAACGTTACGGTACTACCAAGCGGAAACCGGTGCGGAACCGCGACTTTTGAAATATGCGGTATTCAAATCTACCGCGTTTTTGTAACCGCCCCTTTCAAAAACATTATTCTCAAAATGAAGCTAACATTATAAATTAATTCCTAGAAAACTATTCATCCCACAACAAAAATAATTCCATATCTGTGTTCATCAACTTTTCAACGTTAATAAAAATAATTATTATTCTGAAATTTAATTTTCACTTCACTTCCAGCATGTTATAAAACGCATTGGTCCAGAAAACATTGCCAAATGCAAACATCTTCATGACATGATTTTTATACAGAATGGAGGGATTTGGGAAAATGATTGTGAGCAAGGTGAGGAACAAAATAGTCAATATATATTTTTATGGTATTTTAATGAGCATATTTCATTTTTAGAAGTAGGTACCTATAGGTACTACTGAAACACATTTTTCCCAAATCATACCTACCTGATATTTCTAAAAGACAAAACAGAAAGTAAATTTTTGCATATTAGATCAGGTTTACAAATAAAAAATAGATAGGCAATGGCATATATTATGCAGAACAAAGAAAAGAAAATAATTGTGTATATTTCTCATTATGTTAAGTTGAAATGTATTTAGGTATAATCATACACTAGACCCCAAAATTCTAAATTTTTAAAGGCTACTCACTAATTAATTATTCGAAAAAAAAACTAGTAGTGTTAACAAATGTGTAAATAGAAATAGTGAACTTAATAAATTATGTATTGAGTAGAATTATTTGCGAAATAAATTATTTTCATAAGTTTTAGTATATGATATATTACCTTAACACAATAAATAAATATAACGGCAGATTGCTATAATACCTGCACAGCAATTTGAGTAGGTACCTATTTCATGCATAAAAGCATTTAGCAATTAGAATTTTCATGCAAGAAATAAATAAAATAAGTACATCATTTGGTATCTGTTTAGAATTGGCACGTTTTAACACACAATAAATAAATAGGTATAAATTAAATACATCATTTGGTATGTGTTCAGTTGGCATGTTTTAAGGTCCGTGACCTCAGCACCCCCTTTTTGGAAATTTGGAATTCCGCCAACGGCATTCGCTTGTGCTTCGTTTGTGCTCGTTTGTGCACTAAAAAATTTCGTTTGTGCCTAACTCGAACACATAAATATGGGCCAAGGACGAATGGGGTGCTGAGGTCACGCCAGCACCCCCACTTTGGAAATTTGGAATTCCGCCAACAGCATTCGTTTGTCCTTCGTTTGTGCTCGTTTGTGCACTAAAAAGTTTCGTTTGTGCCTAACCCCTTCAACCCCTAATTCGCAAATCAAAATTTTGTAAAACGTGACCTCAGCACCCCCACTTTAGAAATTTGGAATTCCGCCAACGGCATTCGTTTGTTCTTCGTTTGTGCTCGTTTGTGCACTACAAAGTTTCGTTTGTGCCTAACCCCTTCAACCCCTAATTCGCAAATCAAAATTTTGTAAAATGTGACCTCAGCACCCCCTTTTGAAAAATTGGAATTCCGCCAACGGCATTCGTTTGTGCTTCGTTTGTGCTCGTTTGTGCACTAAAAAGTTTCGTTTGTGCCTAACCCCTTCAACCCCTAATTCGCAAATCAAAATTTTGTAAAACGTGACCTCAGCACCCCCACTTTAGAAATTTGGAATTCCGCCAACGGCATTCGTTTGTGCTTCGTTTGTGCTCGTTTGTGCACTAAAAAGTTTCGTTTGTGCCTAACTCGAACACATAAATATGGGCCAAGGACGAATGGGGTGCTGAGGTCACGCCAGCACCCCCACTTTGGAAATTTGGAATTCCGCCAACGGCATTCGTTTGTGCTTCGTTTGTGCTCGTTTGTGCACTAAAAAGTTTCGTTTGTGCCTAACCCCTTCAACCCCTAATGAGCAAATCAAAATTTTGTAAAACGTGACCTCAGCACCCCCTTTTTGGAAATTTGGAATTCCGCCAACGGCATTCGTTTGTGCATCGTTTGTGCTCGTTTGTGCACTAAAAAGTTTCGTTTGTGCCTAACCCCTTCAACCCCTAATTCGCAAATCAAAATCTTGTAAAACGTGAACTCAGCACCCCCACTTTGGAAATTTGGAATTCCGCCAACGGCATTCGTTTGTGCTTCGTTTGTGCTCGTTTGTGCACTAAAAAGTTTCGTTTGTGCCTAACCCCTTCAACCCCTAATGAGCAAATCAAAATTTTGTAAAATGTGACCTCAGCACCCCCCTTTGGAAAATTGGAATTCCGCCAACAGCATTCGTTTGTGCTTCGTTTGTGCTCGTTTGTGCACTAAAAAGTTTCGTTTGTGCCTAACCCCTTCAACCCCTAATGAGCAAATCAAAATTTTGTAAAATGTGACCTCAGCACCCCCCTTTGGAAAATTGGAATTCCGCCAATGGCATTCGTTTGTGCTTCGTTTGTGCATGTTTGTGCACTACAAAGTTTCGTTTGTGCCTAACCCTTTCACCCCTAAATATTAAATTCAAGTTTTGGAAAAAAAGTGATCTCAGCATCCGACTATGGAAATTTGAAATTTCAATAACGACATACGTTTGTACTTCGTTCGTGCTCGTTTGTGCACTAAAAAGTTTCGTTTGTGCCTAACCCCTTCAACCCTTAATTCGCAAATCAAAATCTTGTAAAACTTGACCTCAGCACCCCCACTTTAGAAATTTGGAATTCCGCCAATGGCATTCGTTTGTTCTTCGTTTGTGCACGTTTGTGCACTACAAAGTTTCGTTTGTGCCTAACCCCTTCACCCCTAATTATTAAATTCAAGTTTTGGAAAAAAGTGATCTCAGCATCCGACTAAGGAAATTTGAAATTTCAATAACGACATTCGTTTGTGCTTCGTTTGTGCTCGTTTGTGCACTAAAAAGTTTCGTTTGTGCCCAACCCCTTCAACCCCTAATTCGCAATTCAAAAATTTGTAAAATGTGACCTCAGCACCCCCCTTTGGAAAATTGGAATTCCGCCAACGGCATTCGTTTGTGCTTCGTTTGTGCTCTTTTGTGCACTAAAACATGTCGTTTGTGCCTAACCCCTTCAACCCCTAATTCGCAAATCAAAATCTTGTAAAACGTGACCTCAGCACCCCCACTTTAGAAATTTGGAATTCCGCCGACGGCATTCGTTTGTGCTTCGTTTGTGCTCGTTTGTGCACTAAAAAGTTTCGTTTGCGCCTAACCACTTCAACCCTTAATTCGCAAATCAAAATCTTGAAAAACGTGACCTCAGCACCACCACTTTAGAAATTTGGAATTCCGCCAACGGCATTCGTTTGTGCTTCGTTTGTGCTCGTTTGTGCACTAAAAAGTTTCGTTTGTGCCTAACCTCTTCCACCCCTAATGAGCAAATCAAAATACTGTAAAACGTGACCTCAGCACCCCCTCTTTGGAAATTTGGAATTCCGCCAACGGCATTCGTTTGTGCTTCGTTTGTGCTCGTTTGTGCACTAAAAAGTTTCGTTTGTGCCTAACCCCTTCAACCTCTAATGAGCAAATCTAAATTTTGTAAAACGTGACCTCAGCACCCCCACTTTGGAAATTTGGAATTCCGCCAACGGCATTCGTTTGTGCTTCGTTTGTGCTCGTTTGTGCACTAAAAAGTTTCGTTTGTGCCTAACCCCTTCAACCCCTAATGAGCAAATCAAAATTTTGTAAAACGTGACCTCAGCACCCCCTTTTTGGAAATATGGAATTCCGCCAACGGCATTCGTTTGTACTTCGTTTGTGCTCGTTTGTGCACTAAAAAGTTTCGTTTGTGCCTAACCTCTTCAACCCCTAATGAGCAAATCATAATTTTGTAAAACGTGACCACAGCACCCCCTTTTTGGAAATTTGGAATTCCGCCAACAGCATTCGTTTGTGCATCGTTTGTGCTCGTTTGTGCACTAAAAAGTTTTGTTTGTGCCTAACCCCTTCAACCCCTAATGAGCAAATCAAAATTTTGTAAAATGTGACCTCAGCACCCCCCTTTGGAAAATTGGAATTCCGCCAATGGCATTCGTTTGTGCTTCGTTTGTGCACGTTTGTGCACTACAAAGTTTCGTTTGTGCCTAACCCTTTCACCCCTAAAAATTAAATTCAAGTTTTGGAAAAAAAGTGATCTCAGCATCCGACTATGGAAATTTGAAATTTCAATAACGACATACGTTTGTACTTCGTTCGTGCTCGTTTGTGCACTAAAAAGTTTCGTTTGCGCCTAACCCCTTCAACCCTTAATTCGCAAATCAAAATCTTGTAAAACGTGACCTCAGCACCCCCACTTTAGAAATTTGGAATTCCGCCAATGGCATTCGTTTGTTCTTCGTTTGTGCACGTTTGTGCACTACAAAGTTTCGTTTGTGCCTAACCCCTTCACCCCTAATTATTAAATTCAAGTTTTGGAAAAAAGTGATCTCAGCATCGGAATAAGGAAATTTGAAATTTCAATAACGACATTCGTTTGTGCTTCGTTTGTGCTCGTTTGTGCACTAAAACATGTCGTTTGTGCCTAAACCCTTCAACCCCTAATTCGCTAATCAAAATTTTGTAAAATGTGACCTCAGCACCCCCCTTTGGAAAATTGGAATTCCGCCAACGGCATTCGTTTGTTCTTCGTTTGTGCTCGTTTGTGCACTAAAACATGTCGTTTGTGCCTAACCCCTTCAACCCCTAATTCGCATATCAAAATCTTGTAAAACGTGACCTCAGCACCCCCACTTTAGAAATTTGGAATTCCGCCAACGGCATTCGTTTGTGCTTCGTTTGTGCTCGTTTGTGCACTAAAAAGTTTCTTTTGTGCCTAACCCCTTCAACCCTTAATTCGCAAATCAAAATCTTGTAAAACGTGACCTCAGCACCACCACTTTAGAAATTTGGAATTCCGCCAACGGCATTCGTTTGTGCTCGTTTGTGCACTAAAAAGTTTCGTTTGTGCCTAACCATTTCAACCCCTAATTCGCAAATCAAAATCTTGTAAAACGTGACCTCAGCACCCCCACTTTGTAAAGTTGGAATTCCGCCAACGGCATTCGTTTGTTCTTCGTTTGTGCTCGTTTGTGCACTAAAAAGTTTCGTTTGTGCCTAACCCCTTCAACCCCTAATGAGCAAATCAAAATTTTGTAAAATGTGACCTCAGCACCCCCCTTTGGAAATTTGGAATTCCGCCAATGGCATTCGTTTGTGCTTCGTTTGTGCACGTTTGTGCACTACAAAGTTTCGTTTGTGCCTAACCCTTTCACCCCTAAATATTAAATTCAAGTTTTGGAAAAAAGTGATCTCAGCATCCGACTAAGGAAATTTGAAATTTCAATAACGACATACGTTTGTACTTCGTTCGTGCTCGTTATTGCACTAAAAAGTTTCGTTTGTGCCTAACCCCTTCAACCCCTAATTCGCAAATCAAAATTTTGTAAAATGTGACCTCAGCCCCTTTTTGGAAAATCGGAATTCCGCCAACGGCATTCGTTTGTGCTTCGTTTGTGCTCGTTTGTGCCCTAAAACATGTCGTTTGTGTCTTACCCCTTCAACCCCTAATTCGCAAATCAAAATTTTGTAAAATGTGACCTCAGCACCCCCTTTGTGGAAAATTGGAATTCGGCCAACGGCATTCGTTTGTGCTTCGTTTGTGCTCGTTTGTGCACTAAAACATGTCGTTTGTGCCTAACCCCTTCAACCCTAATAAATATATTCAAGTTTTGGAAAAAAGTGATCTCAGCATCCGACTAAGGAAATTTGAAATTCCAATAACGACATTCGTTTGCGCTTCGTATGTGCTCGTTTGTGCCCTAAAACATGTCGTTTGTGCCTAACCCCTGCAACCCCTAATTCGCAAATCAAAATTTCGTAAAATGTGACCTCAGCACCCCCTTTTTGGAAAATTGGAATTCGGCCAACGGCATTCGTTTGTGCTTCGTTTGTGCTCGTTTGTGCACTTAAACATTTCGTTTGTGCCTAACCCCTTCAACCCCTAATTCGCAAATAAAAATCTTGTAAAACGTGACATCAGCACACCAACTTTGGAAATTTGGAATTCCGCCAACGGCATTCGTTTGTGCTTCGTTTGTGCTCGTTTGTGCACTAAAACATGTCGTTTGTGCCTAACCCCTTCAACCCCTAATTCGCAAATCAAAATCTTGTAAAACGTGAACTCAGCACCCCCACTTTGGAAATTTGGAATTCCGCCAACGGCATTCGTTTGTGCTTCGTTTGTGCACGTTTGTGCACTACAAAGTTTCGTTTGTGCCTAACCCCTTCACCCCTAATTATTAAATTCAAGATTTGGAAAAAAGTGATCTCAGCATCCGACTAAGGAAATTTGAAATTTCAATATCGACATACGTTTGTACTTCGTTCGTGCTCGTTTGTGCACTAAAAAGTTTCATTTGTGCCTAACCCCTTCAACCCCTAATTCGCAAATCAAAATCTTGTAAAACGTGACCTCAGCACCCCCACTTTAGAAATTTGGAATTTTGCCAACGGCATTCGTTTGTGCTTTGTTTGTGCTCGTTTGTGCACTAAAAAGTTTTGTTTGTGCCTAACCCCTTCAACCCCTAATAAGAAAACCAAAATTTGGTAAATCGTGACCTCAGCACCCCTTTAGAAATTTGGAATTCTGCCAGCGGCATTCGTATGTTATTCGTTAGTGCTTGTTTGTGCACTAAAATGTTTTGTTTGTGCCTAATCCCTTCAACCCCTTATTTTAAAATCAATTTTTGGAAAACGTGATCTCAACATCCCACTAAGGAAATTTGAAATTTCAACAACGGCATTCGTTTGTGTTTCGTTTGTGCTCGTTTGTGCACTTAAAGGTTTCGTTTGTGCCTAACCCCTACAACCCAAAACCAGTTCACACGCGCACATCCAATGAAACGTATGGTAAAATTATACCAATGATTTTCCATGCAATCAACTGTGTGAAAAAACATATAGATTCACTTAAATGTTATGACAGTTCATGTTGTCATATGCAGTGAAAATGAAAATTAATTTAATTTTGATTTGAGTTATAATTTTGCCCTGTGCCATAACAAACAATTTATTTGCAGATACTTTTTATAAATGTGCCTGCTCCCATTGATTCTTGTACGTCAAAAATGAATACTGAAAAATGAAGAATCACAATATCAAATAAAACTATTATTTAAGTATGTTTTGGAATTTATTGACATGAAAGTTCAAATGTATACTTAATTTTAATGAAGCGAATGACAGCAAAGCAAAAATAAATGCACAGTGTCCACCAGAGTGCAATCGTTTCCTTATTTGCTCGAATAACAAATTACTAATCTGGTAAAATACCAACTATCATAACTAGGTCTTTGGCTAAGTATAGGCACAGTGCGTTCAAACCCCAGCGCCACGAGTGAAAGAAATAGGCAAATTGTGTGGGAGATGATCTTCAACTGTTTAATTTCTCATTGGCCGTGACCTAGCAACCGATCAAATGTCAACGAATGTACTACTCAAAATAGCTCGGAATTAGAACCAAGGCGTGCAAATTAATATTGTGATCAGATTCAGTTAAATTGTGTACACATTTATATTATTTTGATTGCGAATAAGCTTTTGATAAACTTAATGAGTAATGCAACATAACAACATAACAATTATCTGCAGAGCATTTGACGCCTTGCCAAATGTAAGCTTCCCTTCCCGCAGCCCTAGGCGGAGTTGTCTATACTTTTCGCAGCACCCTCTGCAAACCATAGAGATTAATATACTTACAGAGAGGGGCAAGTAGGTAGCCAGCCTTGGTATGATGCGTTGAACATTGTCAGGGTAGATCTGAGCATGCTCAGCCACCATCTTGGAGACTATTTCAAGCAATTACTTTCAATATGGCACTCCCCTCGATTGTTATGTTGTTGGCAAGAGACTTGAATGTTACTTTGTACTAACCTTCAGTGCATACTTCACAGTAACAAACCGCACATAACAAATAAATGTACAGTAATAACAAGATATAATATTGTAATAGTCTAGTTAAAAACGTGTTTCTAGTAAGTTTAAAATTTGACAGCTCAAAGTAATTTTTTCACTGCCTTCCGAAATAATTTTCCATTTCAGTAGCAGTGAATTATTAAATATCTCCAATATGGAGAAAAAGGATCTATCAAAATAAGTCAAAAGTTTACCAGTAGTTGCCCCTCTCTGTAATATATCTCCAAATGTAAGTTTCCCTTCCCGCAGCCCTAGGCGGAGTTGTCTATACTTTTCGCAGCACCCTCTGCAAACTATACACGACGTTGCACGCCGCATATATTCCTTTAAAAGATAATTATATTAGAAAGGAGATGGAGGATGAATGAAAAGAGAGGATAAAGTTTGACAATATAATATATTATATGGTAAACATGCACAAATACAGAATATTCAATCATAAAAACATGTCATTGATAAACATAACTATTGACGTTAATTTATTGCATTATCTATGGTAATAAATGAAAGATTAAAACTTTTTTTAGAGAACAAACTAAATCAGATAAATTATTTGTGCAGAGATATGATACCTATAACATAAGCGAAATGTTGAACACACGCAAAACTTATTGAGCGAGCGAAGCGAGCGTCTCCATTTGGCTCTTTTGGCACGGACCTCTGTTTTTTTTTTTTTTTTTTTTTTTTTTTTTCTGTTACTGACGATATACAGGTCAGAGTTTTTCTTCGATCGAGCTGAAATTTTGCACACATGTACGTAACATTTCTGATTGTTGCAGACCCTAATTTTTTTGAAATCCATTGATTGGTTCAAATTTAAAAAAAATTAACTTTCGATTGGTTGTTTTGATCAAATTGAAATTTTGACAAGTCATTACCCCCAACATTGTACCCAATCAAACAAAGTTTCAGCCAAATCCTCCCATTGGTTAAAATTTAAAACCATCTTTCCTGTGTTTTTAGAAATTTAAACTATAACCGATTGAACGATCAACTTATAACTTCGCATGATGGTTGGGTCCAACATTATCTGCATTTTTGACAATTTTCATACTAATCTGTGTTTAAATCCAAACGTTATTGACATTTTACGGACTATTAGCGTGTTGGCTGTCAAATTCACGGCGACTTCGACTCTTCAGTTCAAGGCAAGGTAGTTAGAGCAGAAACTTTCAAACGCAAATGAAACTGATAATGACCGTTCAACAGTCGATCTGATATTGTGTAGACACACTTATATCATATGAGTGGTCTCAGGTATATTTTTTGAAGGAGATCCTGTGATTTTTGAAAATTAACACGGAACAGTTCAATCATAAAGGTTCAATTGATCAACTTAAAGCTTTGCATGGTTATTTGGACCAATATTTTAGGAATGTTTTGAGATTTCTATACAAATCTGTGGCGAAATTTTAGAATTATTGGCTTTTAATGACATTTTCGATAGACAGAATTTCGGTTCGAGGTGTTGCGCGTATCCGTGCTCGCTCATCAACGCGTTACTCAGATTCATTGGTTAAAATTTAAATAAATATCTCCTGATAGGCTGAAAAATGAAAACGGTCTTCGATAATTCTGATCAAACTCATATTTTGCATGATCATTAAGACCAATATTGTCTCTTATTTTACAAAATTTCATCCCAATCAGTTAAGAACGTATGAAGTTATTTACATTTTTAATATCTGTCAGTAATGAAGTATCGAAATGAATGTTTTCCAGTGCCAATTGAAAATTGATTCTGATTTGCTTTATGAACCAGGTGCTTAGATGCTATTTTAAAGTTTCGATGAAAAGCATACACTTTTAAGTTGATATCATAATCAATTCCATATGGATGTATTGTACAAAAACAAAAACTTGTAAAAAAAAACTGCCAAGCACCTTCCCACTTAAAACAATTGAGATCTAAAAGAAGGGCCAAGCAATAATATATTGTTTAAACATTTTCGCACTTAAAATTCGTGAAATCATTTCGCCCAGTTACTGCCGCCAAGCACAACACTAAAAACCTAATGTTGTGTCCAAATTTGAAGAATACAATCTAAGTGAACCATCATTGTAAATTTAACAAAATTATAAAAATTAAAAACGACTTCAAAATAAATTTAAAATTGAAATTAAAAAAATTAAAAATAAAGCTAGGCGCATTGTGTCAAGAAGAAGGCAACATAAGAAAGAAGATGACGATAAAGGAGCCGAAGAAAGACAGAAAGTAGGAAGAAGATAGAGGAAGTCTACAATATGGTCGGTGCAAATTCAATGCGCCAAGCTTTATTTTTAATTTTTTTAATTTCAATTTTAAATTTATTTTGAAGTCGTTTTTAATTTTTATAATTTTGTTAAATTTACAATGATGGTTCACTTAGATTGTATTCTTCAAATTTGGACACAACATTAGGTTTTTAGTGTTGTGCTTGGCGGCAGTAACTGGGCGAAATGATTTCACGAATTTTAAGTGCGAAAATGTTTAAACAATATATTATTGCTTGGCCCTTCTTTTAGATCTCAATTGTTTTAAGTGGGAAGGTGCTTGGCAGTTTTTTTTTACAAGTTTTTGTTTTTGTACAACATGTCATATGGGGTATAAGTTTATAGCAGCTTTCACTGATCATTAAGTGTTACCTATCATTACAGTTAACGCCAACAACGTCACTTCTTGTCTAAAGTTTTCTGTTTTTATTTCAATAGTTCCGAAGTTAGTATAACGAAAGGGTCCATTTCTTTTGGTTGAATTTGAGTTATATCAAATTATAATTTGTTAAAAGTTCACAGCTTTGAGTCATGTGAATAACGTAAATTGTAGGTGTATTGTTCCGGTGTAAACCGGAATTTGTGCGTTCATCTCGTAAAACGCGTATTTGTCGCCACTAGGTAAACTGAAAGGTACACGAAAGATGATTGCAAATGCGTTTCCTCATTTTTAAATTCTCCCATGTTCACTCTTTTATGTCAAAGTTCCGAAGTATAAACTCAATTGGTAAAGCGTGCAGGCTTACAGATGTTTACAACACATTTTAAATAAAATCCGGATGGTTTTTGGAAGGCAATGTAACTTAAAAGGAACTTAGTTAAGATTAACTAGCTGAGCCACCTGGTGTTTATAGTGCTGGTGGGAAGGAGTATGACGGGTGATGAAATTTACGCTACCCGCCTTACTCGCCTATGTACACGGATAGCATGGGCCGGCCTATACCTGGCATCTCCACATCTCTGCCTCTCCCTGTCAGGTCAACTTAATGTTTACATTTGTTTGTTCATGGCAAATACGATCGATGTCCATTTAGTATTGTTGTCTTCTTCTATAGGTACTTGTAAACAGTTATCGAGCTTGCATTTTAATTAGTCCACTGATCTTATTTAGTGATTATTATATTGTTTTGTGATGTTGCTGTGGAAGATAATATTTTCATATTTTCAAACCAGGAAACAACTTCGTGCTATTGCCTAGATACTTGAAGAATATTATTGTATTGCCGATGTAAACAAGCCAGACCACTTTCGTATATAACGTTCGCATCAAAACCAATGTTTATTTTATTAGTGTCAGATTAGGAGGAACATCAGTTTCAGTTTCATTTATTTCCATTAAACAATGTCACTTGATGTGACTTTGACTCACAGTTTGGAAATAAATCATGACAATTTAAAAGCGTTTTATTATTCTAACTTTTTAACGTAAGCATTGTTGGATGATGAAATGAAATTTAAATCTCTCATACCCACAGATTTCCATTAATTATCATGGACCATTTAGTGTAGTTTCTTGTTTATTGTAACCGAGCTTCTAAGATTGACAGATTACAACATCTGAAATAATGAAATAATTTTTACTAAGTTGTAAACACCTAATAAACCTAGTAATGGAGCCATTTTGTGTGGTTTCTTGTTTCGTATCTGAACCATCAAGATCGACAAATTTGCATAATTAAAATAATTAAATTTATTTTAGAAACTTAAAGTTGTGATCACGTAATGGATGCACGTAATGGAGCCTTTTTGTGTGGTTTCTTGTTTCGTGTTGTTCTTGTTTCTTGTTGAGCCACCAATATTGACAAATTAACTCTATTTTAAATAATATATAAGTTTGACAAATGAAAAGTTGTAAACACGTAATACACTGTATATTAGTAATGGAGCCTTTACTGAATTTTACTATTCACTAAATTACCTGAATTTTACATAATTAAATAATTCGGATAAATTAAAAGCTGTGACAACCTTATGCACCCAGTAATGGAGCCTTTTTTGTGTGGTTTCTAGTTTAGTAACTGAGCCACCAAGATTCTGTTGATTAGCATGACCACGAATTGTTTTATTGCACAACTTTACGTACAACGTGTACATTGACAATCATTATTAGAGTCCAATGAGTATAATATTAAAAAGAGTTGCTATGTAATCGTTGAATGTATTCGGATTAACATTTTGAATATATACACAAGAAGGTTAAACATTTTTTAAGTAAAGAAAAAGATAAAAAAATAAAACATTTGTTACGGGGATCGAACCCGGCAACGCCGTGATCGAAGTCACTTGCCTCATGTGACCGAGCCAATTCGCCACACTGAAATTAAACCTGTGTAGTATATCAAAGAAGAAAAGTAGAGCGTAAAACGACGTGCGCAATTCCTGTTTCCCTAATATCTTCACTGTTCACGATGGCAACCGGCGTGCCGCGATGGCGATGTTTCGGTCTATTGATGATCTTCACAGCATCCATTGGTAGTCTCATTTATTAAAAATGTACCAGAGCACCAGAGCATTAGTCTCTTAGAGCAGCGGTCGCCAACCGGTGGTCCGCGGACCACTGGTGGTCCGCGAGAAAATTTTGGTGGTCCGCAGAGAAATTTGGAAGTTAACTTTTAAGTCTCCATGCAAATTATTTAATTTATAAAAATGGCAATTCAATACAAATGTACTTAATTTGGATATGTTTCAATACGTATAATAATGCCTTTAATGCCAAACCTATAAGAGTCATTTTAACCGCTTTTTCTGGAAAAAAAAGTTGGCTGAAATAGCGTAGAAACGCGCCAAATGACTTCCTGAAAACGAAAAATTTCCGGGGCTAAGCGCCCCGGACCCGCTTGAGGCTGGGGGGCCCTCCCCCCAGGCCCCCATTGTCTCCTTCACCAATCGTATTTCCTGTCATACGTATTTTACGCGCCTAAGTGGTCTGCGAGATATCAAATTGTCATATAAGTGGTCCGCGAGGTCCAAAAGGTTGGCGACCGCTGTCTTAGAGTATTAGGAGCAAAGAGCACCTAATATACCTAGTAATGGAGCCTTTTTTTGTGGTTTATTGTTTCGTAACTGAGCCATCAAGATTGACAAATTAGCATAATTAAAATAATTAAATTAATTTTAGAACCTAATGCACGTAATGGATGCACGTAATGGAGCCTTTTTGTGTGGTTTCTTGTTTCGTGTTGTTCTTGTTTCTTGTTGAGCCACCAATATTGACAAATTAACTCTATTTTAAATAATTAAATAAGTGTGACAAATGAAAAGTTGTAAACACCTAATACTCTGAATATTAGTTATGGAGCCTTCACTGAATTTTACTATTTACTTAATTAACTGAATTTTACATAATTAAATAATTCGGATAAATTAAAAGCTGTGACAACCTTATGCACCCAGTAATGGAACCTTTTTTGTGTGGTTTCTAGTTTAGTAACTGAGCCACCAAGATTCTGTTGATTAGCATGACCACGAATTGTTTTATTGCACAACTTTACGTACAACGTGTACATTGACAATCATTACTAGAGTCCATTGAGTATAATATTAAAAAGAGTAGCTATGTAATCGTTGAATGTATTCGGATTAACATTTTGAATATATACACAAGAAGGTTAAACATTTTTTAAGTAAATAAAAAGATAAAAAATAAAACGTTTGTTACGGGGATCGAACCCGGCAACGCCGTGATCGAAGTCACTTGCCTCATGTGACCGAGCCAATTCGCCACACTGAAATATAAACCTGTGTAGTATATCAAAGAAGAAAGGTGGAGCGTAAAACGACGCGCGCAATTCCTGATTCCCTGATATCTTCAGTGTTCACGATGGCAACTGGCGTGCCGCGATTGCGATGTTTCGGTCTATTGATGATCTTCACAGCATCCCTGGACCTCTCATTTGAATATATATCCATGAAGGTATCATCGCTTATACAAATTAAAAAATAATATATGAAAAAAAAAGTTTTCCGGGATCGGGAATCGAACGTGTTATGCAGGTTTCGAAGCCAGCTGCCTTCCTAACATGAGCTATCAGTCCGATGGGAATTAGAGCCGCTGTTTAGTGTATCAAAGAAGAAGGGCGGAACGTAAATATTGATAATTTTCCCACTTCCGGTTTAAATTTATTGATTTTTCTTGAAGTGGAGTGTCTAGCAATACATTGTCTTTATTGTTGCCAAATTTCAAAACTCTCGATGGACCCGTTTGACTTTTAAAATATTTAAAATTTAAAATTGTAATAACTTCACTTCCGGTCAAAATGTTTCAGATTTTCTTTCAAAGGGCACTGCTATAAATATGACTCTATGTCTCTGCCAAATTTCAACTCTCTAGGACAAACCGTTCAACCTGTGGAGAGGGGCAAACAAATTGACCGTGCCTAACTAACTAACTAACTAACTAACTAACTAACTAACATGAAAGTCAATCCTTGCATGTTTGAGGCCCAAAATTCACCCCGAAGGGATGATCGCAGCACTTTGATATTTGGTTAGGTGTTGTCAGGTGGCTAAATATACCCGATAACCATGGTTTTCAACTTTCATTTCTAAATGCTTGCATGCGTACTGACACCCCGAAATCGGGCCCGAAGCGCTTGCAGTATAAGTCTGGTAGTAGCTCGCACGTTGTATTAGAGCGGTGCTTGGCAGCGTCGAGCTAGCGCCCGACTAGATATGTTTTCTGTGCGTTGTGTACGCATTTCCGGTTCGAGAATTTGCACGTACCCGTGCTCGCTCATCAACGCGTTACACTGAGCGTTTTCCTAGTGTTTATCATCATTAGATCATTATGTAGCACTTCATACTACAAAATTTTAGAATTACAAAGTGTACAGATTAACACGTTGGGTGATGGGTTGGCAAAACCATAAAAAACCATCGATAATATTTCATAAAAAATGAAGAAATAATTAATAGGAAAAATGCATAATACCCACGCATGGGTGGACTTGGAGAGTGCAATAGCAGGGCATTAATACTCGGTAGCAATAAGCATCAGCATTCAAGGACGTATTGAAACTCGGTTAACTCTTTGAAAGTAACAGTAAATCATTTTTAAGGACATTTACTTGCCATGAATGAAAACAATTTGTATATATTGTTTCGAAGATTCATTTTCAGGCACATTGTGTGGAACAACTAATATTATAATGATTGATAGGTGGTACTTCTCCACTAAAAGTAACATTTTCTACGGGAGGTTATTCCGTTTGGATCTTGAAATCAACTACGACAAAGCAACGTAAGTTTCAAATTAAGGGGGCTGGATCGATCGGTTTTCTGAAGTATTGGAGAGCTTTCACTAATTTAAGGCCCGGTTGTACTATGTCCCGATAAGTAAGATAAAGTTCACATAATTTACTTTTATAATATACTGGGTAGAAACGGTATAGAAATAGACAACATTTTAATGGTATTTATACAATTTCTTATTATTTAGAACATTATTAATGCCCCAAACAAGTTAGTTGTGAATAGGATATTGAAGATTTTTCTATAATTTTAACAATATGGTACAATATGGCAACATCATACTTTGGAAATTTTGAATCTGTGCGGAATCATGAAGGCTGAGCTTGCTGAGCTTACACCTAGAGCACAGCGGTGCCGTCTGTGCAGTCCCTCCTTCCTCGCTCCTTTGAGGAAGGAGGGACTGTACAGACGGCTGTGACGTGTGTTTACTTTCATGAAAAGTCAATGTATCTTTGGTAGGCATTTAGTACCTTCTATACCTTGAGCACTCCCATGTTACCAAAAGTATTTTGACTTGATTCGCAATTTGAATTGAATCGCCTATAACTTTTTATTTAGCACACGATGATTTTGGTGTATATATATTTTTTTAATTAAAGTAAATTGATCAAAGATGTGTTTTGTGAAAATCTATCAGCACAATTAAATAGTTCTTCATTTGTAGCAAATGTTTTAAACCTGCCATAAGATAACATGGGGAAAATACTAATTTCTTATTCGCTTATCTTAAAAACTAGACACGGGAAGTATTTTATTTTTTGAAGTGTTGTTAAGGGTAAACCATTGAATGAGTACAGCAAAATTGAATACTATCTGTAAAAATGGTCGATTGACCCAGCCACCATAACCAAATGCATCGCATCGGGTAATCCTATTCCGGAAAAAAATGCTTAATTATTTAACGTGGCGAAGATCCTAGAATATCTTCGTAAAAACTATGATGTTCGTCTGTGTAATAGTCCCAGGACTGCACTTCACTGAAAATTTACATGTTCATATATCTAGACTGTATAGATCAACAAGTGACAGTTTATTCCACGTTTAGGAGACAAATAAAAACCCGTGGCCGGTGACCTAACATCGTCGTAGCACTGCCATCTGTCGTCGCTACGGTAACAATATGCTCTGTAGTGGCCAACATCACTACGTGTTTTAGTTGATCCACTATATCCAATTGCACCCCGGAGTGTGAATGTGCTTCCTGCAATGTGCAACTCTTTCGGAATGTCAACCAGTCGTGTGGAGAAGATATCGCGGACCATGGAGTCGCCTTCACTTACGTCAACACAATATGGCTCAATGACGATGTGTGGTGACGTCAATCGAAGAATAGAGTTTCTTACACCAATGCATGTACAGTTGGTGGACTCAGAACAACACGAGTACTGCGTTCCTCTTAACTTCACAGCTAGTTTCTGCTCCACATGAGCGATATCCATTGTGGGACTCAAAAAGTCTAGTCTTATGACTCGAACAACATACTCGATGCTGCTGTGTCGACATAGAATGTTGTTCAACTCTGAACACGTGATATGTTCACGAGCACTTGGGGCGTTAAGGAACAACTTGTCAGCCATTCCGCCGGCGTGGATGGCTGCATTTATGTAATAAATACTCGACGGCCATTTTTCCCCGCTTAGCAAATCTTTCAAAATTAGTGCTCTCAGTCGGTAAACGGCAGCTGATACGCCCAGCGTAGTCATGTTTATAACCATTGTGTATAGACGTTCTTGGTTATGATCGTCTATAAACCGTTTGTAATCGACGCAGAGAGCTTGAACAATTGAATCGAACGCGCAAGTGTTAGCGACGGAAATGAAAATATCGCCATCACGGACAGGCTGCAGATTGTCACAATGGCCGTTTCTCAACAGACCAATTACTTTCGACGGATCTATCTTCTTAGATAAATCGACATGGGCCCATTCTACCATTGGTTCCAAGTACTTACTCTTCCTTCGCTTTTTCGGAGGCAATGCTAAATTCCTCCAATTCTCATAAGCAAGAAGTTCTTCATTTTGGGAATCAACGACATTGACAGCATTATCAACGCTTGGGACCAAGCTCGTCGTCTCTGAAGAAAGCATTGCAACATTCTCTCGGCGCATGGCAACAGCGTCTTCGTCACGTGGAACTCTGGCAGCAGCAAGTGACGTTGCTTCCTTGGAAGATGTGTGATGCTGCGCTCGTCTCTCTGGCATTCTTGGGACCTCTGAAGAAAGCGTTGCAACATTCTCTCGGCGCATGGCAACAGCGTCTTCGTCACGTGGAACTCTGGCAGCAGCAAGTGACGTTGCTTCCTTGGAAGATGTGTGATGCTGCGCTCGTCTCTCTGGCATTCTTGGGACCTCTGAAGAAAGCGTTGCAACATTCTCTCGGCGCATGGCAACAGCGTCTTCGTCACGTGGAACTCTGGCAGCAGCAAGTGACGTTGCTTCCTTGGAAGATGTGTGATGCTGCGCTCGTCTCTCTGGCATTCTTGGGACCTCTGAAGAAAGCATTGCAACATTCTCTCGGCGCATGGCAACAGCGTCTTCGTCACGTGGAACTCTGGCAGCAGCAAGTGACGTTGCTTCCTTGGAAGATGTGTGATGCTGCGCTCGTCTCTCTGGCATTCTTGGGACCTCTGAAGAAAGCATTGCAACATTCTCTCGGCGCATGGCAACAGCGTCTTCGTCACGTGCAACTCTGGCAGCAGCAAGTTTCATTTTCCCCTCATTTGACGTTACATGAATAGGCAGAAAGTCATCTACTCGTATGGGTAGATGCCTATCAGTCATGACGTGTTTAACGTCTTTGAAACTGCTTTCTACAGCTGCGCTTGATGCAGTTTTGCCACCATACCCGTAGTATCTAGTCATTACCGCAGTAGTAATGGGCAGTTTCTGCACGAGACTAGACAATGGTGTAATCAAGGCCGGGAGGTACTGGAGATTGTCTCTGTCGCCTTCTATACCCAAACATAGCGCCTTGCCACCGGCCACAATATCCTCCATCCAGTCTTTGAATGCAACGATTGAATCAATGATTGGACTCTCATTGTCATTGACGATGTTCGTTGAATTACAAGAGTCCATGAATTCATATAATTCTGTATCATTCATTTCACCGAATGCAATTTTCTTCTTGAGGAGGTTTTTGGCGACCTCGCATGGAGAAAACGTGCGTGATTCTCCATCACTGGACTCGGAATCGCTTGAGAAATCTGTTAAGGAGCCCTCTGTTTCGCTCAGAGCCACAACGACTATGGCTTTAATGAGTACAGTCATCTCCGCGAGTTCCGTGCACTGAATGACTTGTGCCAGAGCTCTGACATAGAAACTGCGCACTCGTCGGGCTGTACCTTTCAAACAGTCCCAATTCACAATGTTCTTCACAATGTGTGCAATATCACATCTTATGTAACATTGTGGCAGTTGTGGGAAGTCACCGCGAATGGTCTTTGAACATTCCTTGATATAATGTCCGAGTGACTTAAACTCAGTGAATGTCTGGATTGTTGCAGATAAGAGTGCCAAGGACATGTCTGTAACAATCTCCTTGGGAGTCACGGCTCCGCTTCGCACCCATTCGCTTAGCCAGTAGTGGATACTGTTTGTGTCATGTCGCTCTGACAGCATATTGCAGACAGAATACTGCTGTGATGACTTTGGATCCTGCACCGTGGCCTCATAAAGGAAGATGTGACTGCTCAAGGTGCCATCAGTACGTACAAGTCGAGTGACAACACCGCCAGTGGCGTCTATGCTAAGTCTTGAGACAATATTTTGTCGGCAGTATGATTTGAATACACTTAGCTGAGCGCTGCTCCAGTAGTGGACAAAAAACCTGTCACATCCAATATCTCGGATGATTCCTTCCAGTGGCGGCGATCGTTTGGCTATCTGAATAGCGCGAACTGGATCGTCATGAAGTCGAGACTTCAGCTGTGCACGGCTTTTGGTCTTGCGCAGCTGGTCTACTCGCGGTAGATGTCCTGGCTCAGCATCACCCAGCTCCATCAGCTCGTTGGCTTTGGTCCTATGGTAGCTGCTGGCACTAATCTTCTCTTTGCAAAGTTTTTCCTGCACCATTTGTTTTGCACTACCAGACACATTTCGTTTGGTTGCAGAACTATGTCTTTCTCTGTAATTGCCAGTATACTGGCATTCTATCATAGTTCTCTCATCAATATTTGGAATAGTTCTGATAATTCCTATAAAGACGGACTTGCATTCAATGCAATTGCCAATCATATTGACATAGTTAACCCCTCGGGCAGTTACTTTTGCATTTTTAAATGAGAGAACACATGGCAGTTTGGTGTGCATCCAAAAATGCTCACTCACTGTGTGCGTCCAGTGGAATTGTTTCAGAACTTCGTATGTTCGAGTTGACGAAGGTGGCTTGTTAAGCCCGCTGTTACGATATTCTATTTCTGTTGGTTTAATGGCACACCATTCTTCGGCTGACAGTGTTATAGTAAATTGAATATTAGAATCATGTTCAGAACATATTGAGTCGTTGTCACTTGATGCATCCTGATGATTGCTGGGTTGGTTAGACGCACAAATTGGAGAGTCCTCTTCCGACGAAAGGCTTTCATTGATTCCTAATACACTCCAACAATTGTAGCGGTTTAATTTTACAATTGTGTAGAGGTATTTTGCTGAGATCTTATTTTCTAAATGTTCAGCAATCCTATTCCAAACTTCTGCAGTCGGCCCAGCTGTTAAATCATCAATAACAATCTGATCTCTTTCAGACTGAATAGCCCTGACGATTTCATCGGGTGATACTGAGGGTTGTTTAGGCATTCTGCGATCTAAAAATAAAAAAATGCATTGTTATAGTTTTTATAGGTTATAAAAAGGACGCACCAGCCCTACGTCATCTACCAACATAAGTTTTACAAAACCTTTATTCCTTTTAGTATTGTCTACAATATAAGTTCATAATATCGACACCGACATAATTTTTTTGAGAATCGTGTTTGAAGTTTGAGTGTTTATACCACTCAAACAGTGTTATACCAGGGGGGGGGGGCGTCTCTTTAACATATTTTCAAGAGACGGAACGCCGGAGCGGACCGACGCTCTCAACACGGCTTCTTATTACGGAGGTGAGAATTTTCCTATATTATCATAGTTTATTATTAAACCGATCCAACAATTTCAACAAAGAAACTTTTGTTACATTCCCTGAATATCTAATACTATGCAATAAAGAAAACTTTCTGTGTCACCGACTTAACTTCTGAGAAAATTACAATAATGTGCATGAAAATCATGAGAGATAGGATTTTAACATGGCAAAACCACACCACAGCAGTATTCTTACCTAAAATACTAGGAAAACGCACGGTGTATTGCGTTGATGAGCGAGTACACGCCCAGCACCTCGAACCGAAATTCTGTCTTTCGAAAATGTCAGTAAAAGCCAATAATTCTTGAATTATTCACTAGGAAAACGCTCTGTGTAACGCGTTGATGAGCGAGCACGGACACGCGCAACACCTCGAACCGAAATTCTGTCTATCGAAAATATCATTAAAAGCCAATAATTCTTGAAATTCGTCAGACTTGTAGGTATAAAAATCTCCAAATATTCCTGAAGTATTAGTCCCAATAACCATGCAAAGGTTTAAGTTGATCGATTGAACCTTTTTGATTAAAACGTTCCTTGTTAATATTCAAAAATCATAGGATCTATTTAAAAAAAATATACCTGGGACCACTCATATGATAAAAGTGTGTGTACTTACACAATATTAGACGATCTGTTGAACGGTCATATCAGTTTTATACGTTTGAAAGTTGCTCTAACTACCTTGGAACTATAAAGAGTCGAAGTAGCCGTGATCAACATTTTTGAGTTATTTGACAGCCAACACGCAAAATGTCCGTAAAATGTCAAAAACGTGTGGATTTAAACACAGATAAGTCTGAAAATTGTCAAAAATACAGATAATGTTGGTACCAATGACCACGCGAAGTTTTAAGTTGATCGCTAAATCGGTTCTAGTTTAAATTTCAAAAATCATATGAAAGATTTTTTTAAATTTTAACCAATAGGAGGATTTGGCTGAAACTTTGTATGATTGGGTACAATGTTGGTTGCAATGACTTTGCTAAATTTCAAATTGATCGGAGCAACCAATTGAAAGATAATTTTTTTTAAACTTGAACCAATCACAGGAGCCCGTTCAAAAACGATCCCAGGGACCGCATAGATTACGTTAGCATATGTGCAAAGTTTCAGATCGATTGAATGTGCTGTTAAACCTGGGCTGTGCGGACAAAAAAAAAAAAAAAAAAAAAACACACAGAGAAAGTGCCATAAGAGTACCGTGGTAACGCTCGCTACGCTCGCTCAACCAGCCAAGTCTCTTCAACTATAAAAAAATAGAAGAAATCTAAAAATTCAGCACCGAAAAGTAGTGATATCAAAAAATGGGCCAAGTCAAAACTTAATTTTACTAGGAAAACGCTCTGTGTAACGCGTTGATGAGCGAGCACGGATACACGCAACACCTCGAACCGAAATTATGTCTATCGAATGTCATTAAAAGCCAATAATTCTTTAGTTTTCGTCACATACTTGTATAAAAATCTCCAAAATCTCCAAAAATATTGGTGCCAATCCTTGCTAAGTTTTAAGTTGATCGATTAAACCTTTATTATTGAACGGTTCTTTGTTAATTTTCAAAAATCACAGGATCTCGTTCAAAAAATATACCTGGGACCACCCATATGATATGATATGTAGTGTGTGTACACAATATCAGATAAATCTGTTGAACGGTCATTATTAGTTTCATATCGTTTAAAACTTTCTGCTCTAACTACCTTGCCTTGAACTGTAGATTCGAAGTCGCCGTGAATTTGACAGCCAACACGCAAAATGTCCCTAAAATGACAAAAACTTTTGAAAATAACGACAGATTAGAGTGAAAATTGGCAAAAATACTTTAAATGTTGGTACCAATGACCATGCGAAGTTTTTAGTTGGTCGGTCAATCGGTTCCGGTTTAAATTTAAAAAATCACAGGAAAAATGGTTTCAAATTTGAACCAATTGGAGGATTTGGCTGAAATTTTTTTTGATTGGGTACAATGTTGGTTGCAATGACTTTGCTAAATTTCAAATTGATCGAACCAACCAATCGAAAGATAATTTTTATAAAATTTGAACCAATCACAGGATCCCGTTCAGAAAAGATCCCAGGGATCGCATAGATTACGTTAGTATGTGTGCAAAATTTCAGATCGATTGGTTGTGCGGTTTGATCTCGGCAGTGCCGACAAAAAAAAAAAAAAAAAAAACACACAGAGAAAGTGCCATAAGAGTACCGTGGTGACGCTCGCTACGCTCGCTCAAAAAACCAAAATATACTTGGCGCATCGTATATATAAATAGTAAGAAGCATAAGCCAAAAATTAAATGTACCTTAACATATATAATATACCTAAAATGCCCTTAAAAACGATGCGCCAAGTATATTTTGGTTTTTAAACTAGGAAAACGCTCTGTGTGACGCGTTGATGAGCGAGCACGGATACACGCAACACCTCGAACCGAAATTATGTCAATCGAAAATGGCATTAAAAGCCAATAATTCTTAAATTTCGTCACAGACTTATATAAATATCTCCAAAATCTCCAAAAATATTGGTCCCAATAACCTTGATAAGTTTTAAGTTGATCGATTAAACCTTTATGATTGAACGGTTCCTTGTTAATTTTCAAAAATCACAGGATCTCGTTCAAAAAATATACCTGGGACCACTCATATGATATGATATTAGTGTGTACACAATATCAGGTCATTCACGGTATCACGGTCATTATTAGTTTCATTTCGTTTGAAACTTTCTGCTCTAACTACCTTGCCTTGAACTGAAGATTCGAAGTCGCCGTGAATTTGACAGCCAACACGCAAAATGTCCCTAGAATTACAAAAACTTTTAAAAATAACGACAGATTAGACTGGAAATTGGCAAAAATATCCTAAATGTTGGTACCAATGACCATGCAAAGTTTTTAGTTGGTCGGTCAATCGGTTCTAGTTTAAATTTCAAAAATCACAGGAAAAATGGTTTCAAATTTAAACCAATGGGAGAATTTTGCTGAAACTTTTTATGATTGGGTAAAATGTTGGTTGCAATGACTTTGCTAAATTTCAAATTGAGCAGAGCAACCAATCGAAAGATATTTTTTTTTAAACTTGAACCAATCACAGGAGCCCGTTCAAAAACGATCCCAGGGACCGCATAGATTACGTTAGCATATGTGCAAAGTTTCAGATCGATTGAATTTTCGGTTTAACCTGGGCTGTGCGGACAAAAAAAACAAAAAAACAAAAAAACAAAAAAACACACAGAGAAAGTGCCATAAGAGTACCGTGGTGACGCTCGCTACGCTCGCTCAATTAGGTTTTGACTTGGCCCATTTTTTGATATCACTACTTTTCAGTGCTGAATTTTTAGATTTCTTCTATTTTTTATAGTTGGAGAGACTTGGCTGGTATTTTTACACGGAGTGTTTTTTATGGGGATATCACTAATTTTTTTTAGTTTTACACGACCTGTAACACATATCGGAGAAACAAAGACTTATTCCTTCAAAAAAATACTTTATTTCCGAATTGATTACTAAGAAAAATTGTGTTTGATGCTAAATATAAGTTTAAAGTGATACCATGAAGAATTGCGAAAGCATCGTTCCAATCGGTCCAGCCGTTTTCGAGTTATGGCGTCACTACCTGTTTTCGAAATGGCGGCTGATATTGCTGCCACCTAGAATTTATTTCTATATATGTTTTGTATCATCATAAGCCTTCTGAATATGTAGTTATACATATAACTAGAGGTAAGAGGTGATTAAAGTCTAATTCTTTATTTTTATGGCGTCATTTCCGGTTTCGGTGAAAGTATATTTCTACTTTAACTTTTGATATTCCATAAAGATAACCGTCTGAATCATTTGGCGCTAGATTCAATCCGATCGGTCCAGCCGTTTTCTAGATATGATATGACGTCACATCCGGTTTCAAAATGGCGGCACAAAAAAATCGTAAGGGCAAGGTATCATCAGACGCCAAAAGTGCACATGTGGTAAAAATTTAAGATCGATCGGTTCAGCCGTTTAGGCTTTGGCGGTGATAGCGGGTGTTGCCTGATATCAGAATCATTATAATCAGATACCTTTTAAAAGAGGTGTAATTTCACTGTTTTCAAGGCCCTCTAACTCGCAAATGGCATAACCTATTGTTCCTAAATTTGGTATATGTAGTGGGGTGGGCCATAACTCGAAATTAAGATATTTCGCAACAATGTGAGATTTTTAAATTTTAAGATCCAGTAGGCCGAAAATGCCATGTTGTTGCTTACAGTAAAAGTGTTTGTTCTGCTCCTCAGTTTATTAGGCATTTACGGTATATTGAGTGACTGTGAGTGTACGGTACGACTTGGCTGGGTGGAGCGACCGCTCCACTAGATGTGTGCAAAATTTCAGATCGATTGGTTGTTCGGTTTGACCTGGGCAGTGCAGGCAAAAAAAAATACAAACAAACAAACAAAAAAAAACACACACACACAAAGAAAGTGCCATGAACATACCATGGTGACGCTCGATACGCTCGCTCAATGTAATGAAATTCACTGTTATGAAATGCATTACCATAGAGGGATGGAGCTGATTTGGATTCCGACATCGATATTGTATTATTCATACGACCTATCGATGATTGAAAGTACGATATGTCGAAATTCGAGTATCGATATTTCGATATTCTTATTTCGAAACCTTGTATTCTATCCAAACCCGCCTATAGAGCTATTACACGCACGCGGTTTTACACTTGCGAGCGGTACATAAAAAACATTTTTCTGAAACCAAAAGTCTGCCCAGATTTGACTGATCAAAATCAAATCTGTTCCTTCTTTCATTCAATTATAATAATTACCTAAAAATAGAAAATATTTGTAAAGTGGAAATGAATTTTATGATAAATTAAGAGAATTAACCTATTTGCAATATATTGATAGAAATTTGAATTTTAAAAGATACTTTTATACTTATGAGAGTAGGTAGGATGCTAATTAATAGCTAATAGCTAGAGCCAAGATTATATGGTTTTATCACTTGACCCCCCTTCAAAGTGAAAATTTTCATATTTATGGATGTGTTACATGATCAAGGAAATCTACCGTGAAAATTGAGATAATTTCATTATCTTTGCGTCAGAATAATGTTGAAAGATCGACGAATCTACCTACGTTATTGTTTTAATCGAATAATTATTATTTGCTTACCCCCAAATTTACAAAAAATACTTAAATTTTAGAAAAACTGGGTTTTTTAGTGATTTATTGCGTCTCTCACAGAACGATTATCAACATTTCGCAAACGTTGGTCTCAAGAGACATCTTTTGGGAATCTACATAAAAAAATCAGGTCAATCGGAGGCATATTGACCGGACAATATTTGATTAAGTATTCGATTATCTCGGGCAATTCTGACGAACTGGAAGGAAGCTCGAGTTAAACTGATAGCTAAATTTTGAGATGCTCTCTCCGTGAAAAGCCCACTTAATCACGAAATTTCGCTTCAAAATCAAACATTTTGTAAAATTTCTATTTTGTGATTTTATATTATTTGTGTTGATTAACATAAAACCAAGAGAAATTATATTTAAAACCACCAAAATTCGAAATTGCCAATATTTAAAACGAAATTAAGGAAGTTTTAAAACCATATAATCTTGGCTCTACTAATAGCTGTTTATTGAGCGAGCGTAGCGAGCGTCTCCGTTCGGCTCATTAGGCACGGACCTCTGTTTTTTTGTTTTTTTTTGTTTTTTGTTTTTTTTCTGTTGGGTGAGGCTGTACAGGTCAGAGTTTTTCTTCTATCAATCTGAAATTTTGCACACATGTAGAGACAACCTTTTCTGTTTGCAGGCTCCAAATATTTTTAAAATCCATTCATTGGTTAAAATTGAAATAAACATCTCCTGATAGGTTGAAAAATGAAAATGGTCTTCGATACATCTGATCAAATTCATATTTTGGCTATACAGGTCAGAGTTTTTCTTTGATCGAGCTGAAATTTTGCACACATGTAAAACCAACCTTCTCTGTTTGCAGACCATAATTTTTTGGAAATCCATTAATTGGTTAAAATTTAAATAAATATCTCCTGATAGGCTGAAAAATGAAAACGGTCTTCGATAATTCAGATCAAACTCATATTTTGCACGATCATTAAGACCAACATTGTCTCTTATTTTACAAAATTTCATCCCAATCAGTTAAGAACGTATGAACTTATTAACATTTTTAATATCTGTCAGTAATAAAGAATCAAAATGAATGTTTTCCAGTGCCAATTGGATTGAATCTGATTTGTTTTATTTTAACCAGGGTTCTTAGATGCTTAGATGTTATTTTCAAGTTTCAATGAAAAGCATAATAATATGTTGTGTTGATTGAGTGATCATATTTCAATTCAATATGGACGTTTATGTTTTCTGTGCTTGTGTACGCATTTCCGGTTCGAGAATTTGCACGTCCCCGTGCTCGCTCACCAACGCGTTACACTGAGCGTTTTCCTAGTTTATCACACGTTAGTATTGTTTTCAATTTTTATTATTAAAGCTGAGGTCATTACCATTCTATAAACAAGTTTTTGGTAAAAATCTATTCATACAAAAAAATACAAAATCCATTTAATACCATAATAATGACAGCTTTTTCACGCCAGCCATAAGATAACATGGGGAGACAACTGAAATTCAAATTGAAATATCTCAATAACTACAAACGGCAAGTTCATAATATTTGGATGGGTTATGGAATCATTATGAATAAGTATACCAAAAATTATAAAGATCTGAGACAAAAATTCGATCGAACAAAAAAAATGGAACAAAAATTATGGAATCTTGAAGTTGAGCGTAAAATCAGAATATGTAGATGATTTCTAAACTTTCATTACACACGTTATAAAAGTGATTCTGCCCATATTATTCGTCAACATTATTCGTCAACATATTATTCGATTTATCGGTCTAGGAATTGGACTTTGTATCAAGTGTCAATTAATGATGCTCGCATCCAAATGGTAGACGGAAATTTTATGAATTGTTGTAACTTGCAACAAACATTTATATATTATTATTTTTCCCAATAATCTAAAAAAAGGACAAAAATACCTTGAAATAGCAAGAAAAGGACTGAATCCATTCAACATTGAAAAAAGGCATTTTCAGGCAAAATGAAACTCAAGTTTTTGAAATCAGGAACACATGAAACATATTTATATATCATTTTTAGACGCGTCTGAACAAAAAACCAAAAAAAAAGGATAATATGTCCTAGACATCCTAGCCCTACCTAATACAGTGGAAACCTTGAAATCAATTTCCAGTTAGTGTATCAAGTGATCTTGCTGAGAATAATTAGAAAGTGTATTGCAGGTGTATGCATGGTGTATGTAATGAAACTTTCGTGAAAACTTACTTTGTTTGTCCTGTACGGGTACCTAATGCTAGAGCAAGAAAATAAAAAAATTGAGATCCGTGTCATAGATAAGCTAAAATATAATTCTTATACTAAAATATGTAATTATTGGATTATCTTACCTATCTGATGGTCAGTTCCTGCTGCATATCATAACCATACCTACAGTAAAAAGGTTGAAGCAAAGACTAAACTGAACTGTGCACTGGACACTGATTCGATGCGACGCACAGGAAATCTTCGGACGGTGTGACGAATATCTAGAGGAATCACATACACTAGTGGAACTTGTAATCAGTGGCGTACAGTAAGAAGTGTTTTTAAATATTTAATCAGCTAACATTAGTCAAAACTTCTTGCTCTCATATTGGACGGCGCGCCACTGTTCAATATCAAAGCGGCAAGACAGTCTAGCGTCTAGACATAACATTCGCGATATCCTACACCCCGCCAAGCGGTACGTGCTGTAAGACAAGATTTGCAAAATCAGCTTTGTGTAGACTATAAGATTGTGTGAGATGAAAATATCATGCAAAGCATATTCATAGCAGTCGTGTGAGCATAAATTATAAAGCTTGACCATAGCTTGACGGGGTACAAAATTGGTAGAAATCCATACGACTACGAGTGAGCATGGAAAATCCGCAACGTTACGGCGTTTTGTCGACAGAAACATGAATGGCATAATATTTGTTCAAAAATTTACTGATTATACTGAGATCAGGTCTCTATCAAGATTTTGTCCCGTTTGTGTTTGTGCGGGGTTGGGTTCTTGGTTTTATCTGCCACACACTTGAATGTCTACTAACTACGAAAACGCTCAGTGTTACGCTTTGATGAGCAAGCACAGATACGCGCAACATCAGGCGCGTAGGAACTTTATTTTGAAAGGGGGGGCCAAATTATAGGGGATCGATCGATGTCAGGAAAAGGTAGTTCGCTGCTACAAGGGATCTGGAGGACTCACACCCAGTTAGCCCCGCAGAGCCTTTTTTGAATTTTTGATAAAAAAGAAGAATCGAATTTTAGGCTTTTTTATCCTTCTTTTCACAGAAATATAAAATGTGAGATATGCAATATTCTGTGGGAACTTAAGAAAAAATGTTTTTATAGAATCCCCAATGCCCCGCAGGGCATTTTTTTATGTCTTGATAAAAAAAATTATCAAATTCGACGCTTTTTTGCAATCCCTTTTTTAAGGAAATTAAACATTTGTGTATGCAATATTCTTGGGGAAACAAGAGACAAAATGAAAATTTCGTTATTTGACAAAATCCCAAATAGCCCCGCAGTAAAATACTTGATTAATTAATTGATTATTTTGGTTTAACGGCGCGTCAACGACGAGGTTATATTGCGCACCTTCATTTTATATTTAACTTTATTGAACATAATTGGAGGACATAGGGAGGGTCGACCTAACGGGCCCGATCCGGGGGAGTCCCTCACTGGTGGGAAGGCCAGGCCGGAATGGGGACAGACCGGGGGGGGGGGGAGACTTCGGGCCGGTGGGACCCGATTTCAGGGGGATCACCATCTCGGGAGAGGAGGCCGGCCCGAGGGGCCCGCGAATTTAGGGAGGCCATGGGTGGGACTAGGTCGACCCTGGACTGCACTTAGTTGCGAATTAGGGGTTGAAGGGGTTAGGCACAAACGAAACTTTTTAGTGCACAAACGAGCACAAACGAAGCACAAACAAATGCCGTTGGCGGAATTCCAAATTTCTAAAGTGGGGGTGCTGAGGTCACGTTTTACAAGATTTTGATTTGCGAATTAGGGGTTGAAGGGGTTAGGCACAAACGACATGTTTTAGTGCACAAACGAGCACAAACGAATGCCGTTGGCGGAATTCCAATTTTCCAAAGGGGGGTGCTGAGGTCACATTTTACAAAATTTTGATTTGCGAATTAGGGGTTGAAGGAGTTGGGCACAAACGAAACTTTTTAGTGCACAAACGAGCACAAACGAAGAACAAACGAATGCCGTTGGCGGAATTCCAACTTTACAAAGTGGGGGTGCTGAGGTCACGTTTTACAAGATTTTGATTTGCGAATTAGGGGTTGAAATGGTTAGGCACAAACGAAACTTTTTAGTGCACAAACGAGCACAAACAAAGCACAAACGAATGCCGTTGGCGGAATTCCAAATTTCTAAAGTGGTGGTGCTGAGGTCACGTTTTTCAAGATTTTGATTTGCGAATTAAGGGTTGAAGGGGTTAGGCACAAACGAAACTTTTTAGTGCACAAACGAGCACAAACGAAGCACAAACGAATGCCGTTGGCGGAATTCCAAATTTCTAAAGTGGGGGTGCTGAGGTCACGTTTTACAAGATTTTGATTTGCGAATTAGGGGTTGAAGGGGTTAGGCACAAACGACATGTTTTAGTGCACAAAAGAGCACAAACGAAGCACAAACGAATGCCGTTGGCGGAATTCCAATTTTCCAAAGGGGGGTGCTGAGGTCACATTTTACAAATTTTTGAATTGCGAATTAGGGGTTGAAGGGGTTGGGCACAAACGAAACTTTTTAGTGCACAAACGAGCACAAACGAAGCACAAACGAATGTCGTTATTGAAATTTCAAATTTCCTTAGTCGGATGCTGAGATCACTTTTTTCCAAAACTTGAATTTAATAATTAGGGGTGAAGGGGTTAGGCACAAACGAAACTTTGTAGTGCACAAACGTGCACAAACGAAGAACAAACGAATGCCATTGGCGGAATTCCAAATTTCTAAAGTGGGGGTGCTGAGGTCAAGTTTTACAAGATTTTGATTTGCGAATTAAGGGTTGAAGGGGTTAGGCACAAACGAAACTTTTTAGTGCACAAACGAGCACGAACGAAGTACAAACGTATGTCGTTATTGAAATTTCAAATTTCCATAGTCGGATGCTGAGATCACTTTTTTTCCAAAACTTGAATTTAATATTTAGGGGTGAAAGGGTTAGGCACAAACGAAACTTTGTAGTGCACAAACGTGCACAAACGAAGCACAAACGAATGCCATTGGCGGAATTCCAATTTTCCAAAGGGGGGTGCTGAGGTCACATTTTACAAAATTTTGATTTGCTCATTAGGGGTTGAAGGGGTTAGGCACAAACGAAACTTTTTAGTGCACAAACGAGCACAAACGAAGCACAAACGAATGCCGTTGGCGGAATTCCAATTTTCCAAAGGGGGGTGCTGAGGTCACATTTTACAAAATTTTGATTTGCTCATTAGGGGTTGAAGGGGTTAGGCACAAACGAAACTTTTTAGTGCACAAACGAGCACAAACGAAGCACAAACGAATGCCGTTGGCGGAATTCCAAATTTCCAAAGTGGGGGTGCTGAGTTCACGTTTTACAAGATTTTGATTTGCGAATTAGGGGTTGAAGGGGTTAGGCACAAACGAAACTTTTTAGTGCACAAACGAGCACAAACGATGCACAAACGAATGCCGTTGGCGGAACTCCAAATTTCCAAAAAGGGGGTGCTGAGGTCACGTTTTACAAAATTTTGATTTGCTTATTAGGGGTGGAAGGGGTTAGGCACAAACGAAACTTTTTAGTGCACAAACGAGCACAAACGAAGCACAAACGAATGCCGTTGGCGGAATTCCAAATTTCCAAAAAGGGGGTGCTGAGGTCACGTTTTACAAAATTTTGATTTGCTCATTAGGGGTTGAAGGGGTTAGGCACAAACGAAACTTTTTAGTGCACAAACGAGCACAAACGAAGCACAAACGAATGCCGTTGGCGGAATTCCAAATTTCCAAAGTGGGGGTGCTGGCGTGACCTCAGCACCCCATTCGTCCTTGGCCCATATTTATGTGTTCGAGTTAGGCACAAACGAAATTTTTTAGTGCACAAACGAGCACAAACAAAGCACAAACGAATGCCGTTGGCGGAATTCCAAATTTCCAAAAAGGGGGTGCTGAGGTCACGTTTTACAAATTTTTGAATTGCGAATTAGGGGTTGAAGGGGTTGGGCACAAACGAAACTTTTTAGTGCACAAACGAGCACAAACGAAGCACAAACGAATGTCGTTATTGAAATTTCAAATTTCCTTAGTCGGATGCTGAGATCACTTTTTTCCAAAACTTGAATTTAATAATTAGGGGTGGAAGGGGTTAGGCACAAACGAAACTTTTTAGTGCACAAACGAGCACAAACGAAGCACAAACGAATGCCGTTGGCGGAATTCCAAATTTCCAAAAAGGGGGTGCTGAGGTCACGTTTTACAAAATTTTGATTTGCGAATTAGGGGTTGAAGGGGTTAGGCACAAACGAAACTTTTTAGTGCACAAACGAGCACAAACGAAGCACAAACGAATGCCGTTGGCGGAATTCCAAATTTCCAAAGTGGGGGTGCTGGCGTGACCTCAGCACCCCATTCGTCCTTGGCCCATATTTATGTGTTCGAGTTAGGCACAAACGAAATTTTTTAGTGCACAAACGAGCACAAACAAAGCACAAACGAATGCCGTTGGCGGAATTCCAAATTTCCAAAAAGGGGGTGCTGAGGTCACGGACCTTAATTACAGTGCTTCTTCCAATAATATCTGTAATGGTGACATGAGTCATTGTGTAAGAGAATACGTCAATGAAACTGTTATTAAAAAAAGAGACAAATGTATATATATCTACCAAGTAAGCGATCAATAAAACTCACGCAACAATCTTTGGAACAACTCCGGTATTGTCAAAAATTAAAATTTAAATCCACACAAGTTCCATGTTCTTCATCATGTGCACACTGACTTGAAATCTTCTTCATCCGCCAAACCCCAGATGAAAACGGATTATGTAAACAAACCAACCGCCAGCTCAATCACAACACATAATAGCAGCTAAACACACCGTGTGTTTATTAGCCGGTTTGCAGTGAAAGTGTTGGTCAGCTCCTCAGACTTTTTTAATAGTTACAGTAAGGCATTTGATACTGTAGCTATGTTGTGTGGGAGTGTGCGAACAGTAGGACTTGCCCGATCCACTAGAAATGTATTTCTTTGTTTTAATTTTATTATTGTATGTTGACAAAGTATGTATTATCCATGATTTATTGATGACACCAATCTGGTGTAAGTTTGCTAGTTTAAAATTCAATATCCTACAGATGCCTTTTGTGTCTGATTGTATATTAGTAGCATTTTTCATTTTTGCTTCGTGCATTGTTAAATAGGCGCCATTTATTCAACAAAACAGCGCGAAACTAAGACATTTCCGATACGATTGGAGACCAAACTCTTAACCAATTGATCTGAAATTTTAATCATGATTAGATAATTTAGGGTTTCCAAAAAGACGATACAAACTTAGGGTTACCACTTGGCACATTTTTTAAATTAAATTTCATGGCACCCATAGAGTCAAGAAAATATAAATTTTTCACCTCAATTCAAATAATGATTACTCTAATTAACAAAGCAAACAATTAAAAATGTACCAAGTAATCCTAAGTTTGTCTTTTATCTAATCATGATTAAAATTTCAAATCATTTCGTCAACCCATTTTGTCACCAATCGTATCCAAAAAAAGTGCCTGCAACAAGCGGCAAAGAAGCCAATATGAAAGTCAAGTACTTCATCCATCCATGCTACTATACAAGGTACGAGTGATAATCTATCTATCATTGATAATAATATGTTCACTCCCACTGGAGTAGATACTACACTTGGACATTAGTGTGCTATTGTTAGAAGCAATCAAACTAATAAGTACACACTGCTATGCTACACTTATAGGACACTTATACACTTAACGCTGATTTTCCTCAGCATTTTCCATCAGATTTTCCAAGAGATATAATATGCGTCAAAACAGTCGATATAATAATTCATTCTATGAATGTCTTTGAATACATTTGTCTAATATTTTAACTGAAGGAAAAACTTTTGAAGTTCTCGACTGATTATGTCTTAATATTGTCATAAATCTGAAAAGTTAGTCCCAATGACCTTGCAAAATTTGAATTTGATCGGTCGAACGGTTCCAGCTTCAATTTTCAAACATTCACGAAGAATCTGGTCCAAAAATTATACACGTGATTGTGGTGTGTCAAAAATAAATTCACTATTGAACGTACCAGAATTTTGGCCAAACGCGCTATTTTCGTGTTTACTTCTTCAAAACTTCAAATTTTTTTCTAATACAAATCTTCAAATTTATAAATATAAATAATTCAAATTCAAAATTAATTCAAATTCAAATAATTCAATAACAATTCAAATAATTCAAATGTATAAATAATCTTCAAATGTATTTATTATTAATTTATTTCGTCTTCAAATTTATTTCAGTGGCCCGCAATAAATCCAAAAAAAACGTTGATTTCCAAATTACGTGATTAAGCTCATAATAATTTATTACTCTATGTCAGTTGATTGATAACTTTGTTTTCATGAATCAATATCCAATGGCACAATCTGCTAATCAATTCAGAGCTTTTGGTTGTCATAGCGAAGGTTCTAGGAATCTGTGCTAATCTTAGCGCATGCGCAAAGAGTCACAATGACGTCATATCTCAGTGATAGCGATTTCATGACAGATCACAGATATCGCGATGTAGGTTTCACATTGATTGCAACATTGCTGGATGAATGACGATGACGATGATGATGATAATGATGACGATGACGATGACGATGACGATGACGATGACGATGACGATGACGATGACGATGACGATGACGATGACGATTGTTGATGACGATGACGACGATGACGATGACGATGACGATGACGATGACGATGACGATGACGATGACGATGACGATGACGATTGTTGATGACGATGACGACGATGACGATGACGATGACGATGACGATGACGATGACGATGACGATGACGATGACGATGACGATGACGATGACGATGACGATGACGATGACGATGACGATGACCGTAATGATGACGACGACGACGATGATGATGAGGTCAGCAAAATGTGTTGGCCCAAATATTAATAAATTTGATAATAATGGCAGTAGAGGCTATCAAATTTAAAACACTGAAAATATTAAATTGCATTACTGCATTACTATTTTCTTTATGTTTGGACAAAGCCCACTGGTTGTTGCCCCGCAGGGCTTTTTTTTCGAATTTTCAAATTTTTTGATTGCAGATCTTTATTTAAATTATAAAGAGCAATTCAAGAACCACTGGGGCTGCAGTTTTCCGACCCCTGCCCTATGGAATGCCCTGGCCCCATAATCCTTGAGATATTCCAGGACTCAGCCACCAATTTCGTAAACTTTCCTATTTATTTACTGTTCAATTATTGTACTAATACAATATGCCCCTCCCCCCCCCCCTACACCCCAACAAAAAAAAAGTATTCGAAAAAGTTCATTTTCTGGTTCTGTAAGCAATACTGGTCGCTTAAGCGATAACATTCCTGCTGGATTAAAAGACGAACAATTAATCCCCTATAAGCCCGAGATAGTGGAATTGTTTGCAGCGATGCATCAAACTAATCCCGAGCAATGTCAATGTGGATTAAAGCTTGTATACCTTGGTCTTTCTATTCATCAGAGAAACTATCCAGTGATTTGTGTAAACTTAGACCATGAAGACTTCAGCTGGATTTGTCCTGGCTTTTGCCTTCTTGCAGGTAAATTATCCAAATAACAATACAGCATTCAATACAATACAGTGCAGGATACTGATAATTATGTTACGTATACATCCAAAACAGAATTCAATCTCCGATCAGAAGAAAAATCTCACTAAAAGAGCATTCTTAATCTTGTTGATGTTGTTTCAATTTGTGAAGAAACAGTTGTGAGAAGTGATTCTAAGGCGGCTGAGTAGTCAGTGACCCTCGCTTTGAATGACTATATTCATTACATTGGATACATTACAATTAATTCACGAAAATGCATGTTTAAACTTTAAAACATAGTTTTATTGAGCGAGTGAAGCGAGCGTCTCCTTTTGACTCTTTTGACACGGACCTCTGTTTTTTTTTTTTTTTGTCTGCTAAATGGAGCAATAGAAATCGCACAGTTTCACCGATCGATCTGAAATTTTGCATACATGTAGAGACAACCTTCTCTGTTTGCTGACCCCAATTTTTTTTGAAATTCATTGATTGGTTAAAATTTAAATAAACATCTCCTGATAGGCTGAAAAATTAAAATGGTCTTCGACAAATGTGATCAACCTTATATTTTGCATGGTCATTTAGACCAACATTGTCTCTTATTTAACAAATTTTCAGCTAAATCGTCTTATTGGTTAAAATTTAAAAAAATATTTCATGTGCTTTTTGAAATTTAAACCAGAACCGTTTGACCGATCAACTTAAAAATTTGCATGGTCATCGGGTCCAACATTATCTGTATTTTTGACAATTTTCAGACTAAACTGTGTTTAAATTCAACAGTTATTGACAGTTTACGGATATTTTGCGTGTTGGCTGTCATATTTCTCGAATTTCATATTTCACGGAATCTTTGAATCTTCACTTCAAGGTTGTTAAAGCAGAAACTTTCAAACGTATATTATTATGAAACTGATATGACCGTTAAAATATTTTTTGAACGAGATCCTGTGATTTTTGTAAATTAACAAGGAATCGTTCAATCATAAAGGTTCAATCGATCAACTTAAAACTTTGCGCGGTTATTGGGACCAATATTTTAGGAATTGTTGGAGATTTTCATACAAGTCTATGACGAAATTCAAGAATTATTGGCTTTTAAGGACATTTTCGATAAACAGAATTTCGGTTCGAGGTATTGCGCGTATCAGTGCTCGCTCATCAACGCGTTACTCAGAGCGTTTTCCTAGTAATGTAATATGGGGAGAATAAAACGATATGAGATAATAAAGAATGTTTTAACAAGGTTATCGTGAAATAATTTTGTTAAGAATACAGCAGGGGTTTTGACTAGTTCAGTCTTCCCATTTTAAATGGTCTTATCAAGATTTTCAAACATTTAAATGTCATTATCTCAGAAATGAAGTCGGTGACAAGAATATTTTAAGTTTGCAATGCATTCAATAATACGTACTCGAAGCACATATCAACAGTTTTAAGTTAAAATTGTTGGAGCGGATTAAAAATAAATTATAATAATGTATAGTAAAATAAATTCGTTTCCCCAAAGAGCCATGTAAAAATATCAAGCTTTGCAAACGTTTTACATAAAAGTTAGGTCGGTATTTTTTTATCTTATATTGTAGATACTAAACAAAATAAAATGGTTTAGAAAAATGTTGTTGGAAGTAGATCTGGCGCTGGTTCATCTTCAATCGATTATTATCAATAACTTTTACCAATGTACCTAATAGTTCATAAAATACGTACGCGTCTTCATAACTATTCAATGAAAATAATTTTATAGTTTGGAATGGGTTATTAGTTTCAGACGTTTAGTACCTGGAAATTAGCACATAGAACAAAACATCAGTATGTCAAAATAATACTAATCCCAGAAAAAACACTCCGTGTAAAAATACCAGCCAAGTCTCTTTAACTATAAAAAAAATAGAAGAAATCTAAAAATTCAGCACTGAAAAGGAGTGATATCAAAAAAGGAGCCAAGTCAACGAATTTTCCAAATTTTAATCGTACCATTGAAATAAAAATATCAACCCCCGAGAAATACTTAAAAAAAGGACTTGGCGCATCGTTTTTTTAAAGACACTTTTCTATCCTAAAAGTATAGGAAGAACTCTACAAGTATATTTTCCTGAGTATATCACATTCATTATCGACGAATCATACTACGTTTTAATATAACTAGTACTCTTACCTACTGGCAGTTTTGGTATTTTGTCAATATTCAGAGGAAATAAACGGATAAACGAATAACGAATAAACGGAAGCGGCCTAGTCTATTCGTTATTGCCACTATTTCTAGGGTCATATTAATCAATCATACTTCTCAATATCGTGACTGAGGGAAATAGCGAAAGCGCTTATTACAAGAAGGCCGTCAATGAGATTTGTATGAGTGACTAGTGCACTGAGCCATGCTGCTCAAATAATTACTGACTAGATTTTTATCTAAAGTAATACGTTATGTTACATAATACATAATACATATTACATAATACGTTATTACATAATACGTTATGGACTGAAATTGTTTATTATCAAGAGGACACAGCTTGATTTGAGCTCTACAAATATTAATTATTTACGTTTGAAGTACCTGTCTAATCGGGCCGAGACTGATATTACTTTGTTCCTGAGAGTTTCTTCTTCGATTTGAGTCGTGGATCGTTCTGCTGTGCAAGGAATTGTGAGTGATATCCACTTTTGAAATATAAATGTATTGAGATTTTCTGCTGAACATTAGAGTTGAAAGTATAATTTTCACGACCCACGAAGATGTCAAGTAACTGCAAACCAGGAAGCTCATGTCTCCAAACAAGGTCATCAGATTCACCACATTTTATTCTCAAGAGCATTGATGAACTTAAGATGTATGAAATTAAAAGTGAACTATTCAATCGGGGAATAAAGGATGTTATGGGTAAAAAATCTGTTCTTGTGGATCGATTAAAAGACGTGATGAAAACATTGAATCAGGACCCAGAAGTCTTTATGTTCGAGACTAATGACAAAATAGTAGAAGATATTTCTTCTTTGGCGAGAACTGTTCCCAAAAAGACTGTCAGGCAAAGTTGCTTCTATTGTACTATTGAAGTCCTTGATTCTGACAAGGCACTACTGTGTGATGGATATTGTAACAGGTGGGCTCACATTGCGTGCCTTCATTTATCTAATTCGCAATATAATACATTATCCACAATTAAATCAGCTCAGTGGTGGTGTAAACCTTGTACAATAGAGCACAGAAACAAGAAAATTGATTGTGGAGCATCAGACCAATGGCTGAAGTCAATTAAATCAATGGAAGGGATCTTGAAGGAGTTGATCAACGAACAAAAGATGACGAAAACAACACTGCATATGTTGTCAAATGAAGTGCAAGAGTTGAGAGAGGGTGTAGTCAGCCTGGCATCTCATATAGGAAGTAAAAGAGAGAACAGTCAAATCTCGACCGATTATTCTTCTGAAATCTCTAACTCTTTCTGCGTAGTCAATGAAACCAGCGCTAAAGTCTTGACACTAGATGTAGAAGAACAGAAGAAAGGTGTTGAAGTTGAAGAGGGTGAAGATCGAGGAGTAGAGCATAAATGTACATTAGATGGAGGACAAATAAACAAGAATGCTATGAATAACTTCTGCTCTGCAATCAATGAAGTAAGCTTTGAAGTCTCGACAGCAGACGTGGCAGACAGTGGGACGGAGATTGAAGATGGTATCCTTCGCATTACTGACGTAATCTCTACTGATACCGCAAGATCACTACGCCAATTACCTGCTAATTCATGTATTAATGTTATCAGAGGCAACTTATTTGATGCCCCAGCAGATTATGCATTCGCTCATTGTGTTGGGAAGGACTTGGTGATGGGAAGTGGAATTGCTGTTCAATTTAAAAGTAGATTTGGAGGCAGTCAGTTGTTGGCGGCACAAAAGAAGGATATCGGAGAAGTAGTGTATCAAGAAGTTGATGGTAGACCCATTTTTCATCTCGTGACGAAAGAAAAATCTTCTGGGAAGCCAACTCTCATTGATTTTGTAAAAACTATATCAAGCCTAAAATCCATATGCATTGAAAAAGACATTAAAAAATTGGCTTTACCGAAAATTGGTTGTGGAATTGATGGTTTCACCTGGGACCTAGTTAAGAGTGTTTTAGAAAATACGTTCAAAGAATCTGACGTTATCATCAAGGTCTATTCTCTGCATGCCGGGCAGAGGTTGAGTACCCAACGAAGTGTAGCCTGGTCGTCGGACAATTCCAAGACTAGAAATCCAAGAACAACAGCTGTGCTGAACAGACATGCTCAAAAGGTTCAAAATGGCATCCAATCAAAATCGTATCCACAAAATAATCATACTGATAAGGATTATAATGAGACAGGCAGGGTGTGGACATCAAAGACTAGGAACCAAAGATCAAACGCACTGAACAGACCAATGATTCATCTACCAAATAAACCTTTAGTTCAGGATTATGATTTGAGATTTGGCGAATCAGAAAATAAAACACTGCTAAATGATCCGATATCCGTATCCGTAACCGCAAGTACAGTACCGGCTGAAAGTAATCAAGTACGGATTGAATCCTGTCCTCGCTCGCATGGTACAAGTAACAGAACTATTATAATGCCAACCATGCTTCTCTTGGGAGACTCTACCCTTGCCAATGCAAGAGATTTTCATCTGTGGAAGAATGAAGACTCAAGAATATTCCCAGGCATTCGCATTAGTGAACTTACAAAACAGCTTCAATTGTCTCAACCAGAAGAACCTATGAAACATGACATTGTCTTTCTCCAAGTAGGTGTTCAAGATGCAAAGCTGGGAATAGATGCAGCGAATCTTGTTAATGACTTTGCAAATCTGCTACGAGTAGTCAAGGAGACATTTAAGGGAGCTGAAATCTGTGCCAGTGGAGTTCCATTGAGGAAAGATCTAGGAATTGCGACAGTATGCAGAATGAACTGTATCATAAGGGAGGAAGTTATTCGAAAAGGAGGTTGGTTTGTAGATCCTGGTCAACACATTGGAGCCAGAGAAATGAAAGCGGACGGGAATAGATTGAACAACTTAGGAGAAAACACTTGGCTGGAAATATTCAAGGATTTTGGTAAAAGCATGATTCGTGTTAAAAACAATGCCAATTTCTCGGGAAACTGGTTGCGTTAACTGGTCTTGAAGGAAATGCACAATGGGTTGTGAGGGAAAAGGGCGATGTGATTAATCAGCGAAATGCGGTACGGCTGTTACTAATCAACTCTAGAAGTATTTTAAAGAAGATTGATAATTTCCGAACCATTGTCGAGACTTATGATCCCGACTTGTTTGTTGTTGTTGAAACGTGGTTGAGTCAAGATATAAACAACAGCGAAGTATCTCTGGCAAATTACACACTTCATAGAAATGATCGCAACAGACATGGTGGAGGAGTGATGATTGGCACCAAGCATGAACTGAAAGGAAAAGTTCTCTGGACTGATGACAATTTTGAAATGATATGCGTCGCAATCAGTACTAGTAAAAGCAAGACGATTAATGTCATAGGTACCTACAGAAGTGGCACCGGTGGCATTGAGTTTCTTCAAAGATTGAATGACCATCTGCAGCGACAGGACATCAATCAGAGGACAATAGTGGCCGGTGACCTCAATTTTCCAGAAATTGAATGGAAACATGGAATTGCTACGAATGTAATTACTAAGCAGGGAGTAGTTTACTCCATCATGAATCAAGGTTATGAACAAGTTGTAAAGGAGGGCACAAGGATGATTGATGGGACCAGGAGCAACCTGTTGGATGTGGTGTTGATTAATCCAATAGACAGTCTGCTTAGAAGTGATGTTGTTGAGGTAGATCTGAGCGATCACAAGGCAGTCATCGTTGAAGTCGAATGTGATATGAATGGCTTGGTTACTGAGGCGGAGACAAAAGCAGTAGTATGGTGTTACAAGAAAACCAATAGAAGAGGACTTCAAGATGAGTTAAGCTACAATTTCTCTGATTGGGCATCTGTAGACAAGAACGTTGAAGAACTTTGGGATGGATTCTTGAATATCTGTAAAGCCGCGATGGTACACCACATTCCTCAACTTGTGTTAAAAAAAAAATAGTGACCCACAGTACTATAACGAAAAAATCAAGAAACTCAAAAGAAAGGTTCGAAATCATTACAATAGAGGAAAGTTTAGGGGCGGCTACAAGGAGAAACTTAAACTTCTCACTAAAAGACTTAATCAGGAAAAGGCTAAGGCAAAGGATAAATTCATGAAAAACATGTTTCGAAAAGATGATGAAGCAGGCGGATGGTCCATGCTGTATAAACATGTACGTCAGCAAAAGGGTGGAACGGGTGGAAGAGATTTACCAACTTTAGTAGGAACAGATGGCACAGAGTTTTCGACTAATGAAGAGAAGGCAAACGAATTGAACATTTTCTATTCCAATGTATTTAATAAAAATCATTGCCATTTGAATGAAGACGTAAATGCGGGAGTTTCAATGGGAGCATATCCATTTTCCATTAGTGTTGCAGGAGTTCTCGACATTATTCGCAAACTCAAAAATGGAAAAGCCCCCGGCGAGGATGGACTAACAGCTCGCTTCTTCAAATTGGGTGGTTACATTATCTCCAAATACCTTTTCCACCTGTATACTCAAGTAATAAAAGATGGTGCAATTCCAATTGACTGGAAGAAGGCAATTGTTATTCCAATCTTTAAAGGCGGTGAGAAGTGCCGACTGACCAATTACCGACCCATTAGTTTTACGTCCCTTGCGTGCAAAATCCTGGAGAAACTAATTAACCAATACATCTGGCAAATATTAGTTGAAAAGAATTGGATCATAGAAGCACAACACGGCTTCAGGGCAAATTTCTCGTGTGAGACGCAACTTACTGGCTTCGTACAAGAACTGTCTGATGCACTGGATAGTGGAGAACGAGTGGATGCAGTATATTTGGACATGATGAAAGCATTTGATAAGGTTCACCACAAGATACTCATTTCAAAAGTTAAATCAATAGTTCCAAACGATGCAGTCATTCAAGTACTGGAAGCATTTCTTTTAGGGAGAGAACAAAGGGTCAAAGTTGGAAACACCCTGTCAGACAGTATACAAGTCACTTCCGGAGTACCTCAAGGTAGCGTTCTAGGCCCATTACTGTTTCTCATTTACATAAATGATCTAGTATCAAATGTACAGTCACCTGTTCGACTCTTCGCTGATGATTTAGTTGTCTATCGGAAGATTAGTAATGAAGAAGATGAGCAGGATCTTCAACATGACTTGGAAGTGATCAATGAATGGATGATTAAGAATGAAATGAGCTTGAATGTGAAGAAGTGCGTAGTTGTGAGTTATACGCGAGCCAGAAAAAGTAATCCTGCCAAATATTCCATTGCTGAGCAGACACTGCAAGTGATGAATGGCTACAAATACCTTGGAGTCTGGATTGATGAAACTTTGGAGTGGAAAGACCATATAAGTCTAGTTGCCAGTAAAGCCCTTAAAAACATAAATTTTGTCTATAGAAACTTGATGGGAGCAAGCATAGCTACGAAAAACATGGCATATAAGACACTCTTGAGACCTCTTCTGGAATATGGAGGTGCCATATGGGACCCTTACCGAGAAAATGCAGTTAGGTCACTAGAAAATATTCAAAAAATTGCGGCTAGAAGGGTGACTGGTAGAGTAAAGAAGTGGAAGAAGGAACGGAATGAGAGAGGTGTTTTGAATGTTGTTTGGGAAAGTCCCAATGAAATGATGAAGGAATTGGAATGGGAAACTTTAGAAAGCAGAAGGAAGACTGCAAGGTTATGCAATATGTTTAAAATGAGAAATGGCAATATTGGATGGTCTGAATGTGCTGGAAAGTTAGAAGAAAAACGTCAAGGAAGAACAACCTCAAGTCACATGATAAAAGAACTTTTTGCACGAACCGATTGCGGTAGATTTTCATTTTTGGCCAGAACCGTTCGTGACTGGAACAAATTGCAACACTTTGATATGACTGACATATCTGTAAAAGAGTTTCGACATATGGTGACATCTAAGAACGAGGAGGACGGTGATGAAGGAAGTGAAGACAACAAGAATTAGAAGGACCTTGAGAGCTGGCTCTATTATTTATTATACCATATTATTAATTTTCATTGTACTGTTGTTCCTTACCACCTTGTGGATACCCACTACTTGTAAGATGTGTACAAAATAAATCTAAAAAATCTAAAAAAAAAAAAAAAAATGTAATTTATGAATTTTTTTGGTATAAAATGTTAATTAATAGCAATTAATTACACGGCGAGAAGGTTCAAAGTATAATGCTGCAGTAGGTATGTTGATGTACCCACAAAACTATAGGTACCTACCAATCACAAACACAACTGTTTTTTATTGCTTGTAAGACAATGCTATGTTTCTTTGCGTACTTATATTTAAATTTAAAATATTTTACAGAATGTTCAATATTTAATTTGAAAGTTTTGTCCCAATTTTTCTAGGCATTTCTGAACTACGTAGTATGTGAGTGGCATAAGCTTAAGAATAGAAAAATGTCTTTAAAAAAACGATGCGCCAAGTCCTTTTTTTAAGTATTTCTCGGGGGTTGATATTTTTATTTCAATGGTACGATTAAAATTTGGAAAATTCGTTGACTTGGCTCCTTTTTTGATATCACTCCTTTTCAGTGCTGAATTTTTAGATTTCTTCTATTTTTTTTATAGTTAAAGAGACTTGGCTGGTATTTTTACACGGAGTGTTTTTTCTGGGATATCACTTCTTTTGTTAGTTTATTCATACAGCTTGTAGCACATGTCCGAGCAGGGACTAATTTCTTTAAAAAAATACGCCTCAACCGATTTGGTTACTATGAAAAGTTGCGTTTGGTATAAGATGAAAATGATTATCCAAGAAGAATAGCTTAAGTTTCGTTATAATCGATCCAGCCGTTTTCGATACATGACGTCACTTCCGGTTTTGAAATAGCGGCCGAATTCCGGTATAGGTAATAAGAAAACAATCTAGTTTATCTAGTTGATACCTTCATGAACGACCATCTGAATTCCTAATCCCTATATTTCCGTAAAATCGGTCATGCCGTTTGTAATATATGACGTCACTTCCGGTTTCATTTAGTGGTTCCTGCCGCCATTTCCGGTACCATTAATTTATTTATTCATTTTTCACAATTGATTTTTCAAATAAATAGCAGAATGAATACGCAGGAGCTAGTTCAGTTGCAATCGGTACAGGCGTTTTAGATATATGACGTCACTTCCGGTTTCAGGAATGGCGGCCGAGAACACTGCTACCTTGAATATATAAATTGTATTGTCTATGTTACAATGTAAGTTAATTATGTACGTATTTTAAGTATAATTTGTTGAAATAAGTTAAATATTGCGTATTTATGACGTCACTTCCGGCTTAGAAAATAAGAAAATAATATTTTTTTTATTGATACTTCATATAGATGACCATCTAAATCGAATGGCGCTAATTTCGTTCTAATCGGTCCAGACGTTTTTGAGTTATGACGTCATTTCCGGTTTCAAAATGGCGGCTTCCGGTTGGTTTTATAAAAAGGCACCTCAGACGCCAAAAGTGCACATGTGGTAAAAATTTCAGGTCGATCGGTTCAGCCGTTTAGGCTGTGGCGGTGATAGCGACGTTTCGTGATATCATCAGAATCATCATCATCTTCAGAATCAGAAAGTGGTGTAATTTCACTGTTTTCTCGGTCCTCTAGCGCGCAAATGGCATAACCTATTGTTCCCAAATTTGGTATATGTAGTGGGGTGGGCCATAGCTCGAAATTAAGATATTTCGCAACAATGTGAGATTTACCAATTTTGAGATCCAGTAGGCCGAAAATGCCATGTTGTTGCTTACAGTAAAAGTGTTTGGTCTGCTCCTCAGTTTATTAGGCATTTACGGTATGTTGAGTGACTGTGAGTGTATAGTACGACTTGGCTGGGTGGAGCGACCGCTCCACTAGATATCCCATTTTAAACTATGCAATTAATTTCATTGAACAGTTCCAAAGACCGGTACGTAGCCTTGTTTTCTTAACGATAAAATTGTTATAAAAGATTGATAAAAGTCGATTAATAAACAATTCAAGGTCATCCGTCCTATAATGTCCGATTCTTGAGGAATCTCTGTGTAAACGCTTTTTTCATGATAAGCTGATATAAAATATTTTTGTATTATGAATCACACCACATAATTCACTGTTGCAAATTGCAATTACACCTTGTTAGGCACAAAACCAGTACTAAGTCTCAATTGAATCAGTAGGAAGTTTTTATAAAAGAAGCTGTAATTTTTCCATCAAAATGCAAAGTGTTCTTTCGTGCCCACTGAACAACAAGAGTGCACAACAATTAATACGTGATTTAATCTCTTTTTAGTTGGTGTCCTGCAGCTCTTTTCATTACAGTGAAAAAGGTATTTTCATCAATTTATATTAGTATAACATTGACATTATAAACCAAATTCGAAATGATTTTCCTTTAACCTCCCATATTAAAGTTTTGTTCATTCTCAAAATACATGAATTGAAAACTCATTGTTGGGCTGAAGTTGCACACTACGGGACATTAAATGAATCAGTTATTCTTAAATATAGTTGAAATGTAGGAAAACGTTTTTTGAACTTTAATTTAAAGAAAAAATGTTTTTGTATATATCGAACGATTGCTCTACCTTAATCTTGCGTTCTATCCAGGTTTGGAACCCGGTCTGAGACTGCAAGACAGCACTGAAGCATCCCCGGGACAGTTTCCCTGGCATGTGTCAATCATTGGGGACGATTATGCCGCTTGCAACGGAGTCCTCATTGATCCAGAGTGGGTTCTTACAACAGGGCAGTGCGTTGATGGGTAAGTCGAATGTAGAGAGTAAAAGTGGAATTGGAGGTTGGAAAGAGTTTCAGGACAAGTTGGAGAGGAAGACTAGAGTTGGGCGGGACAGCCATGCGTGGGCGCTGAAATCATGTCAATTCAAGAAATGGATTTCTCGGCCGTTCAATCCACGATTGGAATAATTTCCCGACAATATTATGACAGTCAATAATATTACAGAGTCCAGAGATGTTTCGAAACATTCGTCTAAATTGTGTTATGTTTAAGTTTTTTTTGTTAATCTTGTATATTTTTTTATTGTTCATTTCTTATTTATAGTAATATATATTGTATTATTAGAAATTCCTTTCCATGTTGTTAATACCATACCCCGTAAAAAAACACTCCGTGTAAGAATACCAGCCAAGTCTCTTCAACTTAAAAAAAATTTAATAAATCTAAAAATTCAGCACTGAAAAGTAGTGATATCAAAAAATTGGCCAAGTCAAAACTTTTCAAAAAATATTGGCGCATCTTGCATATAAATAGTAAAGAAGTAGGCCGGAAATCAAATATACTCATCTATACATAAAATATATCTTTCCCTAGAAAAACGATGCGCCAAGTATTTTTGAAAAGTTTTGACGTGGCCAATTTTTTGATATCACTTCTTTTCAGTGCTGAATTTTTAGATTTATTCAATTTTTTTTAAGTTGAAGAGACTTGGCTGGTATTTTTACACGGAGTGTTTTTTTATGGGGATATCACTCCTTTTTTTAGTTTATTCTTACAACTTGTGACATATATTGTTGCACCAAAGACTATAATTCCTTTAAAAAATACGCCTCTGTGATTTGGTTGCTAAGAAAAGTTGTACTTGTTACTATGCATATGCTTTAAATAATATGCTATAAGGTATAGCGAAAGTTTTGTACCAATCAGTCCAGCCGTTCTCGAGATATGGCATCACTTCCGGTTTTCAAAATGGCGGCTGACTACACTGCCACCTAAAATTTGTATCTATATATTTTATGCAACATAATAAGCCTTCTGAATATGTAGTTATTGTTAAAAGAAATGATTTAAGTCAGATTTGGCATTTTTATTACGTCATTTCCGGTTTTTGTAATAGTACATTTCTATTGCGACTATTGATATTTCATAAAGAAGACCGTCCGAATCGTTTGGCGCTAGTTTCGTCCCGATAGGTCCATCTGTTTTTAAGATGTGACGTCACTTCCGGTTTCAAAATGGCGGCACAAAAAATTCGTAAGGGCAAGGTATCATCAGACGCCAAAAGTGCATATGTGGTATAAATTTCAGATCGATCGGTTAAGCCGTTTAGGCTGTGGCGGTGACAGCAACCTTTTCTGATATCATCATCATCATCATCATCAGAATCAGAATCAAAATCAGAATCAGAAAGTGGTGTAATTTTACGTATTTCACAGCCCTCTAGCTCGCAAATGGCATAACCTATTGTTTCCAAATTTGGTATATGTAGTGGGGTGGGCCATAGCTCGAAATTAAGATATTTCGCAACAATGTGCGTTTTTCTAATTTTAAGATCCAGTAGGCCGAAAATGCCATGTTGTTGCTTACAGTAAAAGTGTTTGGTCTGCTCCTCAGTTTAATAGGCATTTACGGTATGTTGAGTGACTGTGAGTGTACGGTACGACTTGGCTGGGTGGAGCGACCGCTCCACTAGATACCATTTTGTAAGAATGTAAATAAAAATGAAATGATAAAAGAAGGGGAAAAAACAAGGTGAATTAAAAACAGTTCCAGTGTAATTAAGTCGCTTTTTTCTATAACAGCTCCTAAAATGTGAGCTGAAACGGCTTCATGAAAATAATAGCCATTTTAGCTCACATTTTAGGGGCTGTTCCAGGGGTGGGATCACATAAAATGAGAAATTGCTTTTATCTCAATGCTTTTCACGACCTTCTAGGGTCTTGTCACCGTGACAAGAATGTTATGTATTTTATGTGATAGCACCCCAGGACTTAAGTTACCAAAAATACACTAGAGCTGTTTTTGATACTCCCTGTTTTGGCTACCTGTTTCTACAGTGTATACCTATGGTTGTGTCATCATAATCATCAAAACAATAGTGCTGATGAAGCTATCATTTCAAGATATCTACAGCACATGCCATATTAAACTCTTGGTAGGTAGGTCAATACAATTGCTATTCAAAGTCTTCTGTCGATGTTACTAGTCTCATTAAACTATCATCAAAAACACATCAAAAGTCAATTTTGTCCCTCGCATGATCAGCAAAGAGTCGCAGAGTTTTCAGTCGGTTGCTACATATTTCAAGATGAAACTCAATATATTGAAATTTATTTAACTTTCATCTCATCAAAATGATTTCTCAATGGTTGATAATGTTTATTGATAATTTACTGATGTTTCAGTTTCACCAACTTCACCCTGACATTCGGCATGTACGACATCTTCCAAGATGAGAATGACACGATCACTCAGGAAGGCGCCGAGGTCCACATTCATCCAGGATTCTCCAGACAAACCCTCATGAACGACATCGCTCTGATGCATCTGGCAGAACCCGTAGAGATCACAGGTGAGTGCAACAATCAATACGATCACTCAGGAAGAGTGTCACATTCATCCAGGATTCTCCAGACAAACCCTCATGAACGACATCGCTCTGATGCATCTGGCAGAACCCGTAGAGATCACAGGTGAGTGCAACAATCAATACGATCACTCAGGGAGAGTGTCACATTCATCCAGGATTCTCCAGACAAACCCTCATGAACGACATCGCTCTGATGCATCTGGCCGAACCCGTAGAGATCACAGGTGAGTGCAACAATCAATACGATCACTCAGGAACAAAGTGCATTGGAGCTGTAAAGTAGAGTTCCACAAGGAAACCGCACAGAAATAGTACTTCAGAGAAAATGTGAACCAAGTAAGCCTCTTCGGTTAGTCTACAACTGCCCCCTGTTATAGCTATCAGTTTTGCTCTTTACAACTTTACATGTCACTTTCATCTGATGTCCAAGCTGACCTAAATCTAATGGGGGGACAGATGCTAATTATTATCTTTCTTGATAGGTATTGTATCCATATTTGATTTGATAATATTTATGTACTTATTTTTATGATCATTCTAGCACAACTGTATAAATAGATTAATTAAACTATTCATAGTTTGCACGGCTTCGTTTGGTTTACATCACTAATGTAAAATTAGTATCCCAGAAAAAAACACTCCGTGTAAAAAAGGCAGCCAAGTCTCTTTACTTTAAAAAAATTCAACACCGAAAAGGAGTGATATCAAAAAAGGAGCCAAGTCAATGACATTTCCAAATATTTAATCGTATCTTTGAAATAAAAGTATAAACACCGAGAAATACTTTACAAAAGGACTTGGCGCATCGTTTTTTTAAAGACATCATTCTATCCTAAAAGTGGAAAGAAATTTACAAGTAGGTACATTTTCCTCTTTCTATTAGAGCCAGAATCTATGAATCAAGCTACTTTTAGTAATGACTATTTTATAGTTTTGTCAATGGCGATAGAAGCATGATTTAATGCTGTAATATATAAGTAATATAAGGGTGAAAGAATTACATAACAATTGGAAGTGGTGAGAATGTAGGTTTCTTTGGAAAACTTCCATGGAGTCAGGAGTCAGGATCCTCATCAGTGTGTTGTGTCTAATGTCCGCCCGTCCGATCGGGTAGCTCAGTTGGTAGAGCTCTCGCCCGGCAAGTGAGAGGTCCCAAGTTCGTGCCCCGGTTCGGTCGGATATTTTTCACAACACACATCCCTTCATATCAATTGGAAGTGGGCTCATACATATTCTTGCAGTACTGTTAATATGGCGATATTAGACTGGTATCTTTTCATAATTTGATCTTGACTGAAGGAAATCATGAAACGTTGTCAAATAATTACTAACTAATGGAACACAATTATGTATTTTTGAAGTGTCAAGTGTATAAAGTTAAATTTTTTAATAGAAATTCAATATGACTGTCTTCTTTGTGAAATGTATTTTTATAAAATGTGTATTAATAGAAATTGTTACATGATGAGAAGGTATAACGCATGAGACTTAATTATATTCACCACGAAACAATATTACGAAGATAACTATTGTGTATATTTATAGAAAGCATAGACAACAAGTTTCATAGCGTATATAATCATATAGAAAATATTTTACAGAAGGTATGTATAATATGTACCTAATTGAAAGATGTTTCCCTATTATTCTAAACATTCAAAATGACGGTTGTATATAAATGGCACATGCTTATGAATAGAAAAATGTCTTTAAAAAAACGATGCGCCAAGTCCTTTTGTAAAGTATTTCTCGGTGTTTATACTTTTATTTCAAAGATACGATTAAATATTTGGAACTGTATTTTACTTGGCTCCTTTTTTGATATCACTCCTTTTCGGTGTTGAATTTTTTTAAAGTAAAGAGACTTGGCTGCCTTTTTTACACGGAGTGTTTTTTTCTGGGATATCACTTCTTTTGTTAGTTTATTCATACAGCTTGTAGCACAGCTTGTGTCCGTGCAAGAACTTATTTCTTTAAAAAAATACGCCTATGCCGATTTGGATACTTAGAAAAGTTGCGTTTGGTATATAAGATTAAAATAATTATCCAAGAAGAATAGCTTTAAGTTTCGTTACAATCGGTCCAGCCGTTTTCGATATATGACGTCACTTCCGGTTTTAGCAATGGCGGCCGAAAATAATGTCGTCTTGAATTCATAATTATTACTCCTACACATTTCCAAAATTTGGTTGCAATCGGTACAGCCGTTTTTGATATATGACGTCACTTCCGGTTTTAACAATGGCGGCCGAAAATAATGTCGTCTTAAATTCATAATTATTAGTACAACACATTTCCAAAATTTGGTTGCAATCGGTACAGCCATTTTCGATATATGACGTCACTTCCGGTTTTAACAATGGCGGCCGAAAATAATGTCGTCTTGAATTCATAATTATTAGTACAACACATTTCCAAAATTTGATTGCAATCGGTACAGCCATTTTCGATATTTGACGTCACTTCCGGTTTTAACAATGGCGGCCGAAAATAATGTCGTCTTGAATTCATAATTATTAGTCCAACACATTTTCAAACTTAGGTTGCAATCGGTACAACCGTTTACGATATATGACGTCACTTCCGGTTTTAAAAATGGCCGCCGAGAACACTGCAACCTTGAATTTATAATTATTTACAAAGTACGTTTACTTACCTATATCTGTTTTAAAGTATAAAGTGGTGAATTTAGCGTCATTTAGCATATTTATGACGTCATTTCCGGTATAGGTCATAAAATGTGTGACGTCATTTCCGGTTTCGATATTTGAATCATCAAATATTACTGATTACATAAAGTTGACCGTCTAAATCGTTTAGCGCTGGTTTTGTTCTAATCTGTTTAGCCGTTTTTGAGACATGATGTCACTTCCGGTTTCAAAATGGCGGCTTCCGGTTGGTTTTATAACAAGTCAAATGAAATATCAAAAGTACAAACGTTACATAAATATCAAGACAATCGGATCAACAGTTGTTGCTGAAATGCAAATCGATGTATATTAAATTTCATGACGTCATTTCCGGTTTATTTAAAATAATGTTCAGTCTTTTGATATTGATAATCCATATAGATGACCGTCTGAAACGATTGGCGCAAATTTCGTTCCGATCGGTCCAACCGTTGACGAGATATGACGTCACTTCCGGTTTCAAAATGGCGGCACAAAAAATTCATGGGGACAAGGTTAAATCAGACGCCAAAAGTGCACACGTGGTAAAAATGTGAGATCAATCGGTTTAGCCGTTTAGGCTGTGGCCTGTTTACCGGATTTTAGCTCCAGCCTACTACTATGATTACTGATTATGAAAACCGCCCTAAAACACTGTTTTCACGGCCCTCTAGCGCGCAAAGGGCGTAAATTATTGTTCCCAAATTTGGTATATGTTGTAGGGTGGGCCATAGCTCGAAATTAAGATATTTCGCAACAATGTGAGATTTCTCAATTTTAAGATCCAGTAGGCCGAAAATGCCACTTTGATGCTTACAGTAAAAGTGGGTTTGCTCCAGCCTTTATATGAGAGTGTGCGCGCGCCGTACGACTTGGCTGGCGTGGAGCGACCGCTCCACTAGATCTTTTCGGCCATTTTGGTGTACAGATGTCAAATCGGTTTAAACTAATTATTATCGGTTGTTCGAAGATGGTTTGTAAATGAGGTGGTTTTATACCTATAAGAACTTCTGCATCCAAAAATTGCACTGGTATCAATACTACTTACAAAAAATCTGAAAAACAGATTGACAGCTGTTCTGACATGTTACACCAAGATGGCTGCGCAACATTGAGATGAAGTCACGTGCAAACTATGAATTGAAATTGCTGTCTCCCAGCAAAGATACAAGATTGCGGTAGCTGTTACCATAGCTACCAGGGCTACAATTACCCTATTGAAGGGGTTATTATTGAGCTTATGAAACGAGCAACTCCATTTTACTATTTTATAACTCGAGGCGGGAAAAAATGTCCCTCAATGCGCTAATATGTGGCACGTGGATCTGTTTGCAGTTGGATTCGTGGAGGCGCTGAGAGTGGTGACGCGTCCGGAGTCCGAAATGGGGCTGACTGGCTTGGTGGCAGAGATCTCTGGATGGGGCGCGGAGACAGAGGGTACGTCACGAAACAGTTCGGAACTTGATACATGATTCATCTCACATTCATATACATTTCGTCGGTTTAGTACTTGTTTGTCCATATCCGCTTTTTGCTATTCGGAGATAATGAGGTTTAAAGATTGAATTCATTATCACGGCAAAACTTATACCACTCATTCTTCTGGATCTTTTGATAATATCTAGTATAGTATTTATCTATCCTGTTCTCTTATGCTCTCATGCTAAAAAATAGTGGCGTCCGCAAGTCCATAGTTGCAGAAGCAACTTCTGCTATCGGTATACAGATAACAGAAGTACCGTCTGCAAGTTGGACTTGCGGACGCAACTAGGTTTGAGCATGGATACGGTTATCGTGGCTCACCGTGTGTTCTGCTTCGCTTTAGCAGAGTTTTTAGATGAGTGTGTATACGCTTCCAGGTGGACTTCAACCCTTCACTCTGCGATGGGCCGAGCTGACTGTGATTAGCAACTTGGAGTGCAGCGTTGCGTTCGGCTCCGGAAACATCTACGACAGCCAGATGTGTACTTCAGGGGTAGGCTACAAGGGATACTGCAAGGTATGTTGATCGAGGTCCACCCAACAAAAAATAAAACGGTTTTCGAAAAAAACGGATTGTCTGTAAAAGACTTGATGGCATCATCCGATGAAGTATATTATGCTAACTCGTCATCTAACTCAAGGAGGTGAGCTCTGATTTCATTGATAATAACGAGGATTTATAGTCAAGGAGCCTTTCCAGCAGCTAATCCGTTTGGCCTAAATAACGTTTTATGTTGTTTTGTTGAGTTTAGAAGTTGAATACTCTACTGATGTCATACATGCAGAGGATACATGCTAAGGGGCAACTTTTCAAGTGAATTATAATATATTCTGACACAAATAATGTATTTATTAAATGCGGATTCCAAAGCATTTTACTAGGCGCGAGTGAAGGGAATTGATCTTTAGAGGCATGAAGTTGTTTGAAATTCATCTCGTAACATGTTCGAACTTGTTCTAGGGCGACGAGGGTGCGCCGCTTCTTGTGCGCAATGATCTTGTAACATGTTCGAACTTGTTCTAGGGCGACGAGGGTGCGTCGCTACTTGTGCGCAATGATCTTGTAACATGTTCGAACTTGTTCTAGGGCGACGAGGGTGCGCCGCTACTTGTGCGCAATGATCTTGTAACATGTTCGAACTTGTTCTAGGGCGACGAGGGTGCGCCGCTACTTGTGCGCAATGATCTTGTAACATGTTCGAACTTGTTCTAGGGCGACGAGGGTGCGCCACTGGTCCTGCGCAACATGTTAGAGGCCCCAGTATTGGTCGGACTCGCTTCCTTCACGTCTGCAGCTGGTTGTGAGCGTCAAGCACCTACTGTCTACTCTAGAGTTGGCTTCTACAACGACTGGTTCGATCAAGTGATGCATGGCAAAGATCCGAATGCAGCCGACTTCACCCGAGTAACTCCGCTTGCAATGATTGTTGCGCTCATCATTAGTTTTCTCAATCAGTGATTTCAAGGCTGTTTAGAAACTGTTACTCAGTTTGAACAATTAATTATTGAACATCTATCTATATAATTCGAAACATTTATGTTGTTACTGTATGACACAGACTTAAACCCGAGCTTAAACCAAATGTGACATTATTCTAGTTTCTCTAATAATAAATTGTAGTTACTCAGAAATGTAAAATGTATGATGCTCTTGATAATGGTATTAACATTTTAATTTTGTTATATTTTGTGAACACCTATTAAAATAAGATTGTTATTCATTGATTAAATAAATTATTTGTTATAATATTTTCAATTGATTTATTGAATTCGTTGGTTATTACTTTGAAGATGTACACTCATCAAAACATAAAACGGTGTTTGAACAAAACGGGTTGGCTGCTGGTCAGGTTTCATGGCAATCAATCATATTATTATCAATGGAATCAGAGCTTACCTACTAGAGTAAGATGACTCATTTGTCTCATTTGACTCATTTGGTTGAATTCATCCGATGATGCCATCAATCTTTTCCAGCCAATCCGTTTCTTTCGTCGCCATTTTTTATTTTATTTAGTGTAGGTATACATTAATATCAACTCAACCCACTAGGAGGTTTTGAGTTTATGCTGTGTGACCATTTTCGACCACAAACCCGGTATCAAAAAGTTGTAATTTTATATCCGGGACGCAAGTGCCTCTGTGATGATAGACAGGTTAGGGAGGGGGGGGGGGGGGTAGATAGGGGTATATACCGGGGGGCCCCAAAAAAAACGTCCAATGGGCGAGACAACGCTGTGAAGAAACTACTGCAGATATTAGTCCGGAAATTTCACATTTTATAATAAACATACCAATGTTTGATGTGTGAAAGTTGCAAAAACATTTCTTTTGTAGGAAAAAAGTTACAGCTGTTCGAATTTGGTTGTCGAAAAATCGATTATACGGAGCTCGAAGAGCGCGCATTCAGAAAACGTCCAATGGCATGGTCACCATTATTTTCAAAATTACTGATCATATCTGGCTGAAAATGTCAAATGTTATTCAAAACATATGGTTATATATTGTATACAAATTTCAATACATTTGAATCAGTGGTACGAAAATTATGGTATATTGAATTTGAGCTTAAAAACAGAAAATACTAGAGATAATTTCACTTCTAAAATTAACATGTGAAATAAAACTTGAGAAATTATCTTTCGTGTATTCTGCTTTTTAAGCTCAAGTTCTAGATAACATAACTTTCGTTACATTTATTCAAATGATTGGAAATTTTTACACAATCGATAGTAATATATTTTGAATAATATATGCAATTTTTAGCTTGATATCTTCAGCAGTTTTGAGTGAACAGCGTTCCGCCCGTTGGGCATTTTCTGGACGCGTGATTTTTGAGCTCCGTTTAATCGATTTTTCGACTACGAAATTATATCATCTGTAACTTTTTTCCTATATAAGTTATCGTCTTATAACTTTCACATATTATACCTTAGTATGTTTTGTATAATTGGTGTAATTTTCAGCCCGATATGTGCAGTAGTTTTGTCACAGTGATGTCTCGCCCGTTGGACGTTCTTTTGGGCCACCCGGTATTATATTTGCATTTTATCAAAACCAAGATTCTAACAAAATATTTCAAATCTATTAAAAAACCTTAAGTCGAGAAGAAGAGTATGAACATTAATTTTATTACGCTACTAAAAGCCAGATATCAAAAAGCAGCTTATTTGGAGAACATGTATGGCAACGACCAATTACATTACTTTAAATTACTTTGAATTACTGGTTTAACAATGCATTGAGTAACCGGCCCAAAACCCATAAGCATTTTCACAAAATCATATGCCGTCAAATTAGTGTTTGGAATGATTTAATATTTGAATCTTGTATTTTTTATGATAGGTTGTAAAGTTTTGTAAAGTTTTGAATCTTTAAACATAAATTATCAATACTCTCATTTATGATTTCTTCGTGTCCCAAACCACTTATCTTAAAAACTGAACAATAATATAATACCGTCTTTTGGAGTGCGTGTAGGCGTCCACTAAAAGGGAGACATTGACCTTCATGTATAACAAATACTTTGTCAGATAGTGACTTCTTACAGTCAGTTCTCGCCAATTAAGGTTATACAAGCGCTCGGCCGTTTTAGAAAATGTAATGTTCACTTGATCAATCTGATTATTTATTAGTATCACTTTTATTTTTATTTTTGCACCTTGCATTGTTAATTAGGCGCCAATTAATACACAAAACGGTTTAAATCTATGAAAATTCCGATACGATTGGAGACCGTACCCGTGACCCAATTGATCTCAAATTTTAATGACGATTAGATAAAAGACAAGCTTAGGGTTATCACTTGACACATTTTTTAAAATAAATTTCATAAAATGAGATCCTTCATACTCACATTTCTTCGTGTCCCGCCCTACCCAAACCACTTATCTAAAAAACAGAACCTTAAAATTTGAAATAAAAGTGCCTGCATCAAATGGCAAAATCGCTCGCGCTTGCACCAACTAGCACACCTTCTTTATTAGTGCGTCATAATATTAATAAATTGCTTTAGTTCATTCATCTTTAAACGAGTTATATTGTAATTACTCATTTATGATTTCAGGTAATTGTTGCAAAGTTTGAGAGTATCTGTTGATCATCTCGTATAAACATCAAAATTACAATTATTGCAATTTGAAGACCTATTAGGGCCGGTATTCTAAAGTGACGGCTGGGTAGTGAGCGTGTCCTTGAAGAGTTTTTAAATCGATTTTTATCAATATCTTTTACCAGTGTAATTGTTAATAAAATAAGTCTTTGTAAGAGTCTTCAGTAAAAAGCAGGGACCCGAACCGGAACCTAGAACCGGTATGAACCTTTATAATTTCGGAACCAGAACCGGAACCGGAACCGTTATACTTTTTTCCCAGGGAACTGGAACCGGAACCCGAACCTTTCTAATCAATTAGGTTCTAAAATGTTCTTAAAGGTTCTTTAAGGTTCCTTCTTCTAATAAAAAATCATGCATATATCACTTGGATATAATATTATTAATAAAGTTGTATAAAGCTTATTTTTTAATAAAATTTCCAAAAAATATTTTTTGTAGAAATTTTTTTTCTTGATAAGAAATAATAATTCTTCATTATGCAAACGCTGCTTGAGTTTCAATTTTTGAATCTGACTTCTGCGATGAGAACTGCATTGTCGACAATTTGAATTAGATAGCTCAAGGAAAAATGAATGTTTACGTTGTCTTATGGTCAAAATTGCAGCCACTATACTGTCTCCTCTGATATTTACTCTGCGCACCATCCTGTGAATTTTTTACGGACACTGCCTACACATGTGCTTGCATTCATAGGAAAATCCAAATCCAATAATTCCATTAAATTTGACATTGGTAATACTGAAGTTTTATAATATAGTTTGATTTAAAATTTTAGAACCGGAACCGGAACCCGGAACCTTTATGCAGGAACCGGAACCGGAACCGAACCCTTAAAAATATTTTTTTCGGAACCGGAACCCGAACCTTTATAAAATAAAATTGTGGAACCGGAACCGGAACCCGAACCTTTATTCATAAAGGTTCGGGTCCCTGGTGAAAAGAGTCTTCAGTATTTTCAATGAAAATAATTGCATAGCTTGGAATGGTTAATTAGTTGATATAAGTAGTATATTAGTTTATTAGTTTATTTAAAAGTTATTACATTATTTTCATTGAACTGTTCTGAAGACTCGTACAAAGCCTTACAAAGCCTAACAATTACATTGGTAAAAGATTCTGATAAAATGGATTAAAATACTCTTCATGGTCAAACTAACACCCAGCCGTCTTAATGCCATGCGCAATTCCATAATCATGTTATATATCCTCGGTTTCCAGGCAACTAAGCTGTAAACAAACACACATTATTAATAATAAAAAAAATCCTACTTTGCGTGTCAATTTAAGTGTATATCGATTCGAAAAAAGCCACATAAACAACACTAGTGTAAGAAAAAACTTTCTTATACAGTTTGTTCTCATCAAGTACGCGTTCTGGTGAGTGTTTTGCAAGAACTTCGACTACCTCTCTGGGCCCTGATTCTATAACTCCATTGCGGTCGCCTAGCAATTTCTTCCATAAGATTGCGCCCTTGTGGCGATAGATAGGATGTGGGGGGGGGGGGGGGGGGAGTGATAGGGGCAAATATTATATTTAGTTTTTATCAAAACCAAGATTCTAACAATTATTTCAAAACTATTAAAAATCCTACGTCGGAAAAAAGAGACCGTTCATTTGATTACGCTACTAAGTTCCAGATTTCAACTAAATTTTAGCATCTTTTATTTGGAAAACATTGCATGGCAACAACCAATTACATTTCTTTGGATTACTTTGAATTACTGGTTTAACAAAGCATTGAATAACCGTCCAAACACCCATAATAATGTTCACAAAATCATATGCCGTCAATTAACTGTTGGATTGATGTAATACTTGAATCATGTATTTTATTTATATAGATTGTAAAGTTTTTTAACGACCATGTCGGTGAATCTTTAAACATGAATTATTCATACTCACATTTCTTCGTGTCCCAAACCACTTATCTAAAAAACAGAACATTAATAAATAATAGCATCCCTTGGATTGCGTGTAGTCCTCCACTGAAGACATTTACCTTCATGAATAACAAATACTTTGTCAGATAGTGACTTCTTACAGTCTGTTCTCGCCAAGTGTACGCGTTCTGTGTGAGTGTTGTGAGTTGCAAGAACCTCGACTACATCTCTGCTGATGACACGACTCAGAATGTCGCGAGCTGATGTTGAAAGTAGCGAGGAACAACTGTCTTGTGTCAGATAGTGACTTCTTACAGTCTGTTCTCACCAAGTGTACGCGTTCTGTGTGAGTGTTGTGAGTTGCAAGAACCTCGACTACATCTCTGCTGATGACACGACTCAGAATGTCGCGAGCTGATGTTGAAAGTAGCGAGGAACAACTGTCTTGTGTCAGATAGTGACTTCTTACAGTCTGTTCTCGCCAAGTGTACGCGTTCTGTGTGAGTGTTGTGAGTTGCAAGAACCTCGACTACATCTCTGCTGATGACACGACTCAGAATGTCGCGAGCTGATGTTGAAAGTAGCGAGGAACAACTGTCTTGTGTCAGATAGTGACTTCTTACAGTCTGTTCTCACCAAGTGTACGCGTTCTGTGTGAGTGTTGTGAGTTGCAAGAACCTCGACTACATCTCTGCTGATGACACGACTCAGAATGTCGCGAGCTGATGTTGAAAGTAGCGAGGAACAACTGTCTTGTGTCAGATAGTGACTTCTTACAGTCTGTTCTCACCAAGTGTACGCGTTCTGTGTGAGTGTTGTGAGTTGCAAGAACCTCGACTACATCTCTGCTGATGACACGACTCAGAATGTCGCGAGCTGATGTTGAAAGTAGCGAGGAACAACTGTCTTGTGTCAGATAGTGACTTCTTACAGTCTGTTCTCGCCAAGTGTACGCGTTCTGTGTGAGTGTTGTGAGTTGCAAGAACCTCGACTACATCTCTGCTGATGACACGACTCAGAATGTCGCGAGCTGATGTTGAAAGTAGCGAGGAACAACTGTCTTGTGTCAGATAGTGACTTCTTACAGTCTGTTCTCACCAAGTGTACGCGTTCTGTGTGAGTGTTGTGAGTTGCAAGAACCTCGACTACATCTCTGCTGATGACACGACTCAGAATGTCGCGAGCTGATGTTGAAAGTAGCGAGGAACCACTGGATGACGATCTGAACGTCTTTGATAAGATCATGAAAATAGCGCGCAGTCTTGGTAAGAGTTTTTAGAAAATCTATATTCAAACTTGTCGGGATTTCAGCAAGTCAATTGCGCTCTTCATTAAACCCACTATACTAGTTAAATCATTTATCATTTTTTTAATAGGGTGGGGTTGAAACCATTTTTAACTCCCAAAGAATTTTTGCGGTTGAATTCTGAGTTGCAGATTCTGAGATTCTGAGATTCTTACTCGTTAGCAATTCACAATTAGCAACTGGGGTGGGATTACATAAAATGAGAACTACCTTGTCATGGTGACAAGCTTCTCATCTCAATGTTATTCACGGCCTTCTAGGGTCTTGTCACCGTGATAAGTAAGTTATCATTTTATGTGTTCGCACCCCTGGTGCTCTTTATACTTAGTAATACTTTGCTGGTAGACTGTGTTTAATATTCCTTTTGCCGAAAGGTCATAGCATATTTACAATCGTACTGAGCCATTAACATGGTTTTGTCGCAACCCTTTAATTCCTAAGTCGAGTTAATGCTGTCAGCATCATAGTATTAGAATTGTACCAATACTCACAATTTTCATTTTACCACATTTGTAAAATTACTTTTTCAATTCTTTTAAAACTTTAAACTATGCAACAGGTATCGTCAGAATTCTTGACTTGAATACTTTATAATCTCCCTATGAATTGTGTTTGCTTCTACAGGAATGAGCCACTACGACTATGAAGCTAAGGACACCGTGATAAGTCGAGTTAGGTTTTATCTGCCTCGTATTGTCGTAGCTCAAGTCTTCTATGACGTCATCTGTCGAAGTCTGTACTTCTATCTACCCGATGAATCCATCAACTATGACCTCTATCCGTTCTTAATAGTAGAATGGCTCATTTACAATCTCATATTCGTACATCTCTTCAACTTCTACTGGCGACCGAAAGAACTCTGGGCCTCCAATTCCAAGTTGCAAGAAGTAATCTACAAGTATTCGTCAAGTACACGGAGAGATCGAGTGTCAGTGATCGAGGCAAAGAGACTGGCAAATGCAATACTGAAATATTGGATGTATTTTCTTAATTGTCTATTATTTACAAGCCCAACTGTTCAAATTTGTTATTTTTACATCTACGATAAAACGCCGCATTTAACTGGGTAAGAATCATGCAATGGGGAAAAACCTATTCCTCCTCTGTTTTGGTATGGGTACCCTTTTTGTTGTTTTGCATTATGCATTACGAATCGAATAAATGGTTGACAAAAAGTGTTGTACCAACCGTGTTATAATGTGCAGCGCTTTCTGCGGAATGTTTAAAGTTGTGTTTTGCTAATACATTTAAAATTTATCATTTACCCGCAAAGTTGCTGGAAGATCATGTAGGTACCAAACTTGTTACAACGATAGCAATGCAATTCAATTAGTTACACAAATATGTTAAAGAGGATGTCTGAAAAAATAGATACATTATATTTGTGTATATCTTGTATATGGATGTCTGCTAGGAAAGATCGTTGATAATCAAGCACTTTCCTCGAACAAAATATCCGGACCAACATAATCCTTACGTTTATTTGTGTAGGTACCTATTGTATACGCTCATACACCTATTGATAGTGTATTGATAGTGCACCTATTGAATACGAGTAACACACGTTCTGACATCATCACTTACCATGCTTTTCATAAGTTGGATGATAAAAGTTGCAAATTTGAATGATTAGCCAACCATAGACCAATGGTCAGATAATTTGGACCTGGACTTGAATCCCGTTAATGCAAACTAATTTTCAATTGTGTTGCATCAAATAATTTCACCTGATGAGGTCAAGAAATTTAATCATGTATACCATGAATGTATTTTAATATTTCTATTACTTAAACGAGATACATTTATTTAATTTTTTGCAGGTTGTATGCACCTCTTCAAATAGTTATATCGCCGATTCGTGAAATTATAATAACACTCTATACAATCTCGGTGGCCATTTTATATATACTGTTTGTCATAATTCAGTCATCAATGTATATGTTTTTTTATCATTTGCTATGCCAATACCGTATATTGGGCAACAAATTGTTGAATATCCGAGCTGACAGTCTCGAGCACATCATGGCCAAGCGTCGCCAGAAGACTGAGAACAGTCGAACACCAGCTGAGCGAGGTGTGATGGAGTTAAATGAAGGAGGAGCAGACAGTCCCGAGCACATCATGGCCAAGCGTCGCCAGAAGACTGAGAACAGTCGAACACCAGCTGAGCGAGGTGTGATGGAGTTAAATCAAGGAGGAACACATCCCTTTGGACCATCAACTTTGCAAGATGAGATTGAGGTAATCAGATATGAAGTTATGTGTAAGTACCTCAATATTGACAGAAGGGTTTCTACCGAGAAGAGTGATACACAAATGGTGTTGACGTTAGATCACCTGGACATACATCATGGCGATGTTGTTACCTCGAATGAGAGAACTTGTGGATTGAAGGTGACGAAAGAACGTCGGTATCCAATCAGATACAAAGCAGATGACAAGAAGCGTGATCTTGACTTGGAGATGGAGAGACGTCTGAAGGAATGCATCCAGCATCATCAGGAGCTGATCAGGTTAGTTGATTTGTGTAATAGTTTTCTGGATTACAATATCCATCGCTACAAAAAAGGAATATCTTGTTGTACAGCTTTGGAATAATATCTCGATCATCCCTACGCTTATACCCTCCCGCCATACAACATACAACGGAGATCGTACAGTGGTATACCAGCGCTTCGTTGTATGGCGGGATGGTATAAGCGTAGGGATGATCGACACATTTTTCCACGACCCTACTAGGCATGTGTAAATGTATTTAATGTCGTCAATGTTTCGTCAGAGACATAAGTGGTGAGATAGCACTACTCAGTTAAATCTTTACACTCGCAAAGAATTACTCCGTAATGCAAACGCATTCATTACCATAAATTACGATAATGTCCTGCTTTTCATACTCGTTTCAGTCCAAAATATCCGTCTATATTTGTAATAGGAGACTTTGCAGCTGTTATTATACGAAGTGATTTATAATAATATAACATTGTACTACATATTATTCTCATTTTCCAGGGTTCTTCATCATTTTTTACTTAAACGCCAACCAAATTTAAACAGTGGAGTTATTTCTTACCTCATCCTCTCAGCATTCGTACTTTTGTACTTCATGACTGTGAGTGATCAAACTACTGTTGACCATAGATCATATTGTAGATCGCATATTTAAATATATAAAATTATCTGTTCATACAGTTGAATTCCTTGAATCCAATGGCCTGCTTGCTTATCATAGTGATGTCAATTGGAACCATCATTCTTGCCGCCTACTGCTGGCTTGGTGACATGATAACCGATGGGGTAAGAATGCAACAAGTCATAATGTTGTCCCCACGTTTTAGCGCCAATTTAATATCCTTGTTACTCCGTGTTACAGAGTGAAAGTCTGAGGAAGGCTGTCTACGGCTGTGATTGGTTCGAAGCTTCTGAAGGCTTCAAGAGATCAATGCGGATCATGATGTCGGTGGCAAATCAACCGGTTGTCATCAGAGCTCTGCATTTTGTGCCGCTTTCTATGGAAACGTTTCTAGCCGTAAGATAATCTATGATCACATATTTTCATTGTTATTTTATAATTAAAAAACGCCATAATTGAGCGAGCGAAGTTAGCGACTCCCTTTGACTCTTTTGGCAGGAGCCGTTGTTTTTTGTTTGTTTTTATTCTGCTACTAACCGATACACAGGTTTACCCGTTTCACCGATCGCTCTGAAATTTTGCACACATGTAAAGATCACTTTTTTGTTTCAGACCCTAATTTTATTAAAATCCTTTCATGGTTAATATTAAAAATATCTCCTGAAGGGCTGAAAAATCAAAATGGTCTTCGATAAATCTAATCAAATTCTTATTTTTCATGGTCATTAGGACCAACATTGTCTCTTAATTTACAAATTTTCAGCCCAATTAGTCAAGAACGTATGCACTTATTGACATTTTTTTAAATATATTTTAGAACTTAAGTATCGAAATGAATGTTGTTCCACTGCAACTGAATATGATTTGCTTGAGCAACCAGAGTGTATAAATACTATTCTCAAATTTAGACGAAAAACAGATATGTTTATGTTGATTGAGTGGCCTATATTTCATTTCAATATGGATTTGCATTGTTTACTGTACGTTGTGTACGCAATTCCGGTTCTGGAATTTGCAAGTACTGGTGCTCGCTCATCAACGCGCTACACTGAGCATTTTCCTAACTACTTTGTACACAATAGTCTCATTGATTTTTCTTTTCTTCACCAGGAGTTGAAGACTGCTCACAGCTACTATTCAGTGATTTCGAAAAAGTGATGTGTGTCAAGTGTGCAGTGGAAGTGTGTAAAAGATAAATATTTACTATTATGTGCATAATAGAGTGAAGGCGTGAGAGAGGCTGTCTACGGCTGTGATTTGTTCGAAGCTCATTTACATAAGGCCGAGCAAATGGGCGATGATTTTCCTCGTAGTGTAGCAAGCGTATGTTACAATGTCCAGACTTGATCCAATTTTTAACAAACGCAGCTATCTCAGCATTGCCAACAAACGCGTAGTGTACTTAATAAAAATTAGACCAATCATGACATAGGTACGCTGCCCTTGTATGGAGTATTGCCTCTGTCTGTGACAAACCTGAAGAAGTTCCAAACAGTGCAACATAACGTGTCTCATAATCTGTGGTACTTCCCCAGATAAACAAGGATCTCGATTATGCATAGACAATTTTCTATTCCTTTAATATATTATTATGCACACAATTAACAGGACAGTTTACGAAAAGTATCTACAAAACAACAACTGTGTAATTTCCTCACTGAGGAAGTACCCACTGAACATGAAATGTAAACACAAGTAGCCTCTTTTTAAGTAGTACTAATTTCTTTCTACTTCACATTTTCACTTATGTATAATTTCACTATTTATCTTGTTCATTTGCAAACTATTCCATATATTTAAAATCTTGTTCAGGTTTTTCGTACTTATTTTTTCTGTATAATTCACTCAATTTGAAAGAGCTTTGAAAGGTTTACTGTACTGCATTCTTGAGTGTATTTCTTGTCACAACATGTAAATTACTTTAATAAAAAAAACTCTCTCTAGGATCTACACCAGAGGTGGGATTCTATAACTCTATTGCGACCGCTTAGCAATTGCTTCCATAAGGATTAACATTGAAATAATTGCTAAGCGGTCGCAATGGAGTTATAGAATCAGGGCCCAGTACTATGTCAAATAAATAAAACCTCGGCACAATATTTCAGGAATGCTTCTATCCCCGTCTTCAGGTGCACGCTGACGAAATCTACGACTCATGCCTCTGAGGCATTCAGTCCGGTCAATGACAACAACTAAACTCCTCGGTGGGTACGTCAACAATTCAAAACAACTCCATCTACCTAAGTTAGTTGTTGTCATTGACCGGACTGAATGCCTCAGGGGGCATGAGTCGTAGATTTCGTCAGTGTGCACCTGAAGACGAGGATAAAAGCATCCCTGAAATATCGTGTCGAGGTTTTATTTATTTGACATAGTACTGGTGCAACGTCTATACAATACTCTCTTCTAAAGGTTGATCCGAACGAGGGATTTCAGTGTTCGGAAGTATTCGGCTTTTCCCACTTCGTGACGTCATGGAGTAAGACACAACCGGCCACTGCTTGATAGTCTGTATGCTCTGGCATGTGATTTAGATTGAAACTCTAAGTAAAACTAAATTATTTTGATTAATTGTTAATATTATTACACTGTAATGCACATATTTAGTGGAATTCCTATATCCTAACGAGTGGAGGGTGTAGTAGGTACCTATAGTTATCGTACAGTCAATACTGTCATTACTTTGCAAATTACTTTGCCTACATATTAATTTGAATAATCAGGGAATGTGTAGAACTAAATATGGGGTGGCGCAAAATAAATCCCTCTGTTTGAAGCAGGGACTGGAACCCAAATGAATTCCGGGTCCGGTTCCTGGAAAAAATAAAATAACGGTTCCGATTCCGGTTCCGGTTCTATTTCGGTTCCATAATGGTTCCAATCGGTTCCATCAAATTCAGACAATTATTCCAAAATTATATTTTTTTAAATCGACTTTTGGGAACTTACACGTACAGAATGTCTTATAATAATTTGACTCGATGATCATTTATTTGAAAAATTGTGAATGGTAGTAAATAATTTCAGATTTGGAAAGGAAATGAAGTAAAAATTCAATGAAATACATTATTTAAAGAACCCTTATGGGTCCGTTATGGAACCAAATAATGTTTAATATTTATAAGGGTTCCGGTTCCGGTTCCGGTTCCTCCTAAAAATAAATATGTTTTCCGATTCCGGTTCCGTTTCCTAATAAAATAACGATTCTTTTCGGTTCCGGTTCCGGTTCCGGTTCCAGTCCCTGGTTTGAAGGGCAAACCTATTAATGATAGGGTTCTGAAATTTGTAAGTACGTATTGTGAAAAACCTAAAAAAATAATATGTGGAAGTTTCAAACGTATTTATTGCATGGGAAGAAAGTTAGAAATTATCGAATTTACATTTGTAAAATCAGATGAAATCAGATGAAATTACGTGTTTGAAGGATTGATTTGGAGTTACGTTTTAGGAATTTTGTGAATTCTTGTTTACTTGTGAATTCATAAATTAACATTTATTAATAAATATTTAATAAATCTATAAGCATTTATCTTTGGTTTGGGAGTTGAGTTTATGAATGAATTTATTTAACTTTCTTTCCAATTCTTCGTTGGAAATTCTGCCACAATTCTCTTCCCCCTCAATTTATTGTCTTAAATGGAGTCCGAGATGGAACCATCTTTTTATTCAAATTGTGAAGCGCAAACTTTCTTATGTGCAAAACAGCTGATTATGTAACAAGCGTCCAATTCTTGTTTAAACTCAAACGCGTGCTATTTAAACTCATGGTATAAACTGTTGGTCATCTGTTACTTTTATCATAACTGAAATATTGCCGAAATTGTTACACATTACATTTTCATGAGTTCTATATTATGTGAAAGTATCAGCTCATCATTTGTAGTACACTGTCGAAGTGTGTCCTCTCAAACAGGGAAAATTATTTTTGCGCCACCCGGTATAATCATTCGGAACAATATTAAATGTTTTTATGATAACAAACAATTAAATTTGCGCAAACTAGGTAGGATGTAAACACTGAGACATAATTTTACTTATTGGTAGGTACATACAGTGTAATAATACTAGGAAAACGCTCAGTGTAACGCGTTGGTGAGCGAGCACGGGGACGTGCAAATTCTCGAACCGGAAATGCGTACACAAGCACAGAAAACATATACATCCATATTGAATTGATATATAATCACTCAATCAACACAACATATTATGCTTTTCATTGAAACTTGAAAATAACATCTAAGAATCCTGGTAAATATAGCAAATCAGATGCAATTCAACTGGCACTGGAAAACATTCATTTTGATACTTCATTACTGACAGATATGAAAAATGTTAATAATTTCATACGTTCTTAACTGATTGAAATGAAATTTTGTAAAATAAGAGACAATGTTGGTCTTAATAATCATGCAAAATATGAGTTTGATCTGAAATATCGAAGACCGTTTTCATTTTTCAGCCTATCAGGAGATATTTATTTAAATTTTAACCAATGAATGGATTTCAAAAAAATTATGGTCTTCAAACAGAGAAGGTTTTCTCTACATTTGTGCAAAATTTCAGCTCGATCAAAGAAAAACTCTGACCTGTATAGCCAAAATATGAGTTTGATCAGAATTATCGAAGACCGTTTTCATTTTTCAGCCTATCGGGAGATATTTATTTAAATTTTAACCAATGAATGGATTTTAAAAAAAATTGGGGCCTGCAAACAGAGAATGTTGGTTTTACATGTGTGCAAAATTTCAGATCGATAGGTGAAACGGTGCGACCTGTGTATCGTCTATTAACAGACAAAAACAAAAACAAAAAAAAATACAAAAAAAAACAAAAAAAAAACAGAGGTCCGTGCCAAAAGAGCCAAAAGGAGACGCTCGCTTCGCTCGCTCAATTAACAATTAATCAAAATAATTTAGTTTTACTTAGAGTTTCAATCTAAATCACATGCCGGAGCATACAGACTATCAAGCAGTGGCCGGTTGTGTCTTACTCCATGACGTCACGAAGTGGGAAAAGCCGAATACTTCCGAACACTGAAATCCCTCGTTCGGATCAAGAGAAAATCATATTTATTGACGGCTTTCCAACATACATGGTTGACCATTCAGGTCTAGCGTACTAATCAATAAAATTTACAATTGTATAATAATAGGACTAAGAAGATATGCTATGGTTACATTGTTACTTTTTATGCTTACATTTACTTTTTGACATGTTTTATACAGAGATACATAATATCTAAACTAAACGTCTATCCTAACCTAACTATTACTAAAGGTGTATATTTACTAATTATTGTAGAGGTGGTTGTGTAGGATGGAGATTGAGTGTTTGAGGACTGAGGGAACTATTACATCTAAAGTACTGAGGGGAACCGAAAATCGTTTGAGAAAGGCCGTGAAGAAAGATGGGATTGCTGCTCTTGCTCCTACGAGGAGGCCAATGACTTCCCAGTTTTCAGCTGGAACTTTGTAGCGTCTTGCAAGATCTTCAATGCATGGCTCGTAGATCCTTTTCTTTTCTTCATCAACGTCCTCAGCGTGTTTTTCACCTTGCTCGAATCGGATGGTGGGATCCAAGATCAGTGCTTGCTTCCTGTCAGATCTTATGGCTATAATGTCCGCTCGACGTGTCGATCCATCAGCTGCAATACATGAAACTTCCTCGTGTACTTCCCAGCGCTTCTGTCGACGAAATGCGTCTGCAATGGTTGTCCGAACAGCATGGTGGCGTGTGTTCCGTAACAGTTCTCCCTTGTTGCATTTCCCCAACACATGTGCAATTGTTTCGATCTCGTTGCAGTTTATATTACGACAACGGTTAGTGTTGGGTGATCTGCCGGGGACTGCACGGACTGCTGCTACGTTGCAGGACATTTTGATGGAGTTTGTCCATTCAGATGATGATAGACCTTTCTTCGCGTACACCCATTTGTTTGATCGTGGAGTTTCTGCGTACATTCCAACCCCTTTGCCTTTCTGAGGAAGCTTCGCCCAATCGTTGAAAGCTGACAGCCGCAGGGCATCACGTAGAGATCGACCGGAGACACGCTCATCGGTAGCATCGAGTGCAAGGCCAAGGTCAGCAATACACTTTGTCTTTTCAGCTGGAAGGTCTCGAACCACGTCAATCAATCTGTCTTCGACTGTCATCAACTTTTTACATATGTTGAAGTGCTGTACGTGAGAGAGTATTGTAGAGTATTGTATAGACGTTGGTACTGGTGTAGATCCTAGAGAGAGTTTTGTTTTTTATGAAATCCTATACGTGGTATAGTATCTTCGTTTATTTAAAATGTAAATTACTTAAAGAGGCCCATAAATAAAAAAAAAATCGTTTACTTCGTCGTCATATTGGACACAATCAATAAAAACCTTTTTTTTAGAACAATTTTCAGATGCCGTGTAAAAGCAACACAAAAGCTGGGGCGTGGTAATTTTAGATTTCGAGATTCGTTTCCTCGGTGCGCTTTAGTCACTGATAAAACTCGTTAGTCCGTCTTGTATTTACATAGGAGCGTCGAGGCCTCGGGTTGTCCACTATATGTCACATGTTCAGATCATACAAGACGGTAATGAACCAGAGATATTCAGACTGTACGATGTACAAACTGCACCACTGTCTGTTGCACTCCCTGTGTTGTCTTTATATTTAATATAAGTAATTTTTGAATAGGTAATTACAAGAATTATTAATCTAAAGTGTCCAGCAGTCGATCTGTGGATTGGAAAAGGGTAATTTTATTTTCCCGTCCCCTACTTTACCTGCGTGCGCACACGCCCCATTGTTATGCCGAACCTTCTCTTGGGTTGAGCTCACTTAGGGGTTCGTAAAATACCTGTTTTTCCAGAAAATCCCAATCCACAGATTCGTTGCGGGTCACTTTAGATGATAAATTATTTTCAAAGTCTTTATTTGTTCCTTTAGTAGTTAATATATTAATATTTCTATTATTTGTTAAGTATCTACTCATGAATGATACTCCTAAATGTTCAATTTTACATCATTTAAATTTCTTGCAAAATGATTCGTACACAATTGGTGCCTATTCTTGAGTTCAAACCTGCATTATGCAGTAGCGCAACTCCGTATAGTGAACATATTTAATAAACTCGAGAAAAGGCAGAGCGGTTCCAGTGTGCAGAGAGCCTGTACCAAGTGAAACGAGACGACAAGGACATTTAGAATAGTCCTCCGGTGTGAATCACTGCATGAAGATACTGATCATCAGCGCTACAATCATCGCGAGTGGAGTGATTCGGATGAAGTCGACGCCATTTGGTTCTGTAGTCGGTGGCTCAGTGGGTGTTGTCGTAGTCGGTGACTCAGTGGGTGTTGTGGTGGGTGCAGTGGTGGTGGGTGCAGTGGTGGGGGTTGTAGTGGGTTCCTTGCCGGTGATAATCAGATCAAGCCAGTCGAGATAGAAACCCACTCTAGAGTAGACAGTAGGTGCTTGAAGTTCACATCCAGCTGCAGACGTGAAGGAGGCGAGTCCGACCAATACTGGTTCATCGGATATGTTGCGCAGGACCAACGGCGCACCCTCGTCGCCCTACAACAAGTTCAAACATGTTACAAGATGACTTTCTATAACACTTGTTCCAAGCGCACTAAGACAAAATCAAATGAACAAAAAACAGGGATTTATATTCATGTGATATTGTCTACCAAAACAAAAACATCCTAGTAGAAGTTCATCTCAGAACTACAAACATGAAGCCAAAACTTCTAAACAAGAAATCATTCTTCTTTTCTCCAACGCTATAAACCACGTTGTTTCTGGTGTCCTATGGTTCTTGAACCTCGATCAACATACCTTGCAGTATCCCTTGTAGCCTATCCCTGACGTACACATCTGGCTGTCGTAGATGTTCCCCGATCCGAACGCAACGCTGCAGTCCAAGTTGCTCATCACAGTCAGCTCGGCCCATCGCAGAGTGAAGGGTTGAAGTCCACCTGGAAGCGTAAACACACTCATCGACAATACAAACTGAGCTTTCGTTTCAGTCTAAAGAGGGTTTTAGCCAACTATCTACTATAATCCTATATGTCATATATGTATATCCTATATGTTATGTCTGTTATAACTATTTAGCTGCTATGATCGGCGTATTGATTTTTAGTATTTTATGTAGAGATATTTGACATTTGATTTTTTTTCTTTCTGACCAATACTGTTGTATTATGTAGAAAGTTTACGCGTTGCGGAAAGTATCACTTCGTTTCGGCGAAGAATTTATAGATTTTCACTTTTTTAGTTAGGGACTTCGTTGGTCTTTTCAACTGATTATATTTTGGAGTTAATCATACCTTAATTTTATACCTACAACAATATTGTTTAGTAAATTAATTTCATATTGTAGCTTACCCTCGCTTAGCGTGCCCCAGCTTGATATCTCTGCCATTTTGTCCGCCAGATCCATTTCCGCCTCCGCTCTGGTCATGACGCGCAGGACCTCCACAAAGCCCACTGCAAGGAGAACATTCCATTCACAGCTTTCTTAAGAGAATAGTCACTTTGATTGGTTGTGCCAGAACGCAACTGCATATCGGCAATTTTTTACGACCTGCCGGATCCGGTTTGTCTATAGTTGTCACTATGGTATATGGTATATGGTATGGTATATGTATATGGTATTTTAAGTTATCATTCAGAAATGGGCAGTAAATATTTAATGTTTGCTTCCCTCAGGTATGAAATTAAATCTGAAATGTGTCAAAACCGGAAATAATAAACCTACGAACGAAAATATATAATAATGTTTCTGGAAAATACTTGGAGTTGTAATCCCTTGTCATTCTTTCCTTCGGAAATACAATTAGCAAAAATGTACTCAACGGAAAGAAACAGTGACCTCACATTATTGTAGGAAGATCCTAAACACATCGTCGCCCTAGTACTTATTTGATCCATATCCACTTTTCACTTTTTTGGAGTTAGCGCCACTGACTGTTTACTCAATGCTTGTTCTATCTATATCCAAGAACTCTGGTTAAGAATTCTCAATTTTTAACATGATTTCAGTGTTTTTTTGTGTCATATTTTCGGCAAAAATGACTTTTTTAATACTTTTATGATGCAACATTAACCATCAGAACCATGTATGCCTTGACTAGTCATTATTGGAGGCACCATTCAGTTATTGTCCCCAACACGGAAGTAAATAACAATTGGGCAAATGGATATGGATCAAAATTTAACACATATTCTTACTAAAAATTAAAAAATGTGAGCACATTTCATCCATATCCAACCGGAAGTATCAAATAACTAATAATCTATGGGCCCAAAAGGGGTTTTCTCGCCTGCACATCAATAACTGATTTATTTCCTTAATATTCATGCATCAAACGTCTTTGAAGTCATTGGCGTTGAGCAAGGAACAACACATGAACTTTGAAGTCGATTTTCTCCGTTCGCGAAAAAGTGGATATGGATCAAATAAGTATTAGGGCGACGACATTGCAAAGTGATTAAATTGTGGGCGGTTGAGGGTGGACAAGTCGAAGTACTAGAGATCTGCGGGGCGGACATATTTTCTCACTATTTGTTCAATGTGGCCCTAATTATTTTCGTAGGTATTTAGTGCTGAAATTCCAAATTTTACCCGGGCTAACAGCCCCCGGACCCGCATTATATTGGGGGATTCTCCTCTAAGCCCTCCATTGTTTTCAAAAGCCCCTGACGATCACCGAGCGTCCATCCACTTCAGGAATCTCCTTGCCAGCCTCTTGTTAGCTGATGTTAGTGAAACACTTTGTTCCAGCATGTCGTATTGATTGTTGCACTCACCTGTGATCTCTACGGGTTCTGCCAGATGCATCAGAGCGATGTCGTTCATGAGGGTTTGTCTGGAGAATCCTGGATGAATGTGGACACTCTTCCTGAGTGATCGTATTGATTGTTGCACTCACCTGTGATCTCTACGGGTTCTGCCAGATGCATCAGAGCGATGTCGTTCATGAGGGTTTGTCTGGAGAATCCTGGATGAATGTGGACACTCTTCCTGAGTGATCGTATTGATTGTTGCACTCACCTGTGATCTCTACGGGTTCTGCCAGATGCATCAGAGCGATGTCGTTCACGAGGGTTTGTCTGGAGAATCCTGGATGAATGTGAACCCTCTTCCTGAGTGATCGTATTGATTGTTGCACTCACCTGTGATCTCTACGGGTTCTGCCAGATGCATCAGAGCGATGTCGTTCATGAGGGTTTGTCTGGAGAATCCGGGATGAATGTGACACTCTTCCTGAGTGATCGTATTGATTGTTGCACTCACCTGTGATCTCTACGGGTTCTGCCAGATGCATCAGAGCGATGTCGTTCATGAGGGTTTGTCTGGAGAATCCTGGATGAATGTGAACCCTCTTCCTGAGTGATCGTATTGATTGTTGCACTCACCTGTGATCTCTACGGGTTCTGCCAGATGCATCAGAGCGATGTCGTTCATGAGGGTTTGTCTGGAGAATCCTGGATGAATGTGAACCCTCTTCCTGAGTGATCGTATTGATTGTTGCACTCACCTGTGATCTCTACGGGTTCTGCCAGATGCATCAGAGCGATGTCGTTCATGAGGGTTTGTCTGGAGAATCCTGGATGAATGTGACACTCTTCCTGAGTGATCGTATTGATTGTTGCACTCACCTGTGATCTCTACGGGTTCTGCCAGATGCATCAGAGCGATGTCGTTCATGAGGGTTTTTCTGGAGAATCCGGGATGAATGTGAACACTCTTCCTGAGTGATCGTATTGATTGTTGCACTCACCTGTGATCTCTACGGGTTCTGCCAGATGCATCAGAGCGATGTCGTTCATGAGGGTTTGTCTGGAGAATCCTGGATGAATGTGACACTCTTCCTGAGTGATCGTATTGATTGTTGCACTCACCTGTGATCTCTACGGGTTCTGCCAGATGCATCAGAGCGATGTCGTTCATGAGGGTTTGTCTGGAGAATCCTGGATGAATGTGGACACTCTTCCTGAGTGATCGTATTGATTGTTGCACTCACCTGTGATCTCTACGGGTTCTCCCAGATGCATCAGAGCGATGTCGTTCACGAGGGTTTGTCTGGAGAATCCTGGATGAATGTGAACCCTCTTCCTGAGTGATCGTATTGATTGTTGCACTCACCTGTGATCTCTACGGGTTCTGCCAGATGCATCAGAGCGATGTCGTTCATGAGGGTTTGTCTGGAGAATCCTGGATGAATGTGAACCCTCTTCCTGAGTGATCGTATTGATTGTTGCACTCACCTGTGATCTCTACGGGTTCTGCCAGATGCATCAGAGCGATGTCGTTCATGAGGGTTTGTCTGGAGAATCCAGGATGAATGTGGACACTCTTCCTGAGTGATCGTATTGATTGTTGCACTCACCTGTGATCTCTACGGGTTCTGCCAGATGCATCAGAGCGATGTCGTTCATGAGGGTTTGTCTGGAGAATCCGGGATGAATGTGGACCTCGGCGCCTTCCTGAGTGATCGTGTCATTCTGATCTTGGAAGATGTCGTACATGCCGAATGTCAGGGTGAAGTTGGTGTAGCTTAAACATATCATGAAGTCCATCCTTAAGTGAGAAATGCAATACATTTCTATTATAATCAAACAATCCACTAGTAGCTCAGATGTATTGAGCATAGCCATTATGTATTCACGTTGTCAAATGAAGTCGAAGTGATTCAGTTTTCGAGGTCAGATACTCGGACTCGCAAGAGTTGTATGGCAACCCAACCTGCTGATTAAGAATGCGTCCCGATAGCTTAATGGTTAAAGCATAGGGCCGGAAACCCGAAGGATCTGGGTTCGATTCCCAGTCGGGGTGCGCGTTTTTATTTCGCAGGTTACCTCTTAATCATGAAGCATGTTTAGAAACATTGGAAATCATAATCTAGGAACGTTTACTAGATTTGAAGTCGATTTAAAACGAAGTAAATTTAAAGAAGCAAATAATTTAGAATTAATTTTCATTTAGATCCCCACGAACACTTTGGTAGGATTGGGCGAACGGTTCAAAACCCGAACCGAAACGAACCGGCTTTAGATGTTCGCGAACCGAACCTTGAAATTAAATATCCGAACCGAACCTCCCTCGCTTCGCCAATTTGATATTTGCTTCACATTTGATGACGATGATGATGATGATGACGATGACAATGACGATGACGACGACGATGATAATGACGATGATAATGACGATGATGATGACGATGACAACGATGACGATGCAGATGACGATGATGATGATGATGATGATGATGACGATGACGATGACGATGACGATGACGACAATGATAATGATGACGATGACGATGACAATGACGATGACGATGACGATGACGATGATGACGATGACGATGATGACGATGACGATGACGAAGACACGATGATGACGATAATGATGATGACGATGACGACGATGACGATGACGATGACGACGACGATGATGACGATGACGATGACGATGCCCATGACGATGACGATGATGAAGATGATGATGATGATGATGACGATGATGATGACGATGATGATGATGAAGATTCAACCACGAATGCTTCACTTACTCATGTGCGCACTGCCCTGTTGTAAGAACCCACTCTGGATCAATGAGGACTCCATTGCAAGCGGCATAATCGTCCCCAATGATTGACACATGCCAGGGGAACTGTCCCGGGGATGCATCAGAGCTGTCTTGCAGTCGCAGACCTGAACAAATAACATGGTTGACCCAGGCGCGTAGGAACAACTTTCATTAAGGGCGGGGGGGGGGGGGGGGGGGGGGGGGGGGGGGGGGGTTAGCCCCCAGTTCTAGCTCCATTTTAATTTTTAAATTTTACAATTTAAAATATATTCTTGCGCTCTAAAATGCACAAACTGAATAACAGTCGAATTGTTGCCCCGTAGGGCGTTTTTTTTTGGAATATCAACAATTTAAGAGTGGTACTGGGATGTTAAACATCTCAAATTACAATATAATCCATCTATTTTTGTCCCGAATTGCGTATTTTTAGAATTTACTGAATTTATAAGTGATTCTGGGATGTTAAACTTAATTTGTATTGTGAATGGGGGTCAGTCTGTTGGAGTGGGATGGGGAGATACGCCCCCCCCCCCCCCTTCCTACGCGCCTGGGTTGACCACCAATAACCAATAAGAAAGAACTAATGATTGTAGCGATGACGTTCATATTGAATTCATATTCAATTATCTGTATTTGTCATTTGAATTGATTGAAATGGATCATTATACATATACCTAGGGAGTACGTAACTCTTTTTTCGGTATTTTTATTGCAATTTTTCTAAAATAAGTCGGCCGGAGTTTTCTTCGAGATAACCAACATTTATTGGTGCCTGTGGCCAGGTTTATTGACAAAAAGAAACTTATGGCCTTTTTCGCCTATTTATAACGTAGACAACAAACCCACTTGCAAGTCTGTACAGTGAAAATTGTGGTATCTGTGATTTTTTAAGGGTATTTAAGTGGTACCACGTGACTAAACATATAAAACACGAAATTGGCCAAACTATTGCACATAAGAGAAAGATAATTTATTTCCCTCATTCTATAAGTGATTCTACAACCCACTTGACCATTTTCGTCTCCAATATTATGATCCTTTTTTAAAGAAATATTGCTGTTTCATTAAAAGGAAAGAACCATCTCTACAGTTAGGCTGCGTTTTACCAATATTCTAAACCTGGTTTAGAGGCGGTAAACCTAGTTTAGGGGCCTCTAAACCAGGTTTACCGCCTCTAACCCGGGTTTAGAATCTTGGTGAAATGCAGCCTTAGTGTATATAGTGAAGGCTTTTACCATTATTAAAGGGAACGTAAAAGTAATCTTTATTTGTAATAACTTATAATGTGAGTATTTTTGAAGCAGTTTTTAAAAACTAAACGAGTAGTAATTTTTCTCAATGCTATCAGCTCAAATGTATTATTTTGTCGTATCTTATCTTCTTAATCCTTATTTTACGATAAGCCTTCGCCTTGACTATCTTGAAACCGATTCATTTAAACTTGATCAATACTGATGTGTCAATTAGTCAAACGACAAATTTATAAATGTGATAAAATGATGACCTCACCAGTCACCGTTCTGATGACCTTACCCGTCACCATTCTGATGACCTCACCCGTCACCGTTCTGATGACCTCACCCGTCACCATTCTGATGACCTCACCCGTCACCATTCTTATGACCTCATCATGGTCTTGGTGATCTTCAATATTTCGAATTGATCAAAACATTACGATTTATCAGCCGCCGAAAATATTTATTTAGTTTTGAACTATTGAAATGACTTTTGTTAAAACTTGACATATTCAGTGAAATGGATGGTCTTCACAGATGTTGGATGGTAGAAAGGTGTGATTTGTAGATATATAGGCAACACTTGTGGACGAAAAAAGAGCGAAAAGTGGATAATTATTTTGAAATTTCTTTGACTTAGCTCCTTTTTGATATCACTTTGTTTCAGTGCCGATGTTTTTTAAAGTAAAGAGGCTGCCTTTTTACGCGGAGTGTTTTGGTATGAATACCTATCTAGTACCTATGGTGCCTATGTGTACCACTAGAGATAATATGAAATATAAATGCTTATAAATACCCTTTTCGCTGCTCTGAAGAGTACTGGAAACCACCTAAAAATAAAAAAAAAAATCTCATTTCTTTTGACACATTACATAAAGTAAAAATCTGAATCTGAAAAAAATATCCGTTATCAAAAAGTACTATATTATCAAACCGAAATGGCTCCAAAACGGAAATATTTTTTCTTTTAGCTCACAGATTAGAAGTAGCTGTTATAGTCAAATTAATGCTAAACGAACTAATTTTCTTTTTTGGGCGCATTGGTTAATTTGTACTGTCAAATGAAGTAACATCACGAACAAAGAAGTTAACACCGGTATTTATGTAGAAAATTAGAGCAGAAAAAATTTGGCCGAGCTTCGGCTACTTTCTTGCTTTTATCTAACGATAGTATGTACATAATATTTTAGTCTAGATGGGTTTTAACATCGCACTGTTCTGCAGCTAAGCTAAATGGCGACGGATGCATGATGTTATGGTGAATGGGTCACACTTGTCTCGACTGAGGGGAATCGAGAGAAACCCTCAGTCAGAAGGTCATGGAAGTAATCGAACCCGGGCTACCAGAAAGAACTCCTTCGTGTTTCTACCTGAGCCAACTAGCTCCATTGCAATTTTAGCATTATTATGACACTTTTACCGTATATTCCTTCAGTTCAACTTTAACATTGTGGGCTGCAAAAGAAGATGTAACATTTTCTTGTGATGATTTTTTTTAAATATCGTCAAATCATTTTAGGCCGTGTAACCAAGTTAAATTGTCCCAGATTGACTAACATTTGGATTAATTTTAATTTTTCAATCACATTGAAATATCATATTAATATTACGTTTAATCCGGCATAATTTAACTTTGGTAATACCGTTCCTAATGTATTGAAATTATTAAACATGAGAATCATACACATTATCTCGAAGTCGTAAGCTTTATATATGATACTTGTGAGCAGCTCAACGCTAAGGTATAATATCCTCCTCACATTATTCAAATTATGAAATGTATACTTCTTCTACTCTCACTCAAGAAACGATTTTAACCATTTTAATAGTTTGGATTGGTGTAAAAGTTTAAATGATTAAAGATGATGACAAGAGGAATATGCAATAAGCGCCTCATTGACCGTTTTTGCGTTTTCTGTTTTTTTTCTATTAACAATAATCACAAGTCTGCCGTGAGAGTGAGACTGACGTGACGTGGTTTTTGGAATTGCGATTGGTCATAAGAAAAAAAGACGGAAAATGCAAAACGCAAAAAAAGTCTATGGACCCAGCTATACAGTTTTCTCAAGCATCAAAAATACAATTCCATTTATCATTACTACAAATACATATAAAAATTCGATCAAAATCAACGAAATCCACTTTCGTACTGCTAGCAGTTAGTGTGTTTTTACTAAACGATAGATTTGAAATCTGTATTATGAAAGAATTTACCTGCAAGAAGGCAAAAACCAGGACACATCTTGCTGAGGTCTTCATGGTATAAGCTAACACAGATCACTGTCTTTCATGGACAAATAAAATACCAACAACGATTCACATTAATGAATTTTATTGCGTAGGATTAAATTAATTCCTTTCTAGTAACTCACTAATACATTCGCCATGAGATAATTGTTGAACTTATAATCAGGAATTAGAGATAATCTAGAAAGAGCTTAACATGCTAGCGCGTCATCGATTGTTTCAGAAGAGTAGTAATACAATTTTTTTTAATTATAGATGTTTACTTTTTTTTTTTTTGGGGGGGGGGGGGGTCAAATTCACGAGTAGATTATTATACATATAATTACCCAGTTCTGTCGTTTGCCTGTCTGTCTGTCTGTCTGTCTGTCTGTCTGTCTGTCTGTCTGTCTGTCTGTCTGTCTGTCTGTCTGTCTGTCTGTCTGTCTATCTGTCTGTCTTTGGGGAACGCCGTCGCGCGCATCCTCTGGTTTGCATTGGTCATGTTTACATGACGGGTTTCTCTAGTAATAAAATACCAAGGAACTAAAAATGGAAGACTATAAGGAATTGAGCCAGAGATCACTCAACTACCAAGAAAATGCGGCCAACCATTTAATTGTATTCATTGTAGTATTATCACAAAGTTCATAATTAGTAACATCATCTTTATACCGACATAATTTTTATGTAAAACGATTTTGATGTATGAGATTCTTAGGTGATAATATCTCTTCATAAAATAATGTGTCAACTGATTTCTCTTGCTCTCTGGCAGAATTGTATATTTTGTGTAATATATTTTAAATATTTAGTTTTTGTTATTTTGTTGTGAATTGATAAATTATCATATTTATTTATTTAGTATTAATTATATATATATTCGAATTAATATTTTCACGTATAATATTATATTGATTAAATCTTCTGGAAACTCCGTTTGTTACATTATAAAAATCTTTATTTTCCCAACGTTTCCCAACGTTTCGTGTATATATATGACTAATGTGGTTTTTTCTGATGACCTCAGATAGGGTGATGATAATTAATACCAACTGCATATTGAAAATATTTGCCTACTGTGGGGATCGAACCCACGTCCCTGAATTGCCGGTCCAGTGCTCTAACCACTTAGCTAAGCAGGCTATTCAATCTGCAGTGGTTTCGTTCCATATAAACTGTATTTCTACATATAAATTCCAAATATAAATTCCAAAATATAAATATATAATAAATATATTATAAATATATCCAAAATTTAAATTCTAAATATAAATTCCAATATATTGGAATATAAAATTCCAATATATAAAAAAAAATTACATTTCAATATAAAAACATAAACAAACCTAGATTGCAAGATGCGGGGGTTGCTTCAATCGGCTGCGGACGCATAACTCGAAGCCTAACAAGAAACTTACAGAAGAAATGACACCCTTTTAATTTCTCAATGTTTCATTTAATTTGCCAAGGTCATCTGACCTCTTCATCACGGGCCTCGGACTGTAGAAATCTAGTGGAGCGGTCGCTCCACTCAGCCAAGTCGTACTGACACTCACAGTCACTCAACATACCGTAAATGCCTAATAAACTGAGGAGCAGACCAAACACTTTTACTGTAAGCAACAACATGGCATTTTCGGCCTACTGGATCTTAAAATTCGAAAATCTCACATTGTTGCGAAATATCTTAAATTCGACCTATGACCCACCCCACCCCCTATATCAAATTTGGGAACAACAGGTTATGTCATTTGCGAGCAAGAGGGCTGTGAAAACAGTGAAATTACACCCCTTTTAAAAGCTATCTGATGATGATTTAGAGGGTCAGAAAACAATGTTGACAGGGCCACAGCCTAATCGGGTAAAATGATCGATCTGAAATTTTTACCACGTGTGCACTTTTGGCGTCTGAGGTGCCTTTTGCTATAACTGATTTTATGCCGCCATTTTGAAACCGGAAGTGACATCATATCTCGAAAACAGCTGTACCGATCTGAACAAAATTTGCGCCAATCGATTCAGACGGTCATCTATATGAAATATCAATAGTCGAAATAAAATTACACTATTACCGAAACCGGTAATGACGTCATAAAAATGCCAAATCTGACTAAAATCATCTCTTATAATAATAACTACATATTCAGATGGCTTATAATGTTACATAACATTTATATATACAAATTTTAGGTGGTAGTGATGTCAGCCGCCATTTTGAAAACCGAAAGTGATGCGATAACTCGAGAACGGCTGGACCGATTGGAACGATGCTTTCGCAATTCATCATGAAATATTATTTTAAGCTTACATTTAACACCAAACACAATTCTTCGAACCAAATCACAAAGGCGTATTTTTTAAAGAAATTATAGTCAACTGAAAAAAGGAGTGATATCCCCATAAAAAACACTCCGTGTAAAAATACCAGCCAAGTCTCTTTAACTGAAAAAAATATATAAGAAATCTAAAAATTCAGCACTGAAAAGTAGTGATATCTAAAAATTGCCAAGTCAAAACTTTTCAAAAAATACTTGGCGCATCGTTATATAGATATATAAGATATATAGATATATAAGATATAGATATTGTTGGCGCTAAGGCCTGATTGATAAAGTGGACTGTAAATTAGGGGGGGGAAGAGAAAAGATAGAAAACTCACCGACAATGTAGAGCCGTCTCGGCGTGAGGTGGCCGTCGTGGAAGCGATGGTCGTAGAGTAGAGCGGCGTGGTGAGGAGGGATATTAACTATTCTAATCTAATAGAGTAAAGGAAAGGAAAAGAAATGGTATGGGATGCATGGGCCTGCCTGGTGAACGGCCAGGGAACCGCGTGGCACCACAAAATGAAAGGTCGAGAGCAGGAGCCCGCAACGTGTGCTCACTTCGAGCAGATAACTTCGAATCGTGGAACACAAACGAGGAAAGGTCAAGCCATAGAGCGCTGGCTAGACTGAACCAAGGAACAGGGGATGAAGATATGACCACAAGGTCACAGAAACGAAGGGCGGGAAAACACAAAATAATGGCGCGAACATACCGCCCACCAAAAAGGAACTTTTTCAACAAGAACCAGTAAACGAAAATGCGAATTCGAACAAAAAACGAAACTTGGGTGTGAAACCCGAACTAATACTCAAGGGGGAGCAAAACCAGTTTCTTCACTGGTCTCGTATGATGACAGAGCGTCGGCGATGGAGGTCCTATCTTGGGACGGCATCTCGAAGATCTCTTGAAGATGTCGAGCAGCTCCCACGAAGCTACGGCCGCAGTCAGAGTAGACGTGAGCGGGTAGACCTCGGCGCGAGGCGAAGCGGTCCAAACAGGCGAGGAGGCTTCGTTGGACAAATCTGTCACCATTTCCAAATGGTGAAAGCCATGCAGACGAACAAGCAGAGGTACCCTTTGGTACATGGTGCGTTGCGACGAGTGCTGGTCTTGACCTTGAAGGGTCCAGCATAGTCGATGCCGACATGAGCGAAGGCGCGAGACATCTGCACACGTGGAGGAGGTAGATCACCCATAGGAGGTTGCAGCGACTTGGCCCTGAACTTATGACACGTCAAACATCGGCGAATTCGTTGACGAAGTAGTCCACGAAGAGAGACAATCCAATAACGTTGCTGGATCAACGCTTGAACTGTCCTGGAGCCTGAGTGTAGAGACGTTTTGTGATATGAATCACATATCAAAGCCGGGAGATGGGCTTCCTTTGGTAGAAGGAGAGGGTGGCGAGCGTCTTCATGAAGTGATGCGTGACGCAGCCTCCCGCCCACCCTGAGAAACCCCGAGATGTCGAGAAAAGGCTTGAGTGCGGCAAGTCGGGACTTGACTTGACCGTGCTGGGCGAGCTGACTGAGCTCGGCGCAGAAGTACTGATTTTGAGTGGATCTGACGAAGATGTCGAGAGCGTCTTGAAGTTCTCGAGGCGTCAACGGGCCGGTCGGAACAGGTGTTTGAGATCGTTTGGCCAGCAGAATTCTGGCGAAACGGACAACATGGCCAAATACTCTTTGCGCACGGAGAAGAGTCGAAAACTTGTTGAAGTTGACGAGAAGAGGCTCGACGTCGACTCGAGCAGCGAGTATGACCACGGCAGGCTTGACTTCGGGAAGCTCCTGATCGAATGCGAGAGGAGGCGTAGCTCGAGGCCATGAAGTCGGAGAGTCGTGTAGGAAGGCGGGGCCGGCTAACCACAACGGATGCTCACGAAGCTGTGATGGCGACAAACCGCGAGAGGCACAGTCGGCTGGGTTGTCGGACGACGGGACGTGCGCCCATGACGTCGGAGAGGAGGCTTCAAGAATTTCAACCACGCGGTTGCTGACGAATGTCTTGAGTCGGTGCGGAGGTGTAACAAGCCAAGCTAGCACTATGGTGGAGTCGGTGTAGAGATGGACGGATGCGATGGACAAGTTGCTGGTTGCACTGGAGACGTCCTTCAACAAACGTGCCAGCAACAAGGCGGCCGAGAGTTCCAGTTTTGGAATGGTCAGTGGCTTGACGGGGGCCACTTTGTTTCTTGCTCGTAGTATGTTGACAACTGACGAGGAGGTTGAAGCGGTTTCTGTGTGAACGTAGACGACAGCAGCGTATGCTCTCTCGGAGGCGTCACAGAAGCCAACAATTCGACGAGTGCCAGGGGCCGCGGAGAAAGTGCGAGGAATTCTGAAGCTGGAGAACTGGTGGACCTCGGAGACGGCGCATGTCCAGGCATCAGGCAGCTGAGGGGGAAGAGCGTCGTCCCACTGCAATTGAGTGAGCCCCAGATGCTGCAGAAACATCTTCATCCAGCAGACGAACGGACAAAGAAAACCAAGAGGGTCAAAAATACGAGCGATGTATGACAGAATAGAGCGTTTAGTGACTACCCCTTCAAAGGGTTGAGCGTGAAACGAGAATGAATCAGCGCTAGGATCCCAAAGAAGGCCAAGAATCTTAATGCCTACATCATCATTCGAGAAGACGAGAGGAGTTTCGAGATGATCTTCAGGAAGAGCTTGCAGGACTGCAAGAACATTGCTTGACCACTTGCGTAGTTCGAAACCTCCCAACGCGAGGAGAGATTTCAGTTCTTGCTGAAGAGAGCGAGCTTGCATGAGATCATCAGCACCGGACACAACATCATCAATGTAAGTGTGCGCCGTTAAAGCACGAGATGCGAGAGGAAATTGAGCTCCTTCGTCGCATACTAGTTGCTGCAATACTCTCTGAGCGAGGAAAGCAGAAGGAGTGAGACCGTATGTGACAGTATTCAACTCGTACTCCTGTACAGGGGATTCTGGTGTCGGTCTCCAAAATATGTGTTGGAAATGACGATCTTCGGGATGAATCAGAATTTGTCGATACATTTGCCGAATGTCGGCGCAGACCGCAATGGGATGAGATCGAAACCCAGTAAGAATGGCAGGAAGTTCCCTCTGAAGTTTCGGACCGTTCAACAGGAGCTGGTTGAGCGCGACGCCTTTCTTGTCAGGTGCAGAGGCGTTGTAGACAACGCGCAACTTCGTGCTGGAGCTCGCAACTTTATGTACACAATGATGCGGAATTACATAAGAAGACGAATTCTTGGCGAGCTGCATGTGTTCAGACTTGCAGTAATCCTGCATGAAGTGTTGATACGCTTCATCATGCGCAGGATTGCGTTTGAGACGACGTTCCAATGAGAGAAAACTCTGGAGAGCGGAGTCCTGGTTACTGCCGAGAGACGGATGCGACGTGTTGAACGGAAGGGCCATGGAATAGCGTCCGGTCGAATCCCGCTTATGAGTAGCGGCGAAATGCTCTTCACATCGCTTGTCGTCAGGATTTTCTTGAGGATGGCGTTGAACTTCTTCAGATTCCCAAAATAGGCGAAGTGTTTGTTCCAACGAGGGCGTTGAACAAGTCAGAAGAGAGAGAGGGGTTGAGGACGAACTTTCAGTAGAAGTAACAGTTCCCAGCACGATCCAGCCGAACATGGTGTTGAGGGCTGACGGATTCCCTCCAACGACCATGTCGCCGGACTTCCGCAAAATGTCCGGGTAAATGTCGGCGCCAATAAGAAAGTCGACTTTGTCAGGAAGGTGAAATTGCTCATCAGCAAGCGACAGGCCGCGATAGCGTTCGAACACTCCGCGGGGGACTGATTTAGTCGGAAGTTGGCTCGAGATGGCAGACAAGACCAACGCCTGAACGCCAAGAGGTGCTTCGGGAGAGTGGCGAGAAGCAATGTTACACATAACAGTGCCGAGTACCCGAGCAGAGGAGTTGCCAATTCCTAGTAACTCAGAAACAGAATGGCTTGGCTGCACTTTTAAGCCTAGACGTTGTGTCAATGAATGAGTGACAGCGGAAATTTGCGAGCCGGAATCAACAACAGCGCGAAAGGGTTGATACCGTCCATGTGCGTCACGAATGAGCGCGCGAACCGTGCCTAAGAGCACCGTCTTGAAAGCTAGCTTGCCTGTCTGTTGACAAGTCAGAGAATGAGGTGTGTCGTCATTAACAAGTTCAGGCGAAGCTGGGGGAGGATCGACGTTCTGTTGCGGAGAGAGCGTCGACTGAGGAGAAACTACAGAAGTTGTTGCTTGAGCTGGATGCAATAGCGAATGATGTTGTTTGCTTTGGCAGCTAGTGCAGGTCCTTTTTGACGAGCACTGAGCACGAGTGTGTGCGCCTAAACAATTAAAACATCGCTGGAGGCGTCTCAATGTTTGGTACTTCTCGTCGCGAGTTTGAGCGAGGAACACAGAGCAATTATACAACGTATGATTCTGATTGCAAAGTGAACACGATATTTGTTTACGAGCAGGCGATGAGGTGACCTTGACCTCGGGTTGCTTGGCAACGAGGAGCGAGTTCAATTGCTTCGCGTGAGGTGCAATCTTCTTCAACGTAGTGCTTGTAGATGTAGCGCGCTGATCAAGGCCACATAATTCCAATGTCCGCGAATGTTCTTCTAAGAATTGAATCAAGGTCGCATGCGTTGGTGTAACTTGAGAAGATTGTTTGTTTTCAAATGCCTTCCGCGTTGAAGTGTCAAGATTAGACAAAGTCAATGAAAGCAAAAGAAAGTCAGCCAAGTCAGGCACATTGAGAGCTTTCAAAGCGCTCACAGAGTTCTTATGAACTTGCAAGAAATTTTGCATTGCAGAATAATGTGAGTTAGTCTTGAGTGGAACAAAGTCCAAGATTTGCTTGATGTAGTTGTTGGCCAATAAACGTTTATTCTGATAACGTTGTACGAGAGCATCATATGCGAGAGTATAGTTTTCAGTGTCGAGTTGAAAACCAGATATGATTGCGAGAGCCGAGCCAGACAACGTAGATCGCAAATAATGAAATTTCTGAACAGGGTGCAGTGTTTTATTGTTATGCACGAGAGATGTAAACAACGAGAAATATTCCGGCCAGAGACTTGTGTCACCGGAAAACGAAGGCAAATCAATACGCGGCAATTGATTTATAACCGGAGTCGGTATGACGGGTGTGACTGGCTGAGGTTTAATGACCTTGGCGGCAGCCGACAGAAATGCACCTTGCGCAGCATACAATACGTCTTCAAAACTCGCAGAGACCTTGGAAATTTCGAGGGGCTTGAGAGTTTCCACAAGTTGCGAATTATGTTGCATGATTGAACTCTGCAAGGCGTCAAATTTGGCTTGAATCACAGTTAGCCGATCGAAACGGCCTCTAACTGCGTCCACGCCTTCGGGGGTCAACAATCTGAAACCATCATAGGTTCGCTGAACCTCGGCGAATAGTTCTTCGCGTTGACCTTTGAACACGCTTTGCTCACGTTTTTGGGCTTCCATGACGTGAACGAACGACGAAATGTAGGAAATTCAAACTTGAAATCCGACAGCAAGAGAATAATACTAGCGTCGAAACTAGTAAGAGCTAACGAGAAACCACTAGCATAGAAACTAGTACGAGCAAACGAGAAACCACTAGCATAGAAACTAGCACGAGCAAAACGAGAAATCCACTAGCATAGAAACTAGCACGAGCACACGAGAAATCACTAGCATAGAAACTAGCACGAGCAAACGCGAATTCCACTAGCATAGAAACTAGCACGAGCCCACGAGAAATCACTAGCATAGAAACTAGCACAAGCAAACGAGAATTCCACTAGCATAGAAACTAGCACGAGCACACGAGAAATCCACGAGCCAATTCTAACTCCGGCGTCGAGGGATCAAATGTTGACGGGGGCCACTTTGATAAAGTGGACTGTAAATTAGGGGGGGGAAGAGAAAAGATAGAAAACTCACCGACAATGTAGAGCCGTCTCGGCGTGAGGTGGCCGTCGTGGAAGCGATGGTCGTAGAGTAGAGCGGCGTGGTGAGGAGGGATATTAACTATTCTAATCTAATAGAGTAAAGGAAAGGAAAAGAAATGGTATGGGATGCATGGGCCTGCCTGGTGAACGGCCAGGGAACCGCGTGGCACCACAAAATGAAAGGTCGAGAGCAGGAGCCCGCAACGTGTGCTCACTTCGAGCAGATAACTTCGAATCGTGGAACACAAACGAGGAAAGGTCAAGCCACAGAGCGCTGGCTAGACTGAACCAAGGAACAGGGGATGAAGATATGACCACAAGGTCACAGAAACGAAGGGCGGGAAAACACAAAATAATGGCTCGAACAGATATAGATATAGATATAGATATAGATATAGATATAGATATAGATATAGATATAGATATAGATATAGATATAGATATATATAGATATAGATATAGATATATTATATGTGTAGATGAGTATATTTGATTTCCGGCCTACTTCTATACTATTGATATGCACGATGCGCCAAGTATTTTTTGAAAAGTTTTGACTTCGCAAATTTTTGATATCACTACTTTTCAGTGCTGAATTTTTAGATTTCTTATATATTTTTTTCAGTTAAAGAGACTTGGCTGGTATTTTTACACGGAGTGTTTTTTATGGGGTACAGTTTATATGGAACAAAACCACTGCAGATTGGATCTCCTGCTTAGCTTAGTGGTTAGAGCACTGGACCGGCAATTCAGGGACGTGGGTTCGAATCCCACAGTAGGCAAATATTTTCAATTTGCAGTTGGTATTAATTATCATCACCCCATCTGAAGTCATCAGAAAAAACCAAGTTTGACATATATATATATATATATATATATATATGTGAAATATGATTTTTGCTGATAACCTCAGATGGGTCGATGTAAATAAATACCAACTGCAATGAGAAAAGATTTTCCTCGAGTGGGACTCGAACCCACGACCTTCCGATATCCAGTCAGATGCTCTACCAGCATATATATATATATATATATATTAAAATAGACATATCGGTTTATGCTACGTTTATTAATTCAAATGCCGACGTTTCGCCAGTCCTCTGACCGGCCTTTTCAAGGCACTAGCAAAACAATTTAATAAATAAGAGAAAAATGCAAAACTAAACACACTACTTTACAAAATGAATGCAGAGTAGTGATGATTCATTTTGTAAAGTAGTGTGTTTTGCATTTTTCTCTTATTTATTAAATTGTTTTGCTAGTGCCTTGAAAAGGCCGGTCGGAGGACTGGCGAAACGTCGGCATTTGAATTAATAAACGTAGCATAAACCAATATGTCTTTTTTAATAAATAACGGCTACGAGAATGAAACTATTCACCAATATATATATATATACATATATATATTTTTTTCAAATTATTTATTAATTGATTTTTTTTTTTTTTTTTTTTATTGATTTATTTATACCGAGTGACGCAAAAAAAAATCCCCCTGATTGAGAGGTCACTATATCTAAACAATTATAGATAGGATTCTGAAATTTGTACATATATTAGAAAACATACCAAAATTTAATATGTGCAAGTTTCAAAAACATTACTGTTGTAGGAAAAAAGTTACAGATGTTCAAATTTGGTTGACAAAAAAATGGTTAAACGGAGCTCAAAAAGCGCGCGTCGAGAAAACTTCCAATGGCCGGGACGCTGTTTCTTCAAAACTACTTACGATATCACGCTGAAAATTTCAAATTATATTGAAAATATATTAAGATCGATTGTGTAAAAATTTCATTTAATTTGAATCAATGGAACGAAAATTATGTAATCTTGAAGTTGAGCGTAAAATCAGAAAATGAAAATTATTTCTAAACTTTTATTACACACGTTATAAAAGTGATCCTTTTCCCACTATTATGTTTTCAAGCTCAATTTCAAGATTCCATAATTTTCGTTCCATTCATTTAAATTGATTGAAATTTTTACACCAGCGATCATAATCTATTTTGAATATAATTTAAAATTTTCAGCTTGATATCTTGAGTAGTTTTGAAGAAACAGCGTCCCGGCCATTGGAAGTTTTAATCAATTTTTTGACAACCAAATTTGAACAGCTGTAACTTGTTTTCTACAATAGTAATGTTTTTGAAACTTGCACATATTAAATTTTGGTATGTTTTCTAATATGTGTACAAATTTCAGGATTCTATCTATAATAGTTTCGATAAAGTGACCTCTCAATCAAGGGGATTTCTTTTGCGCCACCCGGTATAAAAGAATTGCAAAATGAAAATTCAAGATACTCTTAAGAGTAATTTTTTAAACTTTATTTAAATTTAAAGATCAGGGAGTATTATATATCAAGATGCTAGCATTATCAAGCATATGTCTTGAAATAATAAATACTATTTATGATGCTATGTGATTAAATAGCTTATAGTTGAGACGATTCCACTGAATTCTGATAAGCAAGCTGACTTCGTGAGGTCATTCAGGGATCATATTTAAGGAAAACATATAACTGTGACTATCTGTCAGTTTTTCAATGTTAAGTTTAACAAATGTTCGTTAGATATTCTACGAATGATATTGGTTGTTACCATCGCATAGTCCTAATAAACTATTTTAATTTAGCACAGAATTGAAAATCAAACACTATAAGGTAAAGTTTTGCAAAACTATGCTAAAACAGTAATTAAGTTAACACAGTCATTTAAGGAATGCCATTGGTTGTTGCCATTACAATAAGTCCTCTTACAAAAACCGTTTTAAAGTTAGCAGAGTATTGAATGGCTGGCCCTAAGGGCAAACTAATTATATTATAATAAAAATATTAGGTAATACTCAAGACAAAAAAATTAAATCATTTAATATATCAATTCACTATACTAGGAAAACGCTCTGAGTAACGCGTTGATGAGCGAGCACGGATACGCGCAACACCTCGAACCGAAATTCTGTTTATCGAAAATGTCCTTAAAAGCCAGTAATTCTTGAATTTCGTTACAGATTTGTATGGAAATCTCCAACAATTCCTAAAATATTGGTCCCAATAATCACGCTAAGTTTTAGATTAATCGATTGAACCTTTATGATTGAACGATTCCTTGTTAATTAACGAAAATCACAGGATCTTGTTCAAAAAATATTAAAACGGTCATATCAGTTTCATAATAATATATGTTTGAAAGTTTCTGCTCTAACAATCTTGAAGTGAAGATTCGAAGATACCGTGAAATGTGAAATTCGAGAAATATGACAGCCAACACGCAAAATATCCGTAAACTATCAATAACTTTTGAATTTAAACAGAGTTTGGTCTGAAAATTGTCAAAAATAAAGATAATGTTGGACCTGATGACCATGCAAATTTTTAAGTTGATCGGTCAAACGGTTCTGGTTTAAATTTCAAAAAGCAAATAAAATATTTTCTTAAATTTTAACCAATGGGAGGATTTGGCTGAAAATTTGTAAAATAAGAGGAAATCAAAATATAAGGTTGATCACATTTGTCGAAGACCATTTTCATTTTTCAGCCTATCAGGAGATGTTTATTTAAATTTTAACCAATCAATGGATTTCAAAAAACAATAGGGTCAGCAAACAGAAAGGTTGTCTCTACATGTGTGCAAAATTTCAGATCGATCGGTGAAACGGTACGACATCTTTTGCTCTAGTTAGCAGACAAAAAAAACAGAGGTCCGTGTCAAAAGAGTGAAAAGGAGTCGCTCGCTCAACTAGGCATGCCCATGAAGCACCATATCTTGGTGATAAAGCAGCCTTGGCAGTGCATGCAATATCTTATCAGTGACTGATCACTTGCCGTGTAGACTTCCAATGCCAGTCCTGAGTCAATACTAATAATAATGAAATATATCTGGGTTAGCAATGCAGCACATTAGAAATTTACATCTTAAAGTTAATTCCATATCAATAAATTGATTTGTTTACAACGGCTTGGGCAACTTAGCAAAATGAAAAATGATCGCTGAGCGAATTTGATTGGTTGCTGGTTAGGTTTTCTGGCAATCAAAGAATGTTTTTAAATGAAAGGTCATCTACTAGAGAGTGTGAAAAGGAGATCGCTTGCAGTGTTGTGACTTATCTAGATAATTATCTAGATAGATATTTTTTATCTATTATCTTATCGAGATAATTTTATAATTGGTTATCTTTATCTTTATCTAGATAAAAATATTGTCATCTATTGGCAATTATCTAGATAAAAAATATAAAATTCTAAATATGCATTTGTGTGTACCTATGAACATGCACGTAACGAGTGCGTAATGAGTGAAATATCACTTGCCAAAAATTATTCCCGTTGTAGGTAGTTTGGAATTTATGGAAAGTTATTATTTTCATTGTTTGACTTTGCATGAAAATTATTTGTATTTAGGTCAGTGGTACTCAACCTGCGGCACAAATATTTGTGGCCCCCCAGTTGTTGTTTTATAACTTATTCAAAAATGTGTCCACTGTGAAAATAATATTTAAAAAAAATAAAAAAAAAGGTTCATTTGAGAGAAATTTTGATAGTTGTCATGTTAGGACCCACGCATCGGGCTGAAAATACGACGGAAGGTTCTTATGTGACTTCATACTTGTTGCAATGAAAATGAAGCCATTTAACAATTCCGAAAATTGAAAAAGAATGTATTGTTTTGGCGTGTGAAACATTGTTCAATTCGTTTCCTAATAAACAAAAACACTGAATGAACCAGAACCAGACCCGTAGGCAACAATTCGAGGCAATTCGTGCATTTTAGAGCCAAGAATTACTTTTAAGGATGAACCATCACCAGGTCATCTACCAACAATTTTTTGCAAAACCATTTTATTTTGTTCCTTAATAGTATTATTTACAATAAAAGATCAAAAATGTATACCTTACCGACCTAACTTTTTTGTAAAACGTTTTCAAAGTTCGAGATTTTTACCTGGCTCTTATGGGGGAACGAATTAATTTCTACATTACCTATTCTTTTTATTTTTTATTCGCACCAACAATTTCAACTGAAAACTAAAGAAATATTCTTCGACTAATACTGAATGCATTGAAAACTTAAAATACTCATGTCACCGACTTAATTTCTGAGATAATTGCATTTAAATGTTTAAAAATCTTGATATATGGCCATTTAACATGGGACAAATGAACAAGTCAAAACCACTACTGTATTCCTAACAAAATTATTTTACGAAAACTTGGTTAAAAAATTCCTCATCATCTCATATCGTATTATTCTCCACATATTACATTATAAAACTATGTTTTAAAGTTTAAACATGCGTTTTCTGAATTAATTTATCTCAGTTTATGAATATAGTCATTCAAAGCGATGGTTCATCCATAAATTGTTAAATTTAAAGAAAAACGCCCTGCGGGGGTAAAACTGAAGGGATTCGCCCCCCCCCCCCCCCCCCGACCCTTCTGAAAAAGTAGTTCCTACGTGCCTGGAATGAACCTACGATCAAACCTAGCGTAACTATTAGAACTTAAAATTATTAACTTATAATATTCTACGTTTTGGAATAAGAAATCCACCGGCTTATATTGTATAGGTACTAGGTAGTAAACATGCACAGACATGGGCAAAATACTCTGTTTCAATGTATTTGGAATACAAGATACTGATACTTTTAATTTGGGTATCTAAAATACAAGATACAAGATACATTTTAGAGATGTATTTAAAATACAAGATACAAGATAGTATCTTTAGATACTTCAAAAAAGATACATTTAAAGATCCTTTTTTTTATTCTCATACATATCATCCAACAGTAAAAAATGTAGGGACTTACTTTCTAAATTAAATTTTAATTTGTTCTATTTGTAAGGCAACATACTTAACATTTTCTTGATCGATTCAATACGGCAACGTGTATTATTTGATGCTTGTTTGAAATCAAGCAAGAGATCAAGCTATCTTTGAAATTCTAGGCGCATAAAAATGTATCTTGTATTTTAAATCTTCAAAAAAGATACAAAATACTTTAGAAATGGGTATTTAAAATACAAGATACAGATACATTTGGCTCATGTATTTAAAATACTAGATACAAGATACAAATGTATCTAAGATACGTATCTTAAGATACAAGTATCTAGATACTGCCCATGTCTGAACATGCAACACGTTAGACGGCTTCATACCATGTTGCCACCCCCCCCCCCCCCCCCCCCCCCCCCTCCCCGTCGGCTGTCACCTTAGCGCGGTGGGTGGTCTTGGCCAATGATCCACTGCAGCTACGCCAGCGAGCATATGCTCATGTGTAAGGGCTACCCATGCCGGACAGGTCAGTGGTAAGACCCAGACAACGAGCAGCCAGGGTCGACCTACACATGCCCCCCCCCCCCCCCCCCCCCCCCCTCCCACGAGATGGTGATTCCCCTGAAATCGGGCTCCGCCTGCCCGAATCCTCGAACCCACCGGTCTGTTCCTATTCCGGCCTGGCCTTCCCACCAGTGCTGCACTCCCCCGGATCGGGCCCGTTTGGTCGACCCCTCTTCATGTCCTCCAATTATGATCAACAAAGTAAAATATAAAAATTAATATGCGCGATATAACCTTGTCGTGACGCTCCGTTAAACCAAAATAATCTAATCTAATCTAATATACCATGTTGCCAAATTACTTTAAAACATAACATTTCCTAGAAGAGGGTTTCTCCAGTCTCCGATAAGTAAATTCAGTAATTTTGACAGGAGACTTATCAGTTAGAAACAGGATCATTTTACTAGCTTGAACTTAAATATATCTAGTGGAGCGGTCGCTCCACCCAGCAAAGTTGTACTGTACACTCACACTCACTCAACATACCGTAAATGCCCAATAAACTGAGGAGCAGACCAAACACTTTTACTGTAAGCAACAACATGGCATTTTTGTCCTACTGGATCTTAAAATTGGAAAATCTCACATTGTTGCAAAATATCTTATTTCGAGTTTGGCCCACCCTACCCCATATACCAAATTTGGGAACAATGGGTTATGCCGTTTGCGAGCTAGAGGGCCGTGAAAATCGAGAAATTACACCGCTTTCTGATTCTGATGATGATATCAGGAAACGTTGCTATCACCGCCACAACCTAAACGGCTGAACCGATCGATCTGAAATTTTACCACATATACACTTTTGGCGTCTGATGATACCTTGCCCTTACGAATTTTTTGTGCCGCCATTTTAAAACCGGAAGTGACGTCATATCTTAAAAACTGATGGACCTATTGGGACGAAACTAGCGACAAACGATTCGGACGGTCTTCTTTATGAAATATCAATAGTCGAAATAGAAATGTATATTTACCGAAACCGGAAATGACGTCATAAATATATCAAATCTGACTAAGATCTTCTCTTATAACAATAACTACATATTCAGAAGGCTTATAATGTTACATAACATTTTATAGATACAAATTTTAGGTGGCAGTGAAGTCAGCCGCCATTTTGAAAACCGGGAGTGATGCCATAACTCGAGAACGTCTGGACCAATTGGAACGATACTTGCGCTATACTTTATAGCATATAATTTATGGCATATACATAGTAACAAGCTCAACTTTTCTTAGCAACCAAATCGAAAAGGCGTATTTTTTAAAGGAATTATAGTCTTTGGTGCCACAATATAATGTTACAAGTTGTAAGAATAAATTGGAAAAAGGAATGACATCTCCATAGAAAACACTCCGTGTAAAAATACCAGCCAAATCTCTTTAACTTAAAAAATAGAAGAAATCTAAAAATTCCGCACTGAAAAGTAGTGATATCAAAAAATTGGCCAAGTCAAAACTTTTCAAAAAATACTTGGCGCATCGTTTTTCTAGGGGATTATTAATATATATTTTATGTATAGATGAGTATATTTGATTACCGACCTACTTCTATACTATATTTATATGCACGATGAGCCAAGTAATTTTTGAAAAGTTTTGACTTGGCCAATTTTTTGATATATCTACTTTTCAGTGCGGAATATTTAGATTTCTTCTATTTTTTTAAGTTGAAGAGACTTGGCTGGTATTTTTACACGGAGTGTTTTTTTATGGGGATTCAAATAACTCGACTTAATATGATAAAATACATGCAAAAACATGCGCCGTTTCTTCATATTTAGGCACAATGAAACTTAAAATAAAGTAATTATAATTAAAGTTATTGGGTATATTATTCACAACGGCTGGTGTAATGGATACCTCGCAGTGCTTAATTTGGGCGTAAGCCCGGGTAAGCCCGGCTTACCCACCTTTTTTGGAGGGTAAGCCGGGCTTATGCACCTTTTTGTATAAATATTATCTTTAATATTAATAAATAATAACACTGTTAAATAAAACAAATTTGGTCGCCCTCTACAAACTTATTTTTCAGGGAGATAAAAATTGGTTCAAATATTTTACAAAAAGCGCAGAAACGCACCAAATTCATCCCAGAAATTCAAAATTTTTTCCGGGGCTGCGCGCCCCGGACCCGCGTTCTTCTGGGGGGCCCTCCCCCCAGACCCCCCATTGATTCCGTACGGTAATGCGTTTCCCATGACAATTGTGTTGTGGGCTTACCCCAAGATAGGTAGAATATATGGGTTACTCTAGAGATCTTGGGCTTACCCACCTTTTCTAATACAAATTAACCACTGATACCTCGGTTCTCGTCAGATCACCGAGGTTAAGCAACATTGAGCGCGGTCAGAGGTTGGATGGGTGACCATTCAACTCTGGTCTGCCAGTTGCTGCCGTTGGGCCAGAGAGACTGGGGTGGTTGGGGGTTAGTGTAACGACACCCCTCCACCTGGTATCAGTCTCTCGACGGGCGTTACACCGTCCTTGGGATGGGACGTTAAATAATCAGCATAGCGCAGGGAGCTAACTACTCACTCGCTTAACATCCCTAAGTTACGAATCCTCAACCAACTTCACCTCTATAATGGCGCATCGTCAAAGGAGCAGAGTTGTTGAGGCGGCATTAGGACTGCTAGTCCTGTTACGCCATAAAAAAAATGAATGTGATCTGAGTTATCAAAGTATTGGCTTTTGGCTATTTTACGTATATAACCATGGATAACAACAAGCCAATTAATTGATTTTATTTTCATTGTATATAAATTAATAATTTTGAATGATGAGGGTAGTTTAGTAAGAAGCTAAACGGGAGACTTCATGCTTATCTTTCAAACGTCTGCTAAACCAGTAGTTAAGTTTTAAACGGTCATTCGAGGATTGTCATTGGTTGTTGCCATGACAATATAGTCCTAATTGACAGTTTAAATGTTAGCAAGGCATTGAAAAACTGGCCCTCAGTTGAGAACGTAACGTTGTATTGTGAAAGCGAATAAATAAGTGATTAAGTATGTTATAATACGTCATTATAACTGTATTTGTTGACATCAGATAGAGCTTGATTACAACATTCCAAAAGTACCCAAAGCAAAATCGAGTAAATGGACTTCCGGTGTTCTACCTGTGATGTATAGATACAATAATGGGCTTTACCTCTCTTTTTTTCAAGGCTTTACTCAATACAACTAAACGTTTATTTTTATTTTGTTATATAGTTATAGACAAATACACTTGGCGCAACGTGCACAAAGATCGTTAAGAAGTATAAGCCAGATGTGTAATTGAGCGAGCGAAGCGAGCGTCTCCATTTGGCTCTTTTGGCACGGACCTCTGTTTTTTTTTTTTTTTTTTTTTTTTTTTCTGTTACTGACGATATACAGGTCAGAGTTTTTCTTCGATCGAGCTGAAATTTTGCACACATGTACGTAACATTTCTGATTGTTGCAGACCCTAATTTTTTTGAAATCCATTGATTGGTTCAAATTTAAAAAAAATTAACTTTCGATTGGTTGTTTTGATCAAATTGAAATTTTGACAAGTCATTACCCCCAACATTGTACCCAATCAAACAAAGTTTCAGCCAAATCCTCCCATTGGTTAAAATTTAAAACCATCTTTCCTGTGTTTTTAGAAATTTAAACTATAACCGATTGAACGATCAACTTATAACTTCGCATGATGGTTGGGTCCAACATTATCTGCATTTTTGACAATTTTCATACTAATCTGTGTTTAAATCCAAACGTTATTGACATTTTACGTACTATTAGCGTGTTGGCTGTCAAATTCACGGCGACTTCGACTCTTCAGTTCAAGGCAAGGTAGTTAGAGCAGAAACTTTCAAACGCAAATGAAACTGATAATGACCGTTCAACAGTCGATCTGATATTGTGTAGACACACTTATATCATATGAGTGGTCTCAGGTATATTTTTTGAAGGAGATCCTGTGATTTTTGAAAATTAACACGGAACAGTTCAATCATAAAGGTTCAATTGATCAACTTAAAGCTTTGCATGGTTATTTGGACCAATATTTTAGGAATGTTTTGAGATTTCTATACAAATCTGTGGCGAAATTTTAGAATTATTGGCTTTTAATGACATTTTCGATAGACAGAATTTCGGTTCGAGGTGTTGCGCGTATCCGTGCTCGCTCATCAACGCGTTACTCAGATTCATTGGTTAAAATTTAAATAAATATCTCCTGATAGGCTGAAAAATGAAAACGGTCTTCGATAATTCTGATCAAACTCATATTTTGCATGATCATTAAGACCAATATTGTCTCTTATTTTACAAAATTTCATCCCAATCAGTTAAGAACGTATGAAGTTATTTACATTTTTAATATCTGTCAGTAATGAAGTATCGAAATGAATGTTTTCCAGTGCCAATTGAAAATTGATTCTGATTTGCTTTATGAACCAGGTGCTTAGATGCTATTTTAAAGTTTCGATGAAAAGCATACACTTTTAAGTTGATATCATAATCAATTCCATATGGATGTATATGTTTTCTGTGCGTTGTGTACGCATTTCCGGTTCGAGAATTTGCACGTACCCGTGCTCGCTTATCAACGCGTTACACTGAGCGTTTTCCTAGTATACATAAAATCTACCAACCCTATAATGCCGTAAAAAACGATGCGCCAAGTATATTTTGATCCCCATAAAAAACACTCCGTGTAAAAATACCAGCCAAGTCTCTTCAATGAAAAAAAAATAGAAGAAATCTAAAAATTCAGCACTGAAAAGTAGTGATATCAAAAAATTTGCCAAGTCAATACTTTTCTAAAAATACTTGGCGCATCGTTCATATAAATAGTATAGAAGTAGGCAGGAAATGAAATGTACTCATCTACACATGTCCTAAAAAAACGATGCGCCAAGTATTTTTTGAAAAGTTTTGACTTGGCAAATTTTTTGATATCACTACTTTTCAGTGCTGAATTTTTAGATTTCTTCTATTTTTTTTTAATTGAAGAGACTTGGCTGGTATTTTTACACGGAGTGTTTTTTATGGGGATATCACTCCTTTTTTCAGTTTATTATTACAACTTGTAACATATTGTGGCACCAAAGATTATAATTCTTTTAAAAAATAAGATTTTGTGATTTGGTTGCTAAGAAAAGTTGTGCTTGTTACTGTGTTAATGCTATAAATAATATGTTACAAAGTATAGCAAAAGTTTCGTTCCAATCGGTCCAGCCGTTCTCGAGTTACGGCATCACTTCCAGTTTTCAAAATGGCGGTTGACATCACTGCCACCTAAAATTTGTATCTATAAATGTTATGTAACATTATAAGCCTTCTGAAGATGTAGTTATTGATATAAGAGATGATTTTAGTCAGATTTGTCATTTTTATGACGTCATTTCCGGTTTAGGTTATAGAACATTTCTTCTTTCACTATTGATATTCCATATAGTTGACCTTCTAAATCGAATGGCGCTAATTTCGTTCTAATCGGTTTAGCCGTTTTTGATATATGACGTTACTTCCGTTTAAAAATGGCGGCACAAAACATTTATAAGAACAAAGGTATCATCAGACGCCAAAAGTGCACATGTGGTAAAAATTTCAGATCGATCGGTTCAGCCGTTTAGGCTGTGGCCCTGTCAACAATGTTTCCTGATATCTGAATCATCATCATCATCAGATAGCTTTAAGAAGGGGTATAATTTCACTGTTTTCAAGGCCCTCTTGCTCGCAAATGGCAAAACCTGTTGTTCCCAAATTTGGTATATGGGGTGGGGTGGGCCATAGCTCGAAATTAAGACATTTCACAACAATGTGAGATTTTCCAATTTTGAGATCCAGTAGGCCGAAAATGCCATGTTGTTGCTTACAGTAAAAGTGATTGGTCTGCTCCTCAGTCTGCTCCTGACCATGTTTTGGATGAGCTCTCGGAAAATGACGTTTCTGAATTTTACGGATACAACTTGGTAGATCATTTGGACAACTTAACTGTGTTGGGATTTGCTGATGACATCGTCATTATAGGGAAGGATAACCTTTCAGCTGCAACGCTAGCCAGCATGGCTAAGCAACGGCTTCAAGAGCTTGGTCTGAAATTGAATCCTGATAAATCAGTTGCTATTGTTATTGAGAAGGGGAAGTTACAAGAACAAGAAATATTAATTGATGAGAGCACTTCTATTAAAAGTATTTCCATAGATGAATCAATCCGTTATCTTGGAGTTAACTTTAATAATCTATTGGTAACAAACTTCGGATCCGTGATTAATGAGCTCAAATCCAAGCTCAATACTTTATGTACTTCTCCTTTGTTAATGGCAGATCAGAAATTAAACATTTTAAATCAGTATATCTGGCCAACTCTGATTTATCCTCTCCAGAACGCACCTCTGAAGAAACTTCCGATGGGATATCTAGAAGATCTAGATAAGCTAGTAAGGAGCACTATCAAAGAGATTCTGTCATTGCCTGGCGACACTCCCGATAGCATGTTGTATTCTGCTAGGAAATGTAAAGGATTGGGTACATTCAGAGCTAAGTGGGAGGCCTTCATACAGCATCACAACATCTGTCAAGTCCTGGAAAAGTCTCAAGAGCCGTATGTAATTGCAACAAGAAACATACCCGAGGAGATGGCATACTGCTTAAAGAAACTCGAAATCAACACCGATCAGTCCAAGACATCTTCTGCGAGCACATCAAAACCAATTAAATTATGTAGCAAAAGCATCCGAGAAACTTTGCGGCAAAGAGAATATGGGAAGTGGTGTGCTCTGGTGCAGAAGGGAAGCGGCGCAATTCTTTATGAAGAATATACACCTGCTAATAAATGGATCACAACAAAAGGAGGACTATCATCTTCAGAATGGCGTGAAGCTCTGAAGTTCACAACTAACACCGCCCCTGTGAGAGCTCTTCATGGACGAAGCCTGGACGGAACCCGTTGTCGTCACTGCGACAACGAGAAAGAAACCCTTCCCCATGTCCTAGGCTTCTGTCCCTATGGAGAGCTACTACGAAATACTCGGCATCATAACATCAGGACGCTACTAGCGAATAGCCTGAAGCAGAAAGGTCTAGAGGTATATGAAGAAGTCGCTGGTGTCTCTGCAAATGGAAGCAACAGAAGAATCGACATAATTGCCATCAACAGAACATCTCTTCAAGGCTACATCCTCGACCCCACTGTGAGATTTGAAACACACAAAGGGCAGCCCGAAGAAGTGCACGAGGAGAAGAAGACCATTTATGAGCCAACTATTGAATACTTTAAGGAGAAATATGCACTTAAAGACATTGAAGTGATTGGCTTGTGGGTCGGGGCTCGTGGCACCATTTCAGATTTCTTTGTTAAGTTTTGTAAACGTTTTAAGTTAAGTTTAAAGATAATTTATAACATAGTTTTATTGTCCCTAAAGGGTTCAATTCAAATATTTAGAAACCATTGTTATAGTAATTAGTTGTTAGTTAGATTTTCCTTTTCTGTTTAATCAAATCATTTTCATTTATGTTTTATATCAAATTAATGTATTATTTTATTGATTGTTATTCTGTGTGTTTACAACCTTTATGTACAAAGGCAGACTTTATTTTATTGTGAATAAAGATTTATATATATAGGCATTTACGGTATGTTGAGTGAGTGTGAGTGTACAGTACGACTTGGCTGGGTGGAGCGACCGCTCCACTAGATTTTTAAAATTAAGTTTTGACTTGGCCCATTTTTTGATATCACTACTTTTCAGTGCTGAATTTATAGATTTCTTCTAATTTTTAAATAGTTGAAGAGACTTGGCTGGATTTTTTACACGGAGTGTTATTTATGGGGTATCACTTATTTTTTTAGTTTATTTGCACAACTTGTAAGACATTTCGGAGCAACAATGAGAATGACTAATTCCTTTAAAAAATATGCAATTTACGAATTGGTTACTAAGAAAAGTTTTGTTTGATCTTAAAGGGATATTCCATGAAGAATTGTGAAAGCATCGTTTCAATCGGTCCAGTCGTTTTCAAGATATGGCATTATTTCCGATTTTTAAAATGGCGGCTGAAATTATTGCCACCTAGAATTTATTTCTATAAAAGTTATGTATCATTATAAGCCTTATAAATAGATATTTATCGGTTTTCATATAAAGGGGAAGTGAATTTAGGCAGATTTCGTATCAGGGCCGACGCGAGGGGCGGGCGAGGCGGGCGATCGCCCGGGGCGCCATGTCATATGTATCAAATTTTGCATACATCACGGTCAAAATATAAGAAAATATCACGAAAACAAGAGCTTAAAAAAGTTAAATTTCTTTAATAAAGGTCCAGGGGGGCGCTTACGACCCCTTAGACTTGTCATTTACAAAATTTATAAAATTTCACGTTCAAAATATAAGACATTATCATGAAAACAAATACTTATAGGTACTTCCAAATTATATAATTTATTTAATGAAGGTCTGGGTGCGCTAAATATCACGAAAACATGTTCATACTTTCAGAAAAAATTCTAATTCTTTATAGAAATATCGTGCTTTTCCCCCAACAATATCTGGTGAAGTTAGCATCAAAATTGCACCAAAATGATTGGCCTTGATAAAAAAATTTCTCGGGGGCTTCGCCCCCGAACCCCCTTATCCCTCTTGTGTTTTTATAAATAAGCTTGTTATTATTGTCCGTCTTCAATGTATTCCAGGACACATGATTTGGTTAGGTTTGTAAACATTCAATCAGAAAGTACTACTTATTTTCCAGTCTCAAATACCAAAAACATTGAGAAAATCACAAGGTTGCATATGATGTAAAAAGTGTAAAAATGTATTAAATCTAATCGCGGATCAGCATGTTTCTGGTGCTTCCAGGCGCGTAGGAATGGGGGGATGGGGGAGATTATCCTTCCCCCCACTCGATCAGACTGCCAGCCCATTCACCATACAAAATTAAGTTCAGCATCCCAGAATCATTTCTGGGCAATTGGAGGGCAATTGGAGAGTATTTTGCTTCAGTTCGTCAATTTTTTAGCCCTAGAATCACTTTTAAATTGTTAAATTCTAATAAAACGCCCTGCGGGGCAATTACTTTTCGTAATATTGATTATTGATTTCCGGTGCCCAAGCAAGCACCAAAATGCACCAATACTTTTTTTGAAATTCAAAATTTTTCCGGGGCTGTTCGCCCCGGACCCGAATAAGGTCGTGCGGTATTGAAAATGTTATATATTTGTGTGTGTGTTGGGGGGAGGGGGGGGGGGGGGGGGGGGGGGGGGGCGCATACACTAGTCTTGCCCGGGGCGCCATTTTCCCTTGCGCCGGCCCTGTTTCGTATAACTATAACGTCATTTCCGGCTTCAGTAATTAGAAAACTTTAGTCTCACTATTGATATTTCATAAAGAAGACCATCTGAATCATTTGGCGCTAATTTCATTCCGATCGGTTTAGCCATTTTCGAGATATGACGTCACTTCCGGTTTCAAAATGGCAGCTTCCGGTTGGTTATATAAAAAGGCACCTCAGACGCCAAAAGTGCACGTGGTAAACATTTCAGATCGATCGGTTTAGCCGTTTAGGCTGCGGCGGTGACAGCGGTGTTTCCTGATATCATCAGATAGTTTTTAAAAGGGGTGTAATTTCACTGTTTTCACGGCCCTCTAGCGCACAATTGGCATTATCTATTGTTCCCAAATTTGGCATATGTTGTCAGGTGGGCCATAGCTCGAAATTAAGATATTTCGCAACAATGTGAGATTTCCCAATTTTGTGATCCAGTAGGCCGAAAATGCCATGTTGTTGCTTACAGTAAAAGTGGTTGGTCTGCTCCTCAGTTTATTAGGCATTTACGGTATGTTGAGTTTGTGTGAGTGTACAGTACGACTTGGGTGGGTGGAGCGACCGCTCCACTAGATAAGTGTGCGTTGTTTTTACTAGGTTACATGGTAGATCAACAATGACCGATGTACTACTTGGTTCATGATAATTTTGAATGTCGCCTTTTTGTGTAAATGTGCAAATAAAGATAAATTGAAATTGATAAAAATTGAAACAACTAAGTATCGACTGACATTTTCAGATTTTCAGAATTTTAGATCCAGTAGGCAGGAAATGCTATGTTATTGCTAACAGCAAAAGTGGTTGGTCTGCTCCTCAGTTTATTAGGCAGTAACGGTATGTTGAGTGAGTGTAAGTGTATACAGTACGACTTGGCTGGGTGGAGCGACCGCTCAACTAGATAATATTAAGAATAAAGTGTTGACTTGGCCAATTTTTTGATGTTAATACAAATTTAAGTGCCGAACTTTAAGATGTATATCATTCATTTTTGTTTGAAAGACTTGACTAGTATTTTCACACGTATTGTTTTTATGGGATATTATAATAATTTACTTCCACTCTATGGTTCGTGACAGGCAAAGAACTCACTTTAGCATTGCCAGGTATAGGGCGGCCCATTCTAGAGCGGGTTCATCTTTGCCTGCCACCGACCATGGGATTCGTGACTTTTATAGCTGCAGCACTGAAAGCTTTCGCCGATGTCTGAGGCCGCACTGCTTTATCAAATTCTGGCAATATAAAGACATATTAATAATTTTCTTTAATGCTACGCTGTGTCTATATATTTATAATACAAGAGCATCCAAAGCATATTGTTGTGCTGCGTCAGCTTTCCGTGCAATCTTGTCCTATGTAAGACGATCTCAGCCTGACGAGTGAAGAATTTGACCTTGGTCTGACGTAAGAACGAGTCAGTATTCTTTGCCACTAGACATCGACGACAGTCTCGCAAATCTCTTAGTCAATGTGATAATGTTGATCAAATCGTTGGAAAAGCTAAAATACATACACGCCAAATTCTGGATAATAAAGCAGTGTAAAAATGAAGATTAAAATGTGTATTGGTGTTTTGAGTGCCTTTCTAGATCCCAGGAATATAAAATTTGATGATACACCAGAATATCGCCAAAAAACTAGGATCCTGAACTAGTTTTGAGATAAACCAATATTGTCTCTCTATGTTAGCTTATGGTGGCAAAGAAAAATCGTGCAATTTTTAGAAATGAAATCTATTTTTTTTGTCGATAGTTTTTTTTCTGGGGCTTAACGTCGCACTGTTCTGCAGCAAGGCTAATGGCGACGGATGTGTCGATAGATTTCAACAAAAAACTTATTTTCTAGTAGACATAGGGACATACTATCAGAGAAAAAAATTTAAAACTATACCAATGTGAGCTATTTTAAAAGTTATACACAAAAAACTGAATAATTTTCCTTTACCTCCTGTGTTAAAAATTTCCTCATGTTCTAAAATCATAAAATTTAAAACTCAATATAAGTCCCGAATTGCAAGACACAGGACATTTTATGAATATTTCTTACTTAAATATAGATGAAATGTTAAAAAATTAATACATATTGTTAATTTTAATAAAAAAAAATTGGGTGTGGCAATCGATGTTTCCACTTTAACAAGAATTCAAGACTGAAGACATATTGTTGACTCTTACTTCGAGGTTCTTTGTAAGGAGCAGAGACGTACACATCCAGAGCATCTTCCCCACCACAAGTTTCATTGTGATTTCCAATGCACGCAAACATGCAACTGCCTGGGGAGACAAGTTGAGTCGGTACATCCCAGCCGCAGAAGCACTGTTCCCTGTTGCATGAATTATGTTATTATTGATATACTATCGAGTCAGAAATAGTCAATAAAAATGATAATCAATTCTAAGCTACGTAATCTTAAAGGGCCACACAAGACAACCCTCAAGTTTTATTATCTGTATGGTTGGAGATGCATATTTGAACCACTTTTGGAAAAAAATATAGTCAAAATGATAATTGGAATAATTGGAATTAATTCATACAGATCGCGATGATGACGTAGTTTATTACTGACTATCGTCTCTCCGCGATCACGATTGTTTCGAGTAAAGAACATTTTTCACTTTACTCCGTCATATCTCTGTTATTATAGATCTTAGAAAACAATAAAGCACACCGCGTTGAAATCGGAAGCCAATGTTCTGCGTAATCAATTGCTTTTATTAATAAATCGTTATTACAATGACTCCAAAGTATCTGATTTTTCATGATATTCAAGACGCTAAACAACCTAGACGGTTATGACGAGGAAAATTTCAGACCATCGACATGACCGTCTATGTGTGTAGATTACATTGCGTGCAAAACGTGCCCAACGAAAATGTGAAAAAATTATGCAAATAATTTCGTCGGTGTATTGCCATAAGGGCCTCATCACAAATGCAAATTTCACTTTTTAGTGTTTTCCTGCAAGGTTTGATATACTTTATGATATTCCAGAAGGGCATATCTCTGAAGTATCTCTGAAAACTGAGGCCAGTAGAGCTGTTTTGAAATTGAAAAAAGTCAATTTTAGAATTAATTGATTTGCCAGAAGGGCCTATCTCTACACAGACTAATAGCGTAGGGCCTATCTTTAAGCTCCGTGCAAGATGAACTTGCTTTCTTATCTTGCTTAACATCCATAGGATGTGATACAGAATTGTATTCATTGTGAATGATGTTTCTAATAATCAATAATAAGTGATACATATTTGAAACAAATGATTTTTTTAATGAATTTTCATATCCCAGAAAAAAACACTCCGTGTAAAAAAGGCAGCCAAGTCTCTTTACTTTAAAAAAATTCAACACCGAAAAGGAGTGATATCAAAAAAGGAGCCAAGTCAATGACATTTCCAAATATTTAATCGTATCTTTGAAATAAAAGTATAAACACCGAGAAATACTTTACAAAAGGACTTGGCGCATCGTTTTTTTAAAGACATCATTCTATCCTAAAAGTGGAAAGAAATTTACAAGTAGGTACATTTTCCTCTTTCTATTAGAGCCAGAATCTATGAATCAAGCTACTTTTAGTAATGACTATTTTATAGTTTTGTCAATGGCGATAGAAGCATGATTTTATGCTGTAATATATAAGTAATATAAGGGTGAAAGAATTACATAACAATTGGAAGTGGTGAGAATGTAGGTTTCTTTGGAAAACTTCCATGGAGTCAGGAGTCAGGATCCTCATCAGTGTGTTGTGTCTAATGTCCGCCCGTCCGATCGGGTAGCTCAGTTGGTAGAGCTCTCGCCCGGCAAGTGAGAGGTCCCAAGTTCGTGCCCCGGTTCGGTCGGATATTTTTCACAACACACATCCCTTCATATCAATTGGAAGTGGGCTCATACATATTCTTGCAGTACTGTTAATATGGCGATATTAGACTGGTATCTTTTCATAATTTGATCTTGACTGAAGGAAATCATGGAACGTTGTCAAATAATTACTAACTAATGGAACACAATTATATATTTTTGAAGTGTCAAGTGTATAAAGTTAAATTTTTTAATAGAAATTCAATATGACTGTCTTCTTTGTGAAATGTATTTTTATAAAATGTGTATTAATAGAAATTGTTACATGATGAGAAGGTATAACGCATGAGACTTAATTATATTCACCACGAAACAATATTACGAAGATAACTATTGTGTATATTTATAGAAAGCATAGACAACAAGTTTCATAGCGTATATATTCATATAGAAAATATTTTACAGAAGGTATGTATAATATGTACCTAATTGAAAGATGTTTCCCTATTATTCTAAACATTCAAAATGACGGTTGTATATAAATGGCACATGCTTATGAATAGAAAAATGTCTTTAAAAAAACGATGCGCCAAGTCCTTTTGTAAAGTATTTCTCGGTGTTTATACTTTTATTTCAAAGATACGATTAAATATTTGGAAATGTCATTGACTTGGCTCCTTTTTTGATATCACTCCTTTTCGGTGTTGAATTTTTTTAAAGTAAAGAGACTTGGCTGCCTTTTTTACACGGAGTGTTTTTTTCTGGGATATCACTTCTTTGGTTAGTTTATTCATACAGCTTGTAGCACAGCTTGTGTCCGTGCAAGAACTTATTTCTTTAAAAAAATACGCCTATGCCGATTTGGATACTTAGAAAAGTTGCGTTTGGTATATAAGATTAAAATAATTATCCAAGAAGGATAGCTTTAAGTTTCGTTACAATCGGTCCAGCCGTTTTCGATATATGACGTCACTTCCGGTTTTAGCAATGGCGGCCGAAAATAATGTCGTCTTGAATTCATAATTATTACTCCTACACATTTCCAAAATTTGGTTGCAATCGGTACAGCCGTTTTTGATATATGACGTCACTTCCGGTTTTAACAATGGCGGCCGAAAATAATGTCGTCTTGAATTCATAATTATTAGTACAACACATTTCCAAAATTTGATTGCAATCGGTACAGCCATTTTCGATATTTGACGTCACTTCCGGTTTTAACAATGGCGGCCGAAAATAATGTCGTCTTGAATTCATAATTATTAGTCCAACACATTTCCAAACTTGGGTTGCAATCGGTACAATCGTTTACGATATATGACGTCACTTCCGGTTTTAAAAATGGCCGCCGAGAACACTGCAACCTTGAATTTATAATTATTTACAAAGTACGTTTACTTATATCTATTTTAAAGTATAAAGTGGTGAATTTAGCGTCATTTAGCATATTTATGACGTCATTTCCGGTATAGGTCATAAAATGTGTGACGTCATTTCCGGTTTCGATATTTGAATCATCAAATATTACTGATTACATAAAGTTGACCGTCTAAATCGTTTAGCGCTGGTTTTGTTCTAATCTGTTTAGCCGTTTTTGAGACATGATGTCACTTCCGGTTTCTAAATGGCGGCTTCCGGTTGGTTTTATAACAAGTCAAATGAAATATTAAAAGTACAAACGTTACATAAATATCAAGACAATCGGATCAACAGTTGTTGCTGAAATGCAAATCGATGTATATTAAATTTCATGACGTCATTTCCGGTTTATTTAAAATAATGTTCAGTCTTTTGATATTGATAATCCATATAGATGACCGTCTGAAACGATTGGCGTAAATTTCGTTCCGATCGGTCCAACCGTTGACGAGATATGACGTCACTTCCGGTTTCAAAATGGCGGCACAAAAAATTCATGGGGACAAGGTTAAATCAGACGCCAAAAGTGCACACGTGGTAAAAATGTGAGATCAATCGGTTCAGCCGTTTAGGCTGTGGCCTGTTTACCGGATTTTAGCTCCAGCCTACTACTATGATTACTGATTATGAAAACCGCCCTAAAACACTGTTTTCACGGCCCTCTAGCGCGCAAAGGGCGTAACCTATTGTTCCCAAATTTGGTATATGTTGTAGGGTGGGCCATAGCTCGAAATTAAGATATTTCGCAACAATGTGAGATTTCTCAATTTTAAGATCCAGTAGGCCGAAAATGCCACTTTGATGCTTACAGTAAAAGTGGGTTTGCTCCAGCCTTTATATGAGAGTGTGCGCGCGCCGTACGACTTGGCTGGCGTGGAGCGACCGCTCCACTAGATATAATACTCGTTATATTTCATAACACATCGTTTTTTCCTTTTCCTGAACAATTATGAAAAACCTAGATATGCCCTTATGGCAAAACACCGACGATTTCATTAGTTCTATCACTGCTTTCTTGATTCTTCAGTTCCAAGGCATGTAGAGCAGATGACGTGTAAACGCACATCAAACCGCATGCAGGGGCTGGATCTACAAAGAAGTATTATCTCCTAAAACGTACTGTCTTTGGTATTATCTTTCATTTAGCATGGTATTTCTGGTATTAAATCAAAAGATAGTACGTATTAGCAGATAGTACTTTTCGTGAATCCAGCCAGCTCGCTTATCAACGCGGTACACTGAGCGTTTTCCTAGTGTGACACATGCTATGAAATGCCCACCCATTCTGCAAGGCTGCGTAATTATGACTCTGGCATCTGTTTTTGCACTCTTCTACTGTAACATTTGCCAGGGTGATTTCGTGCTGGAATAAACTGTCACTGTTGTCCTGGAAGCATCCAAGATGGAGCAAGTTGATGCTGGAACCTGGAGAAAATGAGGAGTTTATGATCAAAATGCAATCTAAAGCTGAAAATCAAATTTAAGATAAAGATGGCAAAAAACATCAAATCAAGCCCTATCGGGGCTTGATTCAAGCCCTATAGCCCTATAGCCCTATAGCCCTATAGCCCCATCAAGCCCTATAGCCCTATCAAGCCCTATATAATTGCAATGGGCTTGTTCACTGCCATTTGCTCACACCAGAATCGCTATAGATAAGAACTTTCTTAAAAATGGCGCCGCTAGATTTAGGCTTGCACAAACACTCTTTGCTGCATACAAGAAAGGCAATTGTTGTTCACTCTTGTTGCACTCTAGTTGGTTTTAAATGATCAGTCTCTGACATTTATTTTCTCAATATAATTCCAAACTCTATAATGTTCCGAGTGTGTAAAAATTTGTTTGCATTTTATGTTAAACTAGTTTCAAATACTTACTTTTTATGCTATGAGATGACTTTACTTTATTCATCTTCCAATTCACGGCAATAAACAAAAATTCAATCTGTTGCCAATGCCATAGCAACCAGAGATTCAAGAAGGCACTGAAAGTAGGATCCTAGTAGGATCAGTGTTTGCGCGATCTGGGCTAGCTTTGCGGGATCAAGCCCATTGAAACAAGATATTTCTTGGGTAGAAAAATCGTATGTGAAATTTGTTACATAAGGACTGCTTTTACTAAACAAAAACCCGTTTTTCGTGAATATTTCGGAATATACAAACCTGCAATAGTTGTATTTTAATTCAAAGTTTCTCATATATTAACTTTCTTCATTAAATCACAATAGGTATAGTTATTATCATGTCCATAGTGCGGCTGGAAAACTGCCAAGTAGGTACACCCTCCTGCAAGTGAAATGTACCTACCTACACCCGAGTACAGCTGCGTAAGCTGAGTTGCCTAGATACAGGAGGTCTCTACCTACTGGCAATGCTGCTAAACCAGTCATGCAGGTAATCTAACTGCAAGGGTGTACCTTACTCTTGGAGTTGACCGTACTACTGGAGTGACTGATATAGGCCCGAAGTTTAATCATCTTAGAATATACACATTAGGTAACTCTTAATCACCAGAAGAAGAAGAAGAAGAAGAAGAAGAAGAAGAAGAAGAAGAAGAAGAAGAAGAAGAAGAAGAAGAAGAAGAAGAAGAAGAAGAAGAAGAAGAAGAAGAAGAAGAAGAAGAAGAAGAAGAAGAATAAGAAGAAGAAGAAGATCAATAAGTAAGTATACCCGCATCATTAATACATCACATCTTTACACTCTAGTCACTGAGCAAAGTTTTTTTATCCTAACCTTCAAGCATTAAAATTAAAACTACCTACATCTGGTAAATTAAGAGTCGACAGTACTAGCAGAAAATGTCGATTCCGATGTAAAAAATCCTAGAAATGCATGAAAATGCATTAGCTCTGGGTTGTATGCGTGACATTTGTGACTTTTAATCGAGCGTCTCCACAGTAGCAATATGAGCTGGGAGAGATCAAACATATACATGATCACAGCGCATGGGCAGAGCGTCTCCACAGTAGCAATATGAGCTGGGAGAGATCAAACATATACAATATGATCACAGCGCATGGGCAGAGCGTCCTCACATTAGCAATATGAGCTGGGAGAGATCAAACATATACATGATCACAGCGCATGGGCAGAGCGTCCCCACAGTAGCAATATGAGCTGGGAGAGATCAAACATATACAATATGATCACAGCGCATGGGCAGAGCGTCCCCACAGTAGCAATATGAGCTGGGAGAGATCAAACATATACAATATGATCACAGCGCATGGGCAAAGCGTCCCCACAGTAGCAATATGAGCTGGGAGAGATCAAACATATACAATATGATCACAGCGCATGGGCAGAGCGTCCCCACAGTAGCAATATGAGCTGGGAGAGATCAAACATATACATGATCACAGCGCATGGGCAAAGCGTCCCCACAGTAGCAATATGAGCTGGGAGAGATCAAACATAATATGATCCGACTCAATGTCAATGTGCGCTAACAGTCCGCCCGCGCAACGGTTGCTTGCAGCACGCAACACGAAAGAAGAACCTGGTCCATCTTTTCAAGGTCGTTGCGCGTTGCTGCTAAAAGTAACTGAGCCTCCTGATTGGTCGCTGCTAGAAGCAACCATCGCGGCAACCGAACTGTAAACCCGTCTTTGGCAATGTTTCAAGATAGGGAAAATAGGGCGTTTAGCCAAATACGGTATTCAGCCGATGCGTGATATTTCGGCAGCATGTCGTATTTGGGGCGAGTTGGGCGTGTGACGTCACCATAGGATTTACGGGTTTAATCAAACCTGCCGCGTCAACAAATTAGCTCAAACCAGTACCCATAATGCCCAAGCTCAAGAGGTCGGGCTTTCTGATCCAACATTGGATGCCTGTATTTCCATTAATTCGACTAGATTCGACTAAAGGTCACGCCCAGGTGATTACGACAGGTGTCGCCAGGTGATTACGATCGCCCAGGTGATCCAAATACGGTATGCACCCTAGATAAAAAACGCCCTGTCTTCCTGTCCTTTTAACAAAGTCACGTGATCACTTGAGCGTGACCTTGAGTCGAATCTAGTCGAATGAATGGGAATACAGGCATCCATGTTGGATCAGAAAGCCCAGACTTTTGAGTTGAGGCATATTGTCACAGTTTTGAGCTGGTTTGTTAACGCGGCAAGTTTGATTCAACCCGTAAATCCTATGGTGACGTCACACGCCCAACGCGTCCCATTGTGCAACTCATACCATATGATGAAGTAATCGCCTCACCTTGCTTCCACGCCTGCGTACTTGTGTCCTGTACAGAGCTTCAAGCACATGCGCGGCGAGTTGATGTGTTGGAGATCTTGTCCATCCCAGAGATGCGCAGTAGTGTCCTGATAGCAATCGTCACTGCCGTTGATCGCGCGTTCTGTCAATAGAAAAGTGACGTCATCACTAGAGTGTCACTAGAAGAGTGACGTCATCGCTAGAGTGTCAATAGAAGAGTGACGTCATCACTAGAGTGTCAATAGAAGAGTGACGTCATCACTAGAGTGTCGGGACGATAGTCTTTCTTTAATTGGCAAGTGCTAGGAATGCTTTGTTCCACAAGTTATCAGTACCATCGAGATTGTGACTTCTTGAGGTCTTTAAATTTTCAGCTAGACTTCTTTTCAATGCCAATCATTAGGTACGCCGAAATCAATTGGGGCCGAAAATATTTCGTTATACCTTCCATTTTTGTTAAGGGGATAAAAATATAAAATAGAAACCCTCCAGAAATTATCAACAAAGTAAATAATGAAAAGATTTCAAGGGGAAGGAAACTGTTCAACTACTTGTTGTAACAATGTTCACCAAACAAGGAGCCCTATTCTAAAACTTTTGAATTCTCATTTATGATGGAATTCGATTTTGATCATCCTGGAGCCGTATTCTAGAAGATTTTAATTCTCAATTCTGATGGAATCTGATTCGGTGCAATGTTAATCCTTATGACCGTGACCGGATTCCATCAGGAATGGAATTGGGAAAACGATCTAGAATAGACCTCAAGGTAAGAGATTCATTTTATGGGACAGTGAGACGGATTGTTATTAGATTGAATGATTGTGCTTTACAATAATATGTTCCTATAAGTGTTTACCTAACGATCTGTGATTCAAAAAGATATGTACATGCTTTTAAAGAATTCCCTACTTCCTACTTACTTGTTATACGTGCAGTAGGATTGACTCCAGCATCCTCTACATCTTACCTGATAGATCAGCAGCCATAGCAATCTGAATTGCAAACAGAAACCACATCCTGCACCACATCTTAGCGTTTACTTTACACTTTCATAAAGATCGGCTAACAATTGACGTCCGTCGAACTTCCCTTGGCAGAGCTTTGTGTCACAATTCACAGCAGAGACGTAGGCCATTCTGTGGTAACAACTTTTATGTTATCTCTTAATTACAGTTCATTGTTGTGGCAATTATAGTCACGCTAAACCTTGGTCCTACATTCTAATCAACTGGCAACTGATAGGCAGTGGACTAAAGTAATTACTTGTCAAAATAAGCAAGGTAAACTTTAAATCAAAATATTGGAATCTATAGTGGTTTTAATCTGCTGTGACGATTGTAAAGGTCCAAATTAAATATGAGCTTCTGAAGATAATTAACGAATCATTACTAAAGGGGATTTTTCCTAACCAATGGAAACGTTCAACTATTGTGCCTATACAGAAAGTTGTGAATACTACTAAAGCATCTGAATTTCGTCCCCTTAATATGTTGCCAGTATATGAGAAAGTTTTAGAGAAGGTAGTTCATAAAGATAGCTACTTGAATGTTAATAATCTGTTATGTGACCAGCAATCTGGCTTTAGGAATAATCACTCTTGCGAGTCTGCAGTTCAATGTGTAGTGTCTGAATGGAAAGAGGAAATGGACAAAGGGAAGATAGTAGTAGCTGTTTTCTTAGATCTTAAGCGTGCATTTGAAACTATTGACAGAGACATTTTATTGAAGAAATTAGAATTTAATGGAATATGTGGAAATGTTTTAAAGTGGTTCCAGTCATATCTTAGTAATCGCGTGCAGAAAGTTAAATGGAATGGTATTTTTTCCAATGAAATGAAGAATGACTTAGGGGTACCCCAGGGATCTGTACTGGGTCCCCTCCTGTTTTTAATATACATAAATGACATGCCTAAACTATTTAAATATTGTAGTGTTCATTTGTTTGCGGACGATGCAGTTATATATTTTGCTGGAAACAATTATTACGATGATGTCATTGATATAATTAATATTGAATTGGAAAGGGTTGTTGAATAGCTAAATCAACACAAGTTGAAACTGAATTGTACTAAATGTAAAATCATTATTGATGAACACAGATCCTAAAATTATAAAGAATGGAGTTACTTAACATATAATTTTGCACAGTGTCGAAATTGAAATGGTTCAACAGATGAAGTATTTAGGTGTAATAGTAGATAGCCAACTGAAATTTGGTCCCCATATAAATTACATGTGTAAAAAGATTTCCAAGAAAATAGGTTTTTTGGTACGTGTGAGCAAATCTCTATCATTATGGATTAAATGTTTGATTTATAATACGATTATCTTACCCCATTTTGATTACTGTGCCACTCTTTTTTTAAGTATTAATAATTCTGACATGGACTCGTTACAGAAGCTTCAAAATAGAGCTATGCTTATTATCCTTAAAGTTGACAGACTCACTACAATAAACTTTATGTTGAATGAGCTTAAATTCTTAAATGTTAAAGAAAGAGTGAGACTAGCCTCAGTAATTTTATTTATAAAATAGTTCATAATTTGTTACCATTATACTTACAGAACAAAGTTGAACTAATAAGTGACATTCATTCACATTGCACCAGAGCAAACACCCGTACTAACCAGTACTAGTAATAATATTTTTATTGATTTAAAGCCAAAACTTCAACCATAAAATCTCTTTTTGTTCAAGGTGCTAGGCTCTACAATGACATTCCTGTATCCTACAGGAGCATAGTTAAATTAAAGTGTTTAAATCAATGTGTATCTAGTGGAGCGGTCGCTCCACCCAGCCAAGTCGTACTATACACTCACAGTCACTCAACATACCGTAAATGCCTAATAAACTGAGGAGCAGACCAAACACTTTTACTGTAAGCAACAACATGGCATTTTCGGCCTACTGGATCTCAAAATTGGTAAATCTCACATTGTTGCGAAATATCTTAATTTCGAGCAATGGCCCACCCCACTACATATACCAAATTTGGGAACAATAGGTTATGCCATTTGCGCGCTAGAGGACCGAGAAAACAGTGAAATTACACCACTTTCTGATTCTGAAGATGATGATGATTCTGATGATATCACGAAACGTCGCTATCACCGCCACAGCCTAAACGGCTGAACCGATCGACCTGAAATTTTTACCACATGTGCACTTTTGGCGTCTGAGGTGCCTTTTTATAAAACCAACCGGAAGACGCCATTTTGAAACCGGAAGTGACGTCATAACTCAAAAACGTCTGGACCGATTAGAACGAAATTAGCGCCATTCGATTTAGATGGTCATCTATATGAAGTATCAATAAAAAAAATATTATTTTCTTATTTTCTAAACCGGAAGTGACGTCATAAATACGCAATATTTAACTTATTTCAACAAATTATACTTAAAATACGTACATAATTAACTTACATTGTAACATAGACAATACAATTTATATATTCAAGGTAGCAGTGTTCTCGGCCGCCATTCCTGAAACCGGAAGTGACGTCATATATCTAAAACGCCTGTACCGATTGCAACTGAACTAGCTCCTGCGTATTCATTCTGCTATTTATTTGAAAAATCAATTGTGAAAAATGAATAAATAAATTAATGGTACCGGAAATGGCGGCAGGAACCACTAAATGAAACCGGAAGTGACGTCATATATTACAAACGGCATGACCGATTTTACGGAAATATAGGGATTAGGAATTCAGATGGTCGTTCATGAAGGTATCAACTAGATAAAACTAGATTGTTTTCTTATTACCTATACCGGAATTCGGCCGCTATTTCAAAACCGGAAGTGACGTCATGTATCGAAAACGGCTGGATCGATTATAACGAAACTTAAGCTATTCTTCTTGGATAATCATTTTCATCTTATACCAAACGCAACTTTTCATAGTAACCAAATCGGTTGAGGCGTATTTTTTTAAAGAAATTAGTCCCTGCTCGGACATGTGCTACAAGCTGTATGAATAAACTAACAAAAGAAGTGATATCCCAGAAAAAACACTCCGTGTAAAAATACCAGCCAAGTCTCTTTAACTATAAAAAAAAATAGAAGAAATCTAAAAATTCAGCACTGAAAAGGAGTGATATCAAAAAAGGAGCCAAGTCAACGAATTTTCCAAATTTTAATCGTACCATTGAAATAAAAATATCAACCCCCGAGAAATACTTAAAAAAGGACTTGGCGCATCGTTTTTTTAAAGACATTTTTCTATTCTTAAGCTTATGCCACTCACATACTACGTAGTTCAGAAATGCCTAGAAAAATTGGGACAAAACTTTCAAATTAAATATTGAACATTCTGTAAAATATTTTAAATTTAAATATAAGTACGCAAAGAAACATAGCATTGTCTTACAAGCAATAAATACAGAACAGTTGTGTTTGTGATTGGTAGGTACCTATAGTTTTGTGGGTACATCAACATACCTACTACAGCATTATACTTGGAACCTTCTCGCCGTGTAATTAATTGCTATTAATTAACATTTTATACCAAAAAAATTCATAAATTACATAACGTATTACTTTAGATAAAAATCTAGTCAGTAATTATTTGAGCAGCATGGCTCAGTGCACTAGTCACTTATACAAATCTCATTGACGGCCTTCTTGTAATGAGCGCTTTCGCTATTTCCCTCAGTCACGATATTGAGAAGTATGATTGATTAATATGACCCTAGAAATAGTGGCAATAACGAATAGACTAGGCCGCTTCCGTTTATTCGTTATTCGTTTATCCGTTTATTTCCTCTGAATATTGACAAAATACCAAAACTGCCAGTAGGTAAGAGTACTAGTTATATTAAAACGTAGTATGATTCGTCGATAATGAATGTGATATACTCAGGAAAATATACTTGTAGAGTTCTTCCTATACTTTTAGGATAGAAAAGTGTCTTTAAAAAAACGATGCGCCAAGTCCTTTTTTTAAGTATTTCTCGGGGGTTGATATTTTTATTTCAATGGTACGATTAAAATTTGGAAAATTCGTTGACTTGGCTCCTTTTTTGATATCACTCCTTTTCAGTGCTGAATTTTTAGATTTCTTCTATTTTTTTTTATAGTTAAAGAGACTTGGCTGGTATTTTTACACGGAGTGTTTTTTCTGGTAGAGTTTATATAAGGGACGAGCATAGCAATATGCGATATGATTTTAAATATTTGTTATTGTTTATTCAAATGTATATATTGACATGCATATCAATGTAATTTTGAATGTCTAAAATGTGTATTCCTGAAAGCGTTACGCTTACAAATAAATAAAATAAAATAAATAAATAAATTCAACGGGTGTTTGCATGAAATTGATTTAAGTTTTATTGGATGTGCACGTGTGAATCTGATTCTTACCAATAACGGATCGAATCGCGATTATAGAAACTTGCTCTGAACTTGGTGATTCAAGATTTCTGATTGGTGTCATAGACGATTCCATAAAGTATCTGATAGGCTCTGGTTTCTAAGAAAATTCACTTGCTGTTTGATTTCCACCTACCTAATGTAGTGTGTCAACAATGAGTTACACACTAAAAGGTTTCTGGAAATCAAACTCATATCATATGAATTATTTCAGAAAGCAGAGCCCCTCAGATATTTTATGGAATCGTCTATTGACCAATCAGATGAGAGAATTTCAGTCACGAGCTACTTACAAGGAAATCAAAACTGCTCCGAAAGCTTACAAGCATGTTCAAAAGCTCGACCATGTCAACAAAAACAAAAGACAAAATCGCGGTCGTCTGAACTGGAAAATCTCTCACATCTAATAATTTTTTTGTCTGGGGCTTAACGTCGCACTGTTCTGCAGCGAGGCTTATGGCGACGGATGAATGATTATGATGATGATTGGGGGGATGATGGTGAAGATTAGGTAAGGATGGAAGGTGGGAAGAAAGCGTCCGTGGCCTAGCAGTAGGGTACCTTCCCAGCTTTTGCCTGTCGACTGAGGGAATACCACGAAAAAACCCCTGTCAGGAAGGACGGCCGAGGGAATCGAACCCGGGCCTCCGGAATACAAGTTCAGAGCGTTAACCACTAACCCGACATGTTCCGTACATCCAATAAAAATAATTGTTTTACAATTTGTTTTACATCCAATAAGACAAATGGTAAAATTTTACCAATCAATTTCATGCAATGGACCGTGTGAATGGACCTTAAGTCAGGGCAACCTTTTTTGGTCAAGGAGTAAATTTCCCCAAAAAATAATCAATTAGATAATAATGGGAGCCGCAGTAGAGGAAATCAAATATAAAACGCTGAAAATAATAAATTGCAAGGGTTCTAAAATGAACAGACTTAATCAAATAACCTTCCATGTTGCCCCGCAGGGTGATTTTTTAGAATGTGATTCAAGTGCTCTAAAATAAACAAATTAATCAAACAACTTTCCAATTGTTGCCCCGCAGGGCGCGTTTTTGGAATTTTGTATTTTTCAATTCCAGATCTTCATTTAAATTATAATGAGCCATTCAAGAACCACCAAGAAGCCGCATCTTGCCGACCCCTGCCTTAAGTCTTTCTGACTGCCCTTGAGTTAGCGATATCGTTGTCAAACAGTTCTTTTGCCTGGGATTCACAAGATAAACACTCTGGTTATTTTGTTTCAAATGAGTTTTATTGTTCGAATCTTTTGTATCGCTTGAGCTAAATCTTGACACAGCTGACGATTGAGGCTGGATGAAGAGTGACGATGCGCAATGGCGCTCGCTCATCCTATGACGTCACGTAGTCAGCATCCGTTACGCATGCGCTCCACCTGCGCATCCAGCTCTTTGCTGCGCTTAACTGCAACAGGACATCAGAGGTAGAGGGGCGGAAGTTCCACGCTGTTGTGTTGCACACTTTGGAATGAAGTAATCAAGCTCTTTGACTGACGTCAACAAATCAGTGAAGTATTCTTTTACACAACTACTCATACGCAGGCGCGTAGGAACTACTGTCATCATGAGAGAAAATAAGGGGTCTTATAGGGGTCCGGTTTAGACCCGCAGGGCATTTTTTCGAATATAAACAATTTAAAAGTGATTCTGCGAAGCTGAAAATCTCAAAACACAACAAAAATAATCCAATTGTTGCCCCGCAAGGCAATTCATGCATTTTGGAGAGTACTTTAAGGCCCCTCTAGTTTGAATCTATTCAGTAATATTTTGGGGGTTTGCGTGTAAATAAACAAATCTTATTTTTGATACTTTAACCTAAAATACTTAAATTATGGAAATAAATATACAAAAAATCTAAGAAACTATGTTAGTTTGATTATGTGGCGCCCCCTAAATCTTGTCGCCCGGGTCGCCCTACCCACGGGCCGGCCTTGAGCCCCCCCCCCCCCCCTCCACTTGTCCTCCCATGTGCCACCCATGATGACCAGGAAAACAGCCGTAGCCCAAGCTTCCAGTGACGTAAGCAACTCACTGTTAGCGACGAGCTCCTCCAGACTCTGCTGCGTGTCGTCTGGAGTCCCGTCCTCGTCGTCGTCATCGTCGTCATCGTCATCGTCATACCCCTCGTCCTGACCTCCACATGCATCTGAAACAAACAGCACAGCAGTCCTGAATCAGTCAAACAGAACAGTTTAATAAAACAATCGACTTTAAAATGACTCCCATATAGGAAATCTTAAGATCAACAAAATAAAAAATAAGTTAATTTGTATTTTTTTTTTAAAGTAATACAAAGGCCAATAGGATATCAAAGTTCCAGTTCTTAGTTTGGAGATTATTTAATGAAACTTCATTGGTCTTTCACAAACTATTTTATTATTTATAAATGCAATATTTCGTCTACTTTCAGCAAACTTCATCGGGCATTTGACATAACAACAGATGGATGTTTGTAGGAAACCATTTTTACAAAAACAAAAGCTAAATTTAAGACTCTATGTATCTATAAAGAACAATATGAAGTTTGTAAAATAATCATTTTAAAACTATTAAAAGAACCTTGCACTTGTAAAAAACCAAATTTTATATACAATTCCACCTCTTTTGAACTTGAGATTTGATGGTTCCAAGCCAAATATCATCAATCTCATAGCTAGGTTGGCTTATCACTCCCACGCCTTCTTTCTTGAGATATGCCATGGTACTAGCCACTTGAAATCTTCTTCTTGCCCAGTTTTCTTCTTTCCAAATTCTCTTGGATTCTCTCAAAAACCAAGAGAATTCTCTCAAACCAAGAGAATTTGGAAAGAAGAAAACTGGGCAAGAAGAAGATTTCAAGAGGCTAGTACCATGGCATATCTCAAGAAAGAAGGCGTGGGAGTGATAAGCCAACCTAGCTATGAGATTGATGATATTTGGCTTGGAACCATCAAATCTCAAGTTCAAAAGAGGTGGAATTGTATATAAAATTTGGTTTTTTACAAGTGCAAGATTCTTTTAATAGTTTTAAAATGATTATTTTACAAACTTCATATTTTTCTTAATAGATACATAGAGTCTTAAATTTAGCTTTTGTTTTTGTAAAAATGGTTTCCTACAACCATCCATCTGTTGTTATGTCAAATGCCCGATGAAGTTTGCTGAAAGTAGACGAAATATTGCATTTATAAATAATAAAATAGTTTGTGAATGTCCAATGAAGTTTCATTAAGCCAATAGGATAATTTTAAACAATTCTTAAAGTTTAGCAATGTTTTTTAGAAGTTCTATTCTAGGTTTAGTCTTAAATATTTTCCTTTTACATATTTTATAAAAATAAGAATTCTACGTAATGTTTTGGGGGGAGGGGTCCCCCCACCTCCCCCATATACCATACAAAATTCAGTTTAGTGTCCAAGTATCAGTTTAAATTGATTAAATTCTAAAAAAAAAACGCCATGCTGGGCAAAATTAGGAAGTTATTTGTTGCAATTTGAGCAGTTTAGAATCATCTCATCGATTTTAAAATGTTTATATTCGACAAAATGCCCTATTGGGCAAAAATTGGATTTTTTGCTTCATTTTATGCATTTTAAAGCCCCAGAATCACTTTTAACTGCGGTTGTTTAAATTCTAAAAAAAACTCCTTGCGCGGCTGAAACTGGGGGGCTTCGCCCCCAGACCCCCCTTCCGGGTGTCGCAATCGCCCCCGTGATGAAAGTAGTTACGCGGCTGTATGAATTAAATTCCAAATTTGGTTCCTCTTGTAAATCCAGGTCTGCTAACGTCATTCAATAATGAATCGCTGTTCATGAGCATCAATTGTTTCTTTCTCTCACCTTCATCCCCGTCTTCCGGTTCCTCCACCTCGTGCGGCTCATCTTCAACATTGTCCTCGTCTTTTGGCTCGTAGAACTTGGCTTTGCTGTTGGTTTGCCTCGCGTCTGTAATGCAACAAACATCGGTCGTCACACTTCACCATGCCGACACTTTACACACAATCAGGCGCGTAGCTTTAGTAACTCTCTGGAGTAGAGCATCTTGATCAAACTGTCTGATTGATAACAGTAAGAAGTTATCAAAATATTATTTATCCTTATCTTACCCCGACCGGTGTAAATCGGAGGTGTCCAAAAACCAAAAAAACGACCTGTTCCCCTGCCGCCGTACACAACACTAATTGATTTGGCTCACCCGACTCGCTGGTCTTGATGTCGACGCCCTCGTCGGTGGTCTGCTTCGACTTCATAGTGATCTTGCAGGCGGCGCTGTTGCGCGTCACCTTCTTCACATCGGCGTGCGGCTGGCGTCCTGACATTGTGAGAGGTGATGGCTCTGATAGGCGGTGACGTCACGGGTAGTGGCTCCTTTAGTTGTGGGGTAGTGGCTCCTTTGTAGTTCAGGAGGGTGAGAAGTAGTGGCTCCTTTACTGTACTAGAAGTTGAAGAGGAGTTGGTTTCTTTACCACAGAAGGGTGGAAGGGGTGGTTGGCTTGAAGAAACTTTCAATGGGTAGAGACTCTTCTATTGAGAGCAGGAGCTGTCAGGGATATGGATTCCTTGTGTAGAATGAGATGGTGTTTGTGAGTGGACGATGGTTTGTAAGCTGAGGATTTAGGAGATTGTGTTTTGTGCCGGATGTTCAGTGTTGCTAAGAGATCAGCGAGAATGTGGAACGATTGTTTATAACAATTCAATTATTATTTTCAACAATTCGATATTATTTTATTTTATAAATAACTATCAAAGCATAAGGTAGCTCTATTAATTGCCTGACCTTTAAAGTGACTTTGTTTCAACAACCAAATTACGTAATTGTTCAGTTCAAATCAAGTAAGGTCCATGCAAGTGATATGTACAACATAGGAATCCGTGGCAACAGAGAAAGCTATGAAAATGGTATCTTGTCTTCACTCTCTCTCTCGTCTTAAATATCCACTCTGATTGTCGCTATTATTTCATGTATTATGATTCTCTCTCTATTTAATTAAACTACTTATTTATTCTTAAAACCACACCAGTTTTCTTCGTCTACGCTTTACACACAACATAAATGGTCCCTTGAGCCCGAGGAGCATACGAACTTATTACGCAAATCTCTGTTGAAAAAGATGACCACCGAAGCCCAGATCGATCAACAAATTGACAGTTCAAACTGATAAGCAGAGCTTTCAACCACATCAAGGACATTTCTGCAACTACCACCACATCCGCACATGTTCAAACGCGTCTGTCGCTATTGGTTGTGACTTGAGACAAGTTCACGTCAGGCCACGATAGAGTATGTAATTCCAAATCAGCAGAGAACCTGAGAGCTCATAGTCACTTTGAAGATGACATATTATATTCGGCTTGCCAAGATTTATGCGGAGACACGAGCCATTATGCTAGATATGCTATCAGAAATCACGAAAGAAGTTGAGTCGACTGCTGTTGATCCTCTCATTAAGAATCACACTCGTTTACAAGCGCTGCCAAAGATCTCTCTACCGTAATATTCTGGTGACTATTTAGCATGGCGTTCATTTCATGATCTATTCTCTTCAATGGTCGGCACAAATACGCAGTTATCTTGTGTCGAGAAACTTCACTACCTCAAGACGAGTCTCACAGGAGAAGCAGCTCAACTCATCGCCAATTTGTCAATATCTAACGAAAACTTCGCACACGCATGGGACATTTTCATCGCTAGATATGAGAACAAAAGGATAATCGTTGACACACACCTCGACGCAATCTTTCAGCTTAAGCCTATGCAAAGTAAATCAGCATGTGATCTAAAGAAACTTCTCGCCGTGGTTAAGGAGTCACTCGGAGCTCTTGAATCTCTCAACGCTCCAGTCAAACACTGGGACTACATCATAGTTTACGTAATCGTTCGACGCATAGTTTCTGAAACTCATGAAGCGTGGGAAATACATCAAGGATCTTCTACGAATCCTGCCACATTAAAGGATCTTGAAACCTTTCTTGACGGTAGCATCAGAGCTCTCGAAATAATTGAAACCTGGGGCTGGATTCACAAAAAGTATTATCTGTTAATACGTATTATCTTTTCGATTTCATACCAAGAAGGCGTGTTAATTGACAGATAATACAAAAGATAGTACGTATTAAGAGATAATACTTCTTTGTGAATCTGGCCCCAGGAGTGTTATGATCAACAACTCTCAATCTCGTGAACATCAACTCTTGCAAATATCAGATAATTCTATGACAGTCAAATCACACGTTTCGTCTCTTAATCGGTCATCTGCGAGTAAAGCTCCTTGCAATCTGTCGTGTATCCTGTGCAATTCTCCTCGTCATCTCATGTCATGTCCAGACTACAGAGCCAAGAATTCTTCACAGAGACGCGATGTTCTCATTTCAAATCGACTATGCTTTAATTGTCTTGGCCATCAATCGTGCAAGAGTATGTCGTAACTCAAAACGCTGCAAAATCTGTGATTCGAAACATCATACGAGCATGCATGATGCGAAATCGGTGAAATCATCAGAGGAATCATCACTCGCAGGTTCTCGCTCAGAACTTCCGAAGGTGTCTCAGGAAGAAGTTCAAAACAATCTTGCCAATGAAACTGCCACTACCGCTCTCGTTCGACTTAGATCACCTGACGGAACGGAGATCCAAGCTCGCGCTCTTCTAGATCAAGGATCTGAAATGTCATTCATCAGCTAATCTCTCGTAAAGCAGCTCAATCTCAAACGCCGTATCGCTTCCATTCCACTCGTAGGAATAGGAGATCAACACTCAGGTAAGACCCACGGGGTCGTTATTGTACAGCTTCGACCACACTTCGACTCTTATATTGAGTGAGAAGTTTCAGCATATATTCTGCCGAATCTTACTGCTTAACTGCCTTCAAGTACTTCTCTCTCGTGATTGGTCTCACCTTCGCGGACAGACTCTTGCCGATCCAAGCTTGACGCCTGGAATGATAGATTTAGTCATGTAACGCATTGATAAGTTAGACAGATTGACTAACCAACTTAAAACTTTGCATGGACATTCGGATATTATGTCGTTATTTCAAAAGTTACTGTCATTTTAAGGACAGTAGTATAGTACTTAAGCGAGCAAAGCGAGCGACTCCTTTTTACTCTTTTAACACAGACCTTCTGTTTTTTTTTAATTGTTTTTTTGGCTGTTAACTGGAGCAACAGAAGTCGTACCGTTTCACCGATCGATCTGAAATTTTGCACACATGTAGAGACAACCTTCTCTGTTTGCAGACCCTAATTTGTTTGAAATTTGTTGCAACCCGCGGCTAGAACCCGTGTATGGATCACGTGATCATTCTGCACATGTGCAGAGACCAATTTTAGTCTTTGAACATGCGCATATTGATAATTTGTTCCATACGCGGGTTCCAGCCGTGGGTTGCAACCCAGTGTGATAGCTTTAGTCGATATTTCAATAATTGCATTGAGTATGGCGTCTGTTCTCTTCTTGTGATCACATACGTCATTTCAAATATATCCAGCATTTTGCTTATTTTCGTTGAAAAATTTGGCGACTTGGAGTTCTTTGTGAAGGTTTTAGTAAAGAACATTCATAACATTGTCAGAACATTGATATTTCATAATTGTCTTCTTCTACCTGTGGAAACGTTGGATTCATTCCGTTTCTGAACTTCTGCCTAGCCTGACATTTCCTTCGAGGTTGCTAATTTTTTTAAAGGTTTGATTACATCAGTTTAACATATTACATTGTTAATAAATACCAAATGCAATGTGAAAAGATTTTCCTCGAGTGGGACGCGAACCCACGACCTTCCGATATCCAGTCAGATGCTCTACCAGCTGAGCTATCGAGGCAGTTCACAGTGCAGCGGCTGTGTTCCAATATAAGCTGCGTTAGCAACTTACCGATTTTGAAGACATCTGACTGGATATCGGAAGGTCGTGGGTTCGAGTCCCACGACCCAGTGTCCCCGCACAGGTCGCCAAGCTCGGGGGAGTGCCTAAAGGGCATCTGGAGGGGTGTCAAAATGTGTAATATTGATAGTGTAGACCTAAAGTAAAAATATTATTGTATTCATTATCATGTCATGTTGATATTTTAATGTCATAGGTTGTTTTAGCAATGAATATACAGTATTACAGTCCTAAAATGAAAAATATGTGTTCAATATTGTATCCAATTTATAGGTACAATTTGGTACTCAAAAAGTGACCAAAATGTTATCTAGAAATCCAAAATTTTCCGGGGCTATACGCCACATTTACGTATTATACTGGGGGGGGGGGGGGGGGGGGGGGGGCTTCCACCAGACCCCCTATTGTTTTCGTTCGCAAACTTCAATTTGCCTCATTGTATTTCTGAAATGAACGGGGGTGGGGGGTTGGGGGGTTGCCATTTATTGTTTTGGCACAGGGCGCCAAACTGCTTTAAAGTAATCCGCCATATATAACTTAATTTATTTTTATTTAAGAGGAAGCTGCCTGGAAGATATCGTGTCCACAACTTTGAAAATTTGACCGAACAATTTTCTCCCAGAAATAGAATACACTATTTTGCTTCTACTTTCTACAATTCTTAGTGAATACCTATTAATTAAAAAAAGATGTTTTAAAAATTGTTGTAATTGTAAAATTGTATTGTTTAGCTTGCCAAATTGTATTTCTGATTCAAGCAAAAACAGCTGAAAATCTCATTTAGAGACCAATAATGAATTAAGTTTTGAGACAACTGTCTTGTTTGGTTCGAGTTGTTAAATAAATGCTTCCTTTTGGCTCTTTTGGCACGGACATCTTCTTTTCTGCTATTAACCGATGCACAGGTCGCACCGGTTCACCGATCGATCTGAAATTTTGCACACATGTAAAGCAACTTTCTCTGTTTGCAGACCCTATTTTTTTGAAATCCATTCATTGGACAAAATTTAAAGAATTATCTCCTGATAGGCTGAAAAATGAAAATGGTCTTCGATAAATGTGATCCAACTCATATTTTGCATGACATTGTCTCTTTTTTTACAAATTTTCATCCCAATAGGGCACTAGCCAAACTTTTTCCCGCTGGGTGCGGCAGCGCTGCCATCGGGAGTGAGTAAGGAGTGTGAAGTAAGCTGCAGCAAATACTGCAGTGATGGAAATGAGTGCAAAAAATGGCCGTCTAATGTCATGTACTAGTGGTTTGGTTCCGTGTTTATCATTCGTTTTTATTTATTATTTGTACTAAAATGGATGAGAAAGTAACAGTGCAAGCACTAAAGGAAGATTTAAAAGCCCTTGGAGCCAAGACATCAGGCAACAAAGCCGTTTTACAAGACAGGTACGTATTCATACCTAGGGTTCAGGTTCGGGGGATTCATAACCCCAATTTCTAAATCAAATTAATTCTTCAAGTAACTCAACATTAATTAATCATTAACCGATTTACAATATCAAGAAATATAAGACGCAATTTATCTTCTAGAATTAAAATGTAATTACTTAGCTACCTACTACTCTGTAGAGACTGCATAGACTATTTTGTAAGTTCATCGCAGTTTCAACCATAGGAATTTGTTACAATATACTAAAAATCATTGAAATTAAACCATCTGTACATCATTGAGTAGTGAGAACCCTGATATTCAACATCCAATCCAAAATCCCTCATAATTTTTATAATTTGGTATACTGTAAGTGGTACCTAGTAGGTACTTTACAATTAGAAAAAATAATTTTGCAATTTGAATTTATTGAATGTCAAAACGATGTGTGCGCTTCAGTCGACAAAAGGTTAACCGACAAAGTAAGTGACTACTTATTCTAGGTATATATTTTATTCCCCTCTTCCCTTCAAATTTGGTTAAATCTGGTCGTACCTACCAGCATCCAAATAGTCAAGCGTTGTCGTGGTCACGGGTCACCCAGCACCTTATAGGTAGGTACACGTAATTTATTTCATGTTTTTTGGTATTCCAGACTGAATCTATGGAAGCAAAACAAACTTGATCGGCAATTGGTTGATGCCACTGTAGTATCCCTGCCAAATCCTATCCAAGATTTCCCTGACATCAAACAGTTTTCACCAGCTAGCACCATTGCAAAGAAATTAATAGAATTCCTTTCAATTGAAGAAATTAGCAGCTGGTTTCTTCGAAGAAGTGCCGGGGCAAGTTTGAAGAAGGGTCGGAGGCTTTTCTTGAACAAGTTTGTTAAGAATGTGATGGTTTGTGTGGAGTCAACATTCATTTTCTATCGATGTGTGTGCGCAGCACAAACAAAAACTGCCAATGACTATGTCGTCAAAGTAGCGCTCGATGCATCGAGGGAAAAGATTTGTCAAGCCACATGTGAATGTCCCGCAGGAGCTGGTTGGTCAGCAGCATGCAAGCACATCTCGGCCCTCTCCTATTTCATCGAACACTTTGGGATCACGGGAGAGGGCATTGAACTAACATCATGCACCAGCAACCCTCAGGAATGGCATAAGCCCATCTTGGGAAGAGGGTTGCAGCAAGAAAAGGTTACCGTCAATGAGATGCTGCATCTGCAAGTGTCTGCTGATCAACCAGTCCCAGGTGACATGCGGACTGATGATTTCCTCAACCAGATGATCGCGAGTCAAACCCCAGTGGCTGCACTTGATACACGAATTGTCAACACTGAAGCATACCTCATTGATCATGATGGCTATTGCCAACACAGCATTGCCGTCAACATCATGAATAAGATCAATGAGGTCTCTCCAGTGACAATTCAGCTATATCAAGTGAAAACACAAAGCCAAGCCAAGTCACCGCTCTGGTTCAGCATCCGGGAAACACGAATTACTGCATCAATTGCTTTCGATGTTCACCGGACAGTGTTCAATGGAAATTTCTGTGAAGGATACGCTGAGCGACAAATCACATCCCCGAAGTTTTCTAGCAAAGCTACAGATTGGGGGAAGGACAAGGAAGCGTCTGCCATCGCGCATTATTGTAAAATGCTTGGAAGTGCCATTAATCCTTGTGGCATTTTCATTGATCCGGACAAGAATTGGCTCGCAGCTACACCCGATGGTATTAATGATGACAAATCATTGATAATTGAAGTTAAGTGTCCTTACTCAATTCGTTTCGAGAGGCCAGAAAGGGCGAAGTTCCTGAAATCAAAGTCATCTCCCTGGCCAGAGCTTCCTTCAACTCATCAATACTACATTCAATGTCAGATCCAAATGCATGTGACACGAATCAAGAAATGCGACTTCATTGTCTGGACCACCCATGGCATATTTATCCAGAACATAAAGTACGATGGGCAATTATGCTCGGCTATTATTGAAGACCTTGAGCTTTATTATAAAACTGTCTTTGCACCGCTGTGTGTTAGGAAAAAATGGCATAAAAGATAGGTCAAGGACAAGGTATTTTCCATTTGGTAGTACTAGGTACCTATATCTAAAAGAATACATTTGCTTTTTAAAACTAAACTATCCAGATGATTTGATCTAGACAATCCTTGGCAAAATTATTCAACATTGTTCCTTAATTAATCACAAAATGTAAGTAATGATTTGCCAGAAAGCTTATTGATGAATTTTTATTTCAATTTGTAGTCACTTTTCTATGTCTAATAAGTAATTCAATTGTCATGTGAAAAGTTCTGAGTTAATAGGTCACACTGAAATATTGGTAGAACCAGTGAAAAGAATTTGTAGTTCATTAGTGTGAAAAGTGCTAGAAACATTATTGTGCAATACAATATTGTTTACTTGGTTTTCACATTTTAACAAGATTACCTAGGTAATTCATTTGTGTGCAAAGTACTGGAAGCATTTATTATTTATGCTATGGTGTTGGGATAGCAGTAGCACCAATATTAAATGTGTGGATTACTAATTAATTGGTTTTCACATTTTAACATGAAATAAAAAATTCATTTGTGCCTCTTTTGGTAGCACCAATAATAGGTAATATTTTCAATATTCACTTTATTGCCAATGGCATTTGAAGTGTTCTAGCTCCCTAATGTTTTTTTTTTTTTTTAGATTTTTTGGGTATTCCGTGAACTATTCTAGCTTTAAAGTTGCATAACATTGAACAGTTGAACATAATTTTAGTAGCTATGGGCCATAGAAATGATGGCATTGGATCATTTAAAATTTGGTTTAACTTCACCAAACCAATCAATCTTTCAACATGGATCCTCCTATTTGCCAGTTTCCTTGTCTCCATGACCTCATGTTCAGTCAATTGCTTTTTGCCACGAAGGAAAGGTGGAATGTTCAATGCAACACCTTTTGCTTCCAGTAGATCTGATATTTCAAATCCACGATCAGCAAGGACTGTCTCACCATTTTTAACGTTATCGACAAAATTACTTAAAATTACTGTCATTCTGTCACTTGTTGACCCAACAAACAGTTCTGAACAAAACACTATAAGACCCGACTCATCCACACCAATCAAACATTTAAATGTGGGTCGGCTCTTGTATTGCGAGTATGTCAGTTGGTGGATCAATGGATTTTCACTTTTATCCACAAATATTTCAGTGCAATCTAAAATAACCCTGTAACAAAGGTTACTGTCCTGTCTGCCTAATGACCAAAAGTCTATTTTTTTAAGTTCTGTATAAATAATATTGGTCCAGTGGGAGAATATTTTGCTTGTGGATTTAGGAGTTAGACGGAACAAGAATGATAGCATTTTAAAATCTAAATTATGTTTGTATTTACACAATGTTACTAGAAGTTGGTCCTTTGAACTGCATGCACTGATCAGTGGTAGAGTATATCTTGAGACAAACTCGAAAACAGCATTAAACCTGTCCACTTCAAACCCGGTGAAATATAACACTTCTTCACTGCTTAGAGATACAAATGAGATAAATTTGTCTTGGTGCAAAGTGAAAAATGTCTGAGATGATGTTGTTGCATACATACAACTTGCAGTGTCAATAGAACCTTCCGCTGCTACATCGTGAATCTCCTCAAAACGTACAGTGTCTGTTGCGATTTCTGTTACCATTTCAACTTCCCCTGCTACATCGAGGATGTTGTGAAAGTGTTCCGCTTCCATCTCCGATACAATTTCAACTTCTTGCGCTACATCGAGGATGTCTTCAAAACCTACGGATTCCGCTTCCATCTCCGATACAATTTCAACTTCTTGCGCTACATCGAGGATGTCTTCAAAACGTACGGATTCCGCTTCCATCTCCGATACAATTTCAACTTCTTGCGCTACATCGAGGATGTCTTCAAAACGTACGGATTCCGCTTCCATCTCCGATACAATTTCAACTTCTTGCGCTACATCGAGGATGTCTTCAAAACCTACGGTGTCCACTGGGTTGTCGACACTTTCTTGATCATTGGCCACCTACAAATAAATGAATTTTATTTCACATAGTAGGGTGTATGTTTTTATTTTAGTTGATGAGACCTAAGAGTTGACTGCATTTAAAGGTAAGCATTGGAGATAATATTTATTAAATATCATAACAGTTTTTTTTGTACCTTTAAAATTACGAGAAATGTGAAAAATAATTATCATGGCTAATTTTTCAGTCAACTTCAGCAATATAAACATCAACTTTTATATTATTTGTGCCCCACATAATATTTGTGCACAAACTTGACTCGAAGCTACAAAGGCACTTTGACTCAAGTTTGGGCACAAATATTGTACCTAAATTTATAAGTTGGTATACTATGGCTAAGGCCAACTAAAAACTAGCTAGTGATCATTATTTTTCACAATTTGATGGGTAGGTACATACAAAAACTATGACGATATCTGTGAAATATTATCTCCAATGTTTACCTTTGAATGCAGTCAACTTTTAATGAGACTTGATGAACCGAGTGTTTTATGGTGGGTTACATTCTACTAAATCAATTAATTTAGTATTCTTTCAAGAATGAGTTCGTGCACTTGATTTTGGACAATTAGGTATGAACCAGAACAACTACATGGAAGGTAGGTAGGTACCTACTTTGCTTTTAAAAATTTGCTTCAACAATTAGCTATTAGCTGAATTACTTGACAAATTGCAATAAAATATTAGTGTTTCTTCTGAAAGCATTTTACAAAAGAAAATTAATTACAAATAATGCGACAATTTCTTAAAGCCTGGTACACAATTGATTATAGTGCACAACTGCTTATTCACCAGTCTATTTCATCAGAATTAAACAATTGATCAAGAATTATAGACGAATCGACAAATAACAACAAATACCAATTCAAAATGTCTTGATCAGTTTCCATCGATAAATAATTTACTTTTGTTTAGAATATTCCTCCCAAAATTAAATAGGTAGGTACCTACCTAATAAGAATGATAATATTTGACATTAGTCTAAGCTAATTGCATAATGGGTTTATAACAAGTAGCACTTACAAATGGCACTAAAAACAAAAAAATAGCCATACACCTGCTAACAACACAAGCAGCTGCTAGAAGTTGCTCGGGCCTAAAAAATAAAAATGATGTCATCCAATGTTGCTCTGCTCTGAACTTGCTCTTGCTCAAACTTTCTAGCACTGGATTTGTCAAATGAACAAACCTATTGTAGGTACGTTATTCGCATGCTCTCAATGACGTCATAGGTACAGCTGCCATGTAAAGACTATTTAATGGTTGTCAATGATTGTTACTTGACAATAAAAGCAATGATAAGTTGTTAACATACCAAATGCTGACAGTCCAGTTCTGCAATATTGGAAGCGTTTTGCCGGCTTTTGAGGAGAGCAGTCGCCGCTTTTGGAGCCGGATAGGGCAGATTCTTTGATGGAATTGAGCCGGGACGTAATATTTTCCATTGTCCTGGAATAAATAGAGTTTGATACCTACTTATTAATACAGAGTACAGGTACTTAAATATTAATTATTATCAATGAATAAAATGGTAATTAGGTTAAACACAAACACCTGTCACAACCTGTACGTAAAATTACCACCTACCTAGTAGCACTAGGTACCTAGGTAGGTAGGTACTACTACCTAGAGAGCCTACTACCTAGCCTCTAGGTAACTAAAGAAGTGCTGAGAATATTTTACTCTTGACTGAACATTTATTAAAATGTAATAAACAGTGTAAAATAATAGGAAATCCTTACCCATTGACGTTGTAATGTAATCTTCTTCTGCTTTAAAATGTAAAGAGCACACAAATGACGAGGCTGTAGAGGGTTTGCCTGTCATTGTCTCCCACACTTCAGCCAGGGATTTATCCTTAGGGAACTGATGAAATTTCATGTGTTTGTTCCCTGCTTTCCACTTAGATTTGCAGTGTGGCACACTACAGTACCTGCCCATCTTTTTAATACAAAATGCTGCTCGTTGAAATCAAAACAATAACCTACAATAACACTGCACTGACAGCACTAGGAGGCCGCCATTTTCGTTCAACCATTGGCACAAAACTGATTGACGCGCTGCCAAGGGCAAGCGGCGAATTTATCGTCCTCGCTTTGCCGTGCCCCATCAGTTAAGAACGTATTAACTTATTGACATTTTTAATAGCTGTCAGATATGAAGTATCGAAATGAATGTTTTCCAGTGCCACATGGATCTGATTTTCTATTATGTACCAGGGTGTTTAGATGCTATTTTCAAGTTTCGATGAAAAGTATACTTTTTGAGCGAGCGAAGCGAGCGTCTCCTTTTGGCTCTTTTGGCACGGACCTCTGTTTTTTTTTTGTTTGTTTTTTTTTCTGTTACTGACGATATACAGGTCAGAGTTTTTCTTCGATCGAGCTGAAATTTTGCACACAAGTACGTAACATTTCTGATTGTTGCAGACCCTAATTTTTTGGAAATCCCCTGATTGGTGCAAATTTAAAAAAAATTATCTTTCGATTGGTTGGTTTGATCAATTTGAAATTTAGCAAAGACATTGCAACCAACATTGTACCCAATCATAATAAATTTCAGCCAAATCCACTCATTGGTTCAAATTTGAAACCATTTTTCCTGTGATTTTTGAAATTTAAACTAGAACCGATTGACCGATCAACTAAAAACTTTGCATGGTCATTGGTACCAACATTTAAGGTATTTTTGCCAATTTTCAGTCAAATCTGTAGTTATTTTCAAAAGGTTTTGTAATTTTAGTGACATTTTGCGTGTTGGCTGTCAAATTCACGGCGACTTCGAATCTTCAGTTCAAGGCAAGGTAGTTAGAGCAGAAAGTTTCAAACGAAATGAAACTAATAATGACCGTTCAACAGATTGATCTGATATTGTGTACACACTAATATCATATGATTTGAGTGGTCCCAGGTATATTTTTTAAAGAGATCCTGTGATTTTTGAATATTAACAAGGAACAGTTCAATTAGGGATGGAGAAAATATCGATATATCGATATATATCGATATCAAAAAAATATCGAAATATCGATACCTGAATATATTGAATATCGATATATTGAAATATCGATATATCGATATATTGAAATATCGATATATCGATATATTGAAATATTGAAATATCGATATATCGAAATATTGAAATATCGAAATATTGAAATATCGATATATTGAAATATTGATATATTGAAGCCTTACCGGACGATACAACTATGTTCTTAATTGAAGTTTATACCTACTATGACAAAATAATTCATGTTTGCAGTGCAGCGTTTACCAGATTTATGGACAATTTCTCAGATTATTCACATTTCTTTCTTATCTGGCCGGTGACCCTATATTTTGGAATAGCTGTGCTATTTCTATTTACATTTTCTTTTGAAATTCCTAGAAGTTTTAGGAGCAATTTAAGGCATTTATGCGATCCTATATCAATAATTCCATACCTACATCGTAATATAATACTTCCATATCAATATTTCGATATTTCGACTTATCGATATTTCAATATTTCAATATATCGATATTTCAATATTTCAATATATCGATATTTCAATATTTCAATATATCGATATATCGATATATATCGATATATAAATGATATCGATAGTCGATATCAAAATCCAAGTTCGCTCCATCCCTAATTCTAGCCTCTAAAGCCGGTTCGGTTCGGGTTTCGAACCGGTCTGTCCAACCCAAAAACGTAGTTGTGCTAATCTTTTGTGGCGATTGTAAGTCTTTCTGTCGCACCAATGGACTGCCACCTTGACGCGGTGGTGGAGCTCAAGGGACCTCCTCACATCACGAGTGTTGGTCCCAACTAAGTGCAGTCCAGGGTCGACCTAATCCCATGCCCTCCCCAAATTCGCGGGCCCCTCGGGCCGGCCTCCCCCTCAAGATGGTGATCGATCCCCCTGAATTCGGGTCCCACCGGTCCGTAGCCTCCCCCGTCTCCCGGTCTGTCCCATTTCTGAAAAAAAGCAGTACAATTTCACGGTTTTCACGGTCCTCCAGGAGCCCTATTCTAGAACTTTTACCTTCCCAATTCAGATGGAATTTGATTCCATGCAATGTTAATCCTTATGGCCGTAACCGAATTCCATCAGAATGGAATTGGAAAATCGTTCTAGAATAGACCTCCAGCTCACAAAGGGCATAACTTATTATTGCCAAACTTGGAATATAAGGTAGGGTGGGTTATAGCTCTAAATTAAAATATTTCGCAACAATGTGAGATTTCCCATTTTTAAGATACAAAAGGCCGAAAATGCCACTTTGATGCTTACAGTAAAAGTGGGTTGCACCAGCCTTTATGTTTGAACGGTATGTTGTGTGAGAGAGTGCGCGCCGTTCGACTTGGCTGGCGTGGAGCGACCGCTCCACTGGATTCCTATACCGGGTGGCGCAAAAAAAATCCCCCTGATTGAGAGGTCACTTTATCAAAACTATTATAGATAGGATTCTGAAATTTGTACACATATTAGAAAACATACCAAAATTTAATATGTGCAAGTGTCAAAAACATAACTATTGTCGGAAAAAAGTTACAGCTGGTCAAATTTGATTGTCAAAAAATTTATTAAACGGAGCTTAAATAGCGCGCGTCGAGAAAACTTCCAGTGGCCGGGACGCTGTTTCTTCAAAACTACTTACGATATCAAGCTGAAAATTTCAAATTATATTAAAAATATATTAGGATCGATTGTGTAAAAGTTTCAGTCAATTTAAATGAATGGAACGAAAATTATGGAATCTTGAAGTTGAGCGTAAAATCAGAAAATGAAGATTATTTCTAAACCTTTATTACACACGTTATAAAAGTGATTCTTTTCCCACTATTCTGTTTTCAAACTCTGTTAATCTGTTAATCTGTTCTGTTAATACTTTTGACCTTAAGCGAAAATAACATTAAAATCAGGGTAATCTCGAGTCATACATTGAATGGAGACGCACGCTTCGCCCGCTCAATAACATGGGCTACAATCAACCATATATGAATCACTTCCATGTCACTCCTTCTCGTCCGTTAACATTCCGTGTATTGATATTTAACGAATATAACAGTCTGTTCAGTATAGGTAGGTACACTTTGCCAAACATTAATTGATCGTTGATGAAATTTGAATGACTGCTGGTCATGTCCCATACCAATCAAAGCTTGTTATTATCGTTGAAATGTGGGGTCACCTACTAGGGTGAGAAAAGGAGATTGCTGAGACTGACTAGGATGGTGCAATCTAACATTTATCAGTCAATCAAATTTGATCAACGATCAATTTATGTTTGGCCGAGTGTACATATTTCATAAGAATTCGCTGCCCAAGTGAATCGATCTGACCTTCTTACAACGAAGCGACAGCACGCAGACATAGTAGGCCAAGCAACGAAGGCTAAAAACAGGCCGAACCCGGGACAAATTGCAAGATTTGTCTTTTTCATCAGACCTTATTCAGAAAAATTCGCTGATTACAACAAAAAAAAGTTTTACGCAGAGATGTGAAGGAAAATTGTCCAAAATTACGGGTAAAGTTCAAATTTTGAGAACATAAAATATTTTTTTTAGAATCACAGAACACATTTTGATATTTGTTTTCAATAAGAAGTATGTATTATATTAGGATACAATACTCAAAAAAAAATTGGGTGATAATATTAATTATTTTTGGATTTATTCAATGATTTCATAAAATGACGTTATTTAAATAATTGGTCGTAGTGACGTAACTAAAGGAGCTAGAATAAATGTTTTTACGGGAAAATGTTGGTAATAAAGCCTAATATTTTTGGTATGAATATGATCAAAAGTTCACCACGCATCTACTAATTGTTGTCAAACAAAATTTTAATCAAATTATATGAAAAATTAAACATCAATATAACGCAATTATTGGCATAACGGCGGAACTGTTTGGTCAGGAAATGTTGTCCCTTATAGAATTTTGGTGCCTGATAAAACCTAGCCCAGAGAGAGATTTGGGACGCCATTTTGAAACCGGAAGTTTCATCATCTTGAAAACGGCTGAACCGATTATAACGGAACTGGTGGCAATCGACGCCAACGGTCATATGACAGAACAGATCAATAGTAAAACCAGAAATTACCAATAACAAATACCGGAAATGACGTCACAAATATTCAAAATTCTTCTAAACCCCCTGTTCAACAATAAATACATTATTCTGGCTTGTTATAATGTAACATATGAATTTATTTTTAAAAAATCTATGTGGCATTGTTTTCAGTCGCCATTTTGAGAACCGGAAGTGATTCCATAGCTCGGAAACGTTTTTTTTATAAAATCTTTATTCACACATTTACATAGATTTACAATCACAATTGATATACCTACAAACAGAAAAAGTGAATAGGAATACTTAGAAACTAATAAAGAAATCAGGGTCTTTAACTTTCAGGGAAAAGGAAACGTATTGGAATGAAATCAAATACCAGTTAATTAAGTGGATACCACTCTGTGTCTGGAATAAGAAAAGGTTTTAAGCCTTATGCCGGCATAATTTTATGTCGGTACAGCATTATAACTAGGTACCAATATTTTTATTACCATGATATAACCATGTTTTTTTTTTTTTTGTCTGGGGCTTAACGTCGCACTGTTCTGCAGCGAGGCTAATGGCGACGGATGAATGATTATGATGATGATTGGGAGATGATGGTGAAGAGTAGGTAAGGATGGAAGGTGGGAAGGAGGCGGTCGTGGCCTATTAGTAGGGTACCTTCCCAGCATTTGCCTATCGGCTGAGGGAAAACCACGAAAAACCCCAGTCAGGAAGGACGGCCGCGGGAATCGAACCCGGGCCTCCGGAATACAAGTCCAGAGCGTTACCACTCAGCCAACCTGTTCCGTAAAATATACCATGTATAACCATGTTAAAACTTATTATTTTATCATTATAAATTGCGACTTTTACAATTAAATTCATAAAGATATGCATTTATGTATTTATTTAATGTACTTATTGTTAAATAGGGGGTTTTAGAAGAATTTTGAATATTTGTGACGTCATTTCCGGTATTTGTTATTGGTAATTTCTGGTTTTACTATTGATCTGTTCTGTCATATGACCGTTGGAGTCGATTGCCACCAGTTCCGTTATTGATCGGTTCAGCCGTTTTCAATATGATGCAACTTCCGGTCTAAAAATGGCGTCCCAAATCTCTCTTTGGGCTAGGTTTTATCAGGCCCCAAAATTCTATAAGTGACAACATTTTCTGATCAAACAGTTCCGCCGTTATGCCAATAATTGCGTTTATATTGATGTTTAATTTTTCATATAATTTGATTAAAATTTTGTTTGACAACAATTAGTAGATGCGTAGTGAACTTTTGATCATATTCATACCAAAAATATAAGGCTTTATTACCAACATTTTCCCAAAAAACATTTATTCTAGCTCCTTTAGTTACGTCACTACGACTAATTTTTTAAATGACGTCATTTTATTAAATAATTGAATAAATCCAAAAATAATTAATATTATCACCCAATTTTTTTTCGACTATTGTATCCTAATATAATACATACTTTTTATTGAAAACAAATATCAAAATGTGTCCTGTGATTCTTAAAAAAAATATTTTATGTTCTCAAAGTTTGAACTTTACACGTAATTTTGGGCAATTTCCCTTCACATCTCTGCGTAAAACTTTTTTTTGTTGTAATCAGCGAATTTTTCTGAATAAGGTCTGATGAAAAAGACAAATCTTGCAATTTGTCCCGGGTTAAATGCTTCGTTGCTTGGCCTATAGCTGTAGCGTTCCACAAGTTGATAAGACGTTAGTATTCGACAGATTTCAAAGCCATTCGAGTGTTAAAGTTATTAAACTCATGATTGAGTTAATCATGAGGGAAACAATAAAAGATTTTCTGAACTACCTGTGGCACGGAGATTCAAAGTGTTCAGGTATCAACAAAAGATTTCTTACTTTTTTCGGTAAGAAATTGAATGATCATTCGGTTGGTAAAACCGTTGAATGTCCATTTAATAATGAAGGGTAAAACGATTTGAAAATATATATACTTCAGATGTAGAAAGGCGGAAGTTTATGAAGTTAATTTTGCCTTCTTACAATCATATTAACATGTCAATGCTTTTAATTTCACCACATTAATCATAAGTGGACTTCCGCCCTTCTATGTGGTGGCATTAGTAATGGAATGTAATAGATTGGCATCATAAATCACTGCTATGTAATGGGTATACATCAATATACTGTAATTGTATGACACCAGTCAAATGCCAATTGATATTTGAGCGAGCGTAGCGAGCGTCTCCTTTCGGCTCATTTGGCAAGGACCTCTGTTTTTTTGTTTTTTGTTTTTGTTCTTTTTTCTGTTGGGTGAGGCTGTACAGGTCAGAGTTTTTCTTCGATCGATCTGAAATTTTGCACACATGTAGAGACAACCTTTTCTGTTTGCAAGCCCCAAATTTTTTTTAAATCCATTCATTGGTTAAAATTGAAATAAACATCTCCTGATTGGTTGAAAAAAAATGGTCTTCGAAAAATCTGATCAAATTCATATTTTGGCTATACAGGTCAGAGTTTTTCTTTGATCGAGCTGAAATTTTGCACACATGTAAAACCAACCTTCTCTGTTTGCAGACCCCAAATTTTTTTGAAATCCATTCATTGGTTAAAATTTAAATAAATATCTCCTGATAGGCTGAAAATGAAAACGGTCTTCGATAATTCAGATCAAACTCATATTTTGCATGATCATTAAGACCAACATTGTCTCTTATTTTACAAAATTTCATCCTAATCAGTACAGAACGTATGAACTTATTAACATTTTTAATATCTGTCAGTAATGAAGTATCAAAATGAATGTTTTCCAGTGCCAATTGAATTGCATCTGATTTGCTATATTTACCAGGATGCTTAGATGTTATTTTCAAGTTTCAATGAAAAGCATAATATGTTGTGTTGATTGAGTGATCATATTTCAATTCAATATGGATGTATATTATGTTTTCTGTGCTTGTGTACGCATTTCCGATTCGAGAATTTGCACGTCCCCGTGCTCGCTCACCAACGCGTTACACTGAGCGTTTTCCTAGTAGCTTGATTACATCATTGCCAAAGTGTGCAACGCAAAAATCAAGAAACTTTTTGGTATACCTACATAGTTGTTTCCAGGATCTATAGAGCGGCTCCTTGGGTAGCTTACACACAATGATAATAAAAGCTCGCTTATAAATGCGCTACCTAGAGCGTTTCACTTGTATAAAAGTCCTTGAGGGTTAAAAATGAATGAAGATTTTGTTACAGGTATGTGGCCAGTAGAAAAGGAATCAACATTATTAATTCTCGGTCGTAACATGCTGCGACTGCATATGTGTTTATGTACATATCTGATATGCCTGTCCATTCCCATCAACTTATACCAAAACACCGACAACGTTGTGCTTCTCTGCGAGGGATTCGTCATGATCGGGGTCTTGTCAATGTCGGTCATCAAGCCCAGTTGCATGCTCATCAAGACCGACGAGTTTGGCGCGTTGGCAGAGACTCTGGGCCGAATGCAGCGGCATTGTGACTTGAGTTGCAATCCGCAGAGAGCGATCTGGAAGAATGCGAAGAGGACAGCTCATCTTCTGACAGTGGGATTCACGAGTTACTTCGTCGGAGGAGGATTGATATTCGTCTTCGGCCAGCTGCCGAAGATCTTGCCGGGCAGAGCGCTGTTCATCAGGTAGTGTGTGACGCGTTGATGAGCGATGACAGATACGGGCAACATCCCGACCCAAACGCGATACGATTTTCTTCGCAACTTTCTTTCCCTCTTCTTTCTGTTTAAAAATCGAACAATGATTCTATGAACAACAATGAACAATGAAGGTTGATTTATGTGAAAACAATGGGTAGGTACTTTTAGCTTAAACTAACTGTCAAAATTGAAAAAGTAAGATATAAATATGAGATATCAATATGTTTTCGCTGCAAATACATTATTTTCTTCGACCAACTCACGTTTATAATGAACGAGAAATACTTACCTATATCAATCAGTCAAATACATACATTGACGCTGTCCGCGCCGAGTAGGCGCTTATGTTTAGTTATTAGTTTCCTGCCCTTTCCCTGTCCTTGACTCACCTCTCAGTTGTTCTTGGAACTATTTTTCCTCCCTCCTTCCGCCCCTGTTATTGCGCTACCTGTTTACCTGTCCCGCGCAATAATACTTTGCCTACCACAGTGTATTTGATTTACCGGTGGCAGGTGCACAGTTTTTACTACCCAACGTCTGACCGTTCACATCGTCCGAGCGGTCATTCGAGTTACTCACGTACATTGCTATCAGCAACATTCGCCTTGCCGATCAGCATTACTTAGCTCAGCACAGTGAACCTACAATTCAACTGCGCCCACGCTTTTACAGTACACAGTGCGTTTAATATTACCTCCAGCAATACCGTTTTAGACAATACTCTACGATCTGCGTGAAGTGCGACTCCCACAAGTATTTCCATTCTCTTCCCTGTGGACTCTGAATGCAATTCTTTCCTCGCCACGCCTACCCGCGCCACGCTGTGTCTGAGAGGTCTTCTGGCCCATTTCTACTTCTACACTGGTAAGTACCTGCCATTAGGTAACATTGAATGAACTGTGGTGTATGGCCTCTAGCCATTGGTCCCTTGATTGCCGTCATTATCCCGTGCTCGTTTACGGTTGCATCAGCTCTCTTAACGCTGCTGCACCCGATCTTACTCTCCAGGACCAGACTCCACTATCTGGCCTTAACACATGGTCCCTTGAGCCGGAGTTCCAACTAGTATTTGTCCGTGGTTTACAGCCGTTCCTCGTGTGTTGGTTACATGTTCGTTTGTCAGAACCAACCAGGAACCATTCACGCGTGCACGCTTCCGTCTCCCTCGCAGACGCCCGTGCTCGCTACAATCTCGTTCCGTAATCTGCACTCTCTACAGTGCAATTGCACGTTTTCCGTCTTCCGTGCAGACGCCCGGGTCGTTTACTAGCTGCTTGCCAGTTAGTTACTTTCTGCCTCTCGTTCAGTTTGTGTTTCGTCACTCGTGACCCTCGTGACCTTCATAAGGTCAGTTGCGCGATTACGCGGTTTTCTCGCAGTGATTCATCGCTCAGCGTGGGGCAGTCCTTACGATGTCTCAGAAGCAAGATCAAGATTTGCTTCAATACAGACGTGAGGAGGCTTTCGCTCAAACACAGCAAATCTTTGATGCTTTCAAAAAACTGTCTCCCGACAATGTCGTGTCATTCAAAGGTCGGTACGATCGTTTACTCAGTTTGCAAACTAAGTTTGATGAAATTCAAGAGAGTATCACTTCCCTCAATGTAAAGTTGGTCGCTCCATTAACTGCAATGGAAGTGAGCAAAAAATGGGCAAGTTTCAATGATCTTTTCTTCAGTGCTCAATCTCGCTATCTAGAGACTGTTGCAGCAGCTGAGGCAAAAGCAGTCATTCCCCCTGTTGCATCACCTGACATTTCACTTGTCAAAAAATCAGTTCGTTTGCCGACTATAAACTTGCCGAAGTTCTCTGGACTTCACTCTGATTGGCCTGCATTCATTTCAGTATTTCGTTCACTCATCCACAATCGTACTGAACTTGATGATTTACAGAAATTCTTTCATTTAAATAGTTGTTTGTTTGATTCCGCTCGCGCTGTTATCTCTGATTACACGCTCGAAGCAAGCAACTACATTCCTGCTTTCAATGCATTAGTCTCACGTTACGAAAGCAAACGTTTGCTCGCCAACCATTATCTACAGAAAATCTTTGAGTTTACTCCACTCAAATCGTCTTCTCTCGAATCGTTGCAGAACTTTGTTCAAATTCACAAGAATTCTATTTCTGCACTTAGACAATTAGGCATCGAACATCTCGACGATTTCATTCTGCTTTCGTTGTCTCTTAGAAATTTGGATTCTCAAACCAGAAAGGCGTTTGAAACCAAGTTTGCTGACGATGAACTCCCTACTTTGGAAAATCTGACGCATTTTCTAGAGAGCGCCAGCCGCACGTTGGAATTGTGTGGTTTAGACAAGTCCGCCGTCGCGACGCCGAGGTCAATAACCTCGCCTGTCAAACGCCTCAATTCGTTCAGAGCGACCTATGCGGTCTCGGTCAAGGACAAACGACCACTCAATCGGTCTGATTCGACTTGCCCACAATGTAAACAAACCCATCGACTGTCTCATTGTTCTGTTTACATTGCGCAAACGATTCCTCAACGGTATGAAACATTGAAGCGGTTCAAGCTCTGCTTCAATTGTCTCGGCCCACATCCCAGATCTGCGTGTACTTCAACACGTTCGTGTAGAACTTGTTCTTCGCGTCAGCATCATTCAACTTTACACGTAGAGCCCTCCTCGCGCTCTAGTGACACCACTCCCCCTGGCGTCACCCCCGAGGTTACCCCTTCTACGTCTACCCCTGTTGTTGATGCCGCTCTCGCGCAGCCTATTGCTGGCTTCTACTTTTGTAAAACAAGTTTATCGCGGCCTGTCTTCAATCAAGTCCTGCTCGGAACTATTTGCGGTTTCATTCATGACCAACATGGCAATCTTCAGCCAGTGAGAATGGATTTAGACTCGGGTTCACAAGTCACAGCCATCACTCACTCATTGGTCCAAAAGCTCGGACTTAAAGTTCAAGGCATGCCCACTCAGTTGTCTGGTATTGGCAATTCATCGGCCAAAGTTCACGGCCTGGTCAATTGTCATATCGTCTCACGCTTTCCTCACGAGAAAGCTCTTGATGTACAAGCTCTCGTGCTTCCAGCCATTTCGAGTTCTCTCCCCTCCAGCGCCGTCTCTTCTGACATTTGTGAACGCTATCGTGGCCTATCTCTAGCTGACGATAGGTTTTTCGTGCCCGATGAAGTTGACGTTTTGTTGGGTGCCGATGTTTACCCGGATGTGCTACAGAAGTCTGGAGACATGCTCCACGGCAAACCCCTCTGCCATTAGCACTATCTTTGGGTGGGTTATCATCGGTACAGTCGGTTCTCAAACCGATGCCCAAGATCCCCTCTCGTTGCTGACTTGTCACGCTCCACCTCTGGAAAGTACTTTGCGTTTGTTTTGGGAATCTGAGGAGGTTCGACGCTCTCCCCCGACAGACCCGGCTGTTCAGCTGTGTGAATCCCAGTTCGTTGCCACGCACTCTCGTGATTCCACAGGACGCTATTCTGTCAAGCTTCCGTTTAAACCTGACATTTCAGCACTCGGTTCGAAACGCGCTGTTGCTTTTCAAAGCTATTTGAGTTTTGAGTGTCGTCTCAAGCGTAACCCCGAGCATGAGTCAGCTTATCAAGCTTTCATGAAGGATTCCGTCGAGTCAGGTCATACGCAACTCTCTACAACGCCGTCGGATTATGTCACCCCTCCTCGTCTGAAAACATTTGTCGCCAACAGATTGCCCACTCAGAGTGCAACAGAGATTCTCGACTCTTCTGCTCCCTCTGAACGGTCCCATGTTGTCTCTGTTGACAATCCTGCTGACTGTGCGTCACGTGGCCTCTTGCCTGCTGCATTCCTCGAGCACCCTCTTTGGCACAATCGTCCTTCATTCCTTCATTCATCCTCTGAAGAATATCCCCGTTCAACTTCGCTGACTTTTGCTGACGCCAGCATCCCTGAATTAAAGCCTGCTGCTGCTTTAATCACAGTTAACGACGCCACTGTATCACCCATCGATCCCCTGGCGCGTTTCTCAACCTACCTGCGGATGCAACGCGTATATGGTCACGCTGTACGTTTTGCGCGTATTCTGCTGGCCAGGAGAGCCAAACTCCCCCCACCCCCCTCTACGCTTCAACCTGCGGATCTTGTTGACGCTGTCAACTTATGCGTCAAGAGCACCCAAGCCCTCTACTATCGCGAAGAGCTCGCTCAGCTCGCCAAGCACGGACACGTCCAGTCCAAGCTTGCTTCTCTTCACCCCCTGGTTGACGCGGTTGGTTTGCTCAGGGTGGGCGGACGTCTTAGCCGCTCTTCTCTCCCAGCATCCGCTAGACAACCCCTCCTTTTGCCTAAAGAAGCGCATCTGTCTCACCTCATCTGTGATTTCTATAACTTGCAATCATTACATTCTGGTCCTCGGACGGTACAGGCACTGATCCAACAACGTTTTTGGATTACCTCTCTTCGTGGCTTGCTCCGGCAACGTATTCATAGATGCCTCACTTGCCACAAGTTTCGCTCTAAACCAGTCCAACCATTCATGTCTGAACTTCCTGATGTTCGTGTCAGGCCGTCTCGTCCGTTTTCTAACGTCGGGACCGACTTTGCTGGACCGTTTTTGGTTAAGTCCAGCCATCTGCGACGCGCTCCAGTGTTAAAGGGCTACCTCTGCGTCTTCGTGTGTATGTGTACTAAGGCAGTGCACTTGGAGTTCGTTTCTGAATTGTCCACGGAAGCCTTCATGGCCTGCTTTGATCGGTTCATCGCACGGAGAGGTTTGCCTTCCGACGTGTACTCCGACTGCGGTCGTAATTACGTCGGTGCGGCGCGACAACTTTCAGAAGTTGCCGCCTTCCTGGCTCATTCACAGCCCGAACTTAGTGACACTCTCGCCCAGCGCGAGATCAAGTGGCATTTTAATCCCCCCTACGCCCCTAACTTCGGTGGTCTTTGGGAGGCTTGTGTCAAATCAGCCAAGTCCCTTTTGCTCAGGCTTGTCGGTGAGTCTAAACTCACGTTCGAAGAGTACTCTACACTCTTCGCACGCATCGAAGCCGTACTTAACAGTCGGCCCTTATGCTCCTCTTCAGCGGAGCCCGCTGAAGGTGTAGATTACCTGAGCCCTGGTCACTTCCTCATCGGGTCCCCTCTGTTGTCAACTCCTGATTCGACACCCCCTCTTGACATCCGACCCCTTGCCCGTTGGCACTTCGTCAAGCAGCTTACCTCTGCTTTTTGGCAGCGTTGGTCCGCTGAGTATTTGCATTCCCTTATGCAGCGTGATAAGTGGATTCGCAATCCCCCCAATCTCCAGGTGGGAGACGTGGTTTTCTTTTACGAGTCCCACTCTCTTCCACTCAACTGGCCCATCGGCAGAGTTTGCCGAGTCCTCCCCGGTCCGGATGGTGTTATACGTGTAGTGCAAGTCCGCACTTCTTCCGGCGTATACACTCGTCCCGTGAACAAGTTGGTCGCTCTCCCTCAGCCTTATGGTGTGCGACATGGTTTCTTTCTTTCTCTTTTTTCGAGTACTGGCATTTCTACCAGTACTCTTGGTGGGTTTTTGTTAGTTCGTTGTCTCTTTTGTTTTGGGATTTTTCGAGCTGCGGAAGTCATTGTCTTCCGCGGTGGGCGGTTATGTCCGCGCCGAGTAGGCGCTTATGTTTAGTTATTAGTTTCCTGCCCTTTCCCTGTCCTTGACTCACCTCTCAGTTGTTCTTGGAACTATTTTTCCTCCCTCCTTCCACCCCTGTTATTGCGCTACCTGTTTACCTATCCCGCGCAATAATACTTTGCCTACCACAGTGTATTTGATTTACCGGTGGCAGGTGCACAGTTTTTACTACCCAACGTCTGACCGTTCACATCGTCCGAGCGGTCATTCGAGTTACTCACGTACATTGCTATCAGCAACATTCGCCTTGCCGATCAGCATTACTTAGCTCAGCACAGTGAACCTAGAATTCAACTGCGCCCACGCTTTTACAGTACACAGTGCGTTTAATATTACCTCCAGCAATACCGTTTTAGACAATACTCTACGATCTGCGTGAAGTGCGACTCCCACAAGTATTTCCATTCTCTTCCCTGTGGACTCTGAATGCAATTCTTTCCTCGCCACGCCTACCCGCGCCACGCTGTGTCTGAGAGGTCTTCTGGCCCATTTCTACGTCTACACTGGTAAGTACCTGCCATTAGGTAACATTGAATGAACTGTGGTGTATGGCCTCTAGCCATTGGTCCCTTGATTGCCGTCATTATCCCGTGCTCGTTTACGGTTGCATCAGCTCTCTTAACGCTGCTGCACCCGATCTTACTCTCCAGGACCAGACTCCACTATCTGGCCTTAACAGACGCCATTAAAGTGGTCCCACTGCTCCAGCCATGGTGCTTAGAATTCGCCGTAATTTATACAATTAATCTCTGATGAAATAATACCTCAAACAACAGCATAAAACCATTATATCTCACCGAATGCTCCAATTATATGTTCTTAATTTATGTTTCAAATAAACTATCCTAAAATAATTCATATTTGTAGTGCACGTTGTCAGATTTATGGTAAATGACTCACATTATACACATTTTCTTTCTTATTTGGCCAATGACCCTACATTTTCAAACGGCACTCTTATTCTAAAAATTATTATCTTTAATTTGAGACTATTTTTAATATTTTGTCATTCCTCTTGCGGTTTTAGGAGCAATTTAAGGCCAATCTTCCGGGACGATTTCATGTCTCCCTGTGTTATCTTGGGGGAAAAGATGATCTTCAATCAAGAATATCTAATTATATCATAAGGTAAGGGACAAATATTTTTTGCTCGTTGTATGTAATATGGTTTCATTAATCTTTAGTATGAATTACAACAAATTCTAATTCCTATGCCGCGTAACCCTGGAACGTACTTGTGCTCGCTCAACAACGCGAGCCGCGTTACACTGAGTGTTTTCCTAGTAAAATCAATCAGCCAAATACATACATTGGTGACATCAGTGACACGTGCCTTGCGATGAAGAGATACCATGGAAATTGTGAAATCAGTTGAGAATAAAATGAGATTCACTAAATAAAAACAATTGTAAATCCAACTTATTATTTCGTGTAATATACATCCCCATAAAAAACACTTCGTGTAAAAATAACAGCCAAGTCTCTTCAACTAAAAAAAAAATATGAAATCTAAAAATTCTGCACTGAAAAGTAGTGATATCAAAAAATGAGCCAAGTCAAAACTTTATTTGAAAATCAAAAAATACTTGGCGCATCGTGTATATAAATAGCTTGGAAGTATAGGCCAATTTTAAAATATACATCAAATATACATATACATAGTATTCCTATAATGCCCTAAAAAAACGATGCGCCAAGTATTTTTTGATTTTCAAATAAAGTTTTGACTTGGCTCATTTTTTGATATCACTACGTTTCAGTGCAGAATTTTTAGATTTCATATTTTAGATTTCTGCTCTGCATGGGTCTGGGCTGTATGTCGGAGCTCCATCTCTACTGCTTCTTCGCAGATCGCGTCTACACCCAGGTGAGATACTTCAGTACCTCAGAGGTAGAAGGCCCGATGTACATTTCAATGATTCGTGAGGCGAGCTCCAAAACTAGTAATTCTGCCTTCATTCAATCACATTTGTAATGAGGTGGCATGAAAGATAATCATGTACAGCTTGAATGCATGATTTCGAAAGTGACAACACAAAATCGATAGCATGGACATTGCGGGCCTTTTTCCTCGGAAGTAAAAAGCGTCAAGCGTCGAACGGAACTCTGGTCCCTTGTTCTATGTGCATTTTTCTGACTGTCTGTCTGTCTGTCTGTCTGTCTGTCTGTCTGTCTGTCTGTCTGTCTGTCTGTCTGTCTGTCTGTCTGTCTGTCTGTCTGTCTATCTGTCTGTCTGTCTGTCAAAGTGTAAGAGAGCTTCAAGCGATCAATGCGGATCATGATGTCGATGGCTAATCAACCTGTTGTCCCGTGTTACAGAGTGAAGCAGTGAGAGAGGCTCTCTATGGTTGTGATTGGTTCGAAGCGTCGGAGAGCTTCAAGCGATCAATGCGAATCATGATGTCGATGGCTAATCAACCACTTACACTTACGGCTCTCGGCTTTGTTCCACTCTCGTTAGAAACATTCTATTCGGTTCGTATGATACTTTTTAATTGATTTTTGTTGTTATACCTAGTTATTTTACTAGGAAAACGCTCTGAGTAACGCGTTGATGAGCGAGCACGGATACGCGCAACACCTCGAACCGAAATCTTGTATGAAAAATTTCAAAAATATTGGTCCCAATAACCATACAAAGTTTTAAGTCGATCGATTGAACCTTTATGATTGAATGGTTCCTTGTTAATTTTCAAAAATCACAGGATCTTGTTCCAAAAATATACCTGGGACCACTCATATGATATAAGTGTGTGTACAAAATATCCCCATAAAAACACTTCGTGTAAAAATAACAGCCAAGTCTCTTCAACTAAAAAAAAAAATTAAATCTAAAAGTTCTGCACTGAAAAGCAGTGATATCAAAAAATTAGCCAAGTCAAAACTTTATTTGAAAATCAAAAAATACTTGGCGCATCGTGTATATAAATAGCTTGGAAGTATAGGCCAATTATTAAATATACATAAATTATCCATATACATAGTACACCTATAATGCACTAAAAAAACGATGCGCCAAGTATTTTTTGATTTTCAAATAAAGTTTTGACTTGGCAAATTTTTTGATATCACTACTTTTCAGTGCAGAATTTTTAGATTTCATATTTTTTTTTAGTTGAAGGGACTTGACTGTTATTTTTACACGAAGTGTTTTTTATGGGGATATCACTCCTATTTTTAGTTTATTCTTACAACTTGTGACAATCAAATGAACAATGACTAAATCCTTTAAAAAAATCAACCTTTACAATTTGGTTATTTTCATCAGGAATAGCAAAGGTTTCATTCCAATCGGTCAACCAAGTTCCGAGATATGGCAACATATCCGTTGTCAAAATGGCTGCTGAACTTTCTGCGCTGCTACATAGAATTTATAACTATAAATTATGTGTATCATTTTTAGCTTTCTGAATCTAGTGGAGCGGTCGCACCACCCAACCAAGTCGTACCGTACACTCACACTCACTCAACATACCGTAAATGACTAATAAACTGAGGAGCAGACCAAACACTTTTACTGTAAGCAACAACATGGCATTTTCGGCCTACTGGATCTCAAAATTGGGAAATCTCACATTGTTGCGGAATATCTTAATTTCGAGCCATGGCCCACTTGCCAACATATACCAAATTTGGGAACAAAAAGTTATGCTATTTGCGAGCTAGAGAGCCGTGAAAACAGTGAAATTACAACCTTTTTTAAAAGGTATCTTCTTCTTCTTCTTCTTCTTCTTCCGCTTCTTCAGATATCAGGTAACGTTGCTATCACCGCCACAGCCTAAATGGCTGAACCGATCGATCTGACATTTTTACCAGATGTGCACTTTTGGCGTCTGTGGTGCCTTTTTATAAAACCAACCGGAAGCCGCCATTTTTAAACCGGAAGTGACGTCATATCTCAAAAACGGCTGGACCGATTAGAACGATAAATTAGCGCCATTCGATTAAGATGGTCATCTATATGAAGTATATGAATAAAAATAAAATTTTCTTGTTATATAAACCGGAAGTGACGTCATAAATACGCAATATTTAACTTATTTCATCAAATTATACTTTAAATACATATATAATTAACTTACATTGTAACATAGACAATAAAAAATATATTGCCAAGTTGCAGTGTTCACGGCCGCCATTCCTGAAACCGGAAGTGACGTCATACATCGAAAACGCCTGTACCGATTGCCACTGAACTATTTCCTGTCTATTCATTCTGCAATCTATTTGATAAATCAATTGGGATAAATGCATATACAAATTACCGGTACCGGAAATGGCAGCTGGTACCACTAAATGAAACCGGAAGTGACGTCATATATTGAAAACGGCATGTCCGATTTGACGGAAATTAGCGCTAATGAATTCAGAAGGTCATTCATGACGTATCAACTAGATAAAACCAGATTGTTTTCTTATTACCTATACCGAAATTGACGTCATAAATATGCTAAATGACGTCATTAATATGCTAAATTACACTAAATTCACCACTTTGTATTTTTAAATAGATATTAAGTAAACATACATTGTTAATAATTATAAATTCAAGGTTGCAGTGTTTTCAGCCGCTATTTTCTAAAACCGGAAGTGACGTCATATATCGAAAACGGCTGTACCGATTGCAACCAAATTGTGGAATTCTGTAGGACTAATAATTATGAATTCAAGACAACATTATTTTCGGCCGCCATGGTTAAAACCGGAAGTGATGTCATATATCGAAAACGGCTGTACCGATTGCAAGTTGCAACTACATTATGTCATTATGTAGGACTTATAATAATGAATTAAAGACAGCATTATTTTCGACCTCCATTGTTAAAACCGGAAGTGACGTCATATATGGCAAACGGCTGCAACTAAATTATGTAATTATGTTGGACTTATAATTATGAATTCAAGAAAACATTTCCCCATAAAAAACACTCCGTGTAAAAATACCAGCCAAGTCTCTTCAACTAAAAAAAAATAGAAGAAATCTGAAAATTCAGCACTGAAAAGTAGTGATATCAAAAAATGGCCAAGTCAAAACTTTTCAAAAAATACTTGACGCATCGTGCATATAAATAGTATTGAAGTAGGCCGGAAATCAAATAAACTCATCTATTTACAAAATATATCACTAATCTCCTAAGAAACGATGCGCCAAGTATTTTTTGCAAAGTTTTGACTTGGCCATTTTTTGATATCACTACTTTTCAGTGCTGAATTTTCAGATTTCTTCTATTTTTTTTTAGTTGAAGAGACTTGGCTGGTATTTTTACACGGAGTGTTTTTTATGGGGATATCACTCCTTTTTTCAGTTTATTCTTTTAGCTTGTAACATTGTTTCACCAATGACTATAATTCCTTTAAAAAAATACGCCTTTGTGGTTTGGTTGCTATAAAGAATTGTGTTTGGTGCTAAATGTAAGCTTAAAATTATATTCCATGATGAATTGCGAAAGCATTGTTCTAATCGGTCCAACTGTTCTCGAGTTATCGCATCACTTCCAGTTTTCAAAATGGCGGCTGACATCACTGCCACCTAATATCTGTATCTTAAATGTAATGTAACATTATAAGCCTTCTGAATATGTATTTATTGTTATAAGAGATGGTTTTAGTCAGATTTGGCATTGTTATGGCGTCATTTCCGGTTTTAGTAATAGTGCATTTCTATTTCGACTATTGATGTTTCATATAGATGACCGTCTGAATCGTTTGGCGCAAATTTCGTTTCGATCGGTTCAGCCGTTTTCGAGATATGACGTCACTTCCGGTTTCAAAATGGCGGCATAAAACCGGTTATAGCAAAAGGCACCTAAGACGCCAAAAGTGCACACGTGGTAAAAATTTCAGATCGATCGGTGTACCCGTTTAGGCTGTGGCCCTGTCAACAGTGTTTCCTGATATCTGAATCTGAATCATCATCATCATCATCATCATCATCAGATAGCTTTTAAAAGGGGTGTAATTTCACTGTTTTCACGGCCATCTTGCTCGCAAATGACATTACCTGTTGTTCCCAAATTTGGTATAGGGGGTGGGGTGGGCCATAGCTCGAAATTAAGATATTTCGCAACAATGTGAGATTTTCCAATGTTAAGATCCAGTAGGCCGAAAATGCCATGTTGTTGCTTACAGTAAAAGTGTTTGGTCTGCTCCTCAGTTTATTAGGCATTTACAGTATGTTGAGTGAGTGTGAGTGTACAGTACGACTTGGCTGGGTGGAGTGACCGCTCCACTAGATTTCTGTCTGTCATTTTTAGAAACGGTAGTGACGTCATTTATCGAAAATGGCTGCACAGATTGCATCTTATTTATGCAATTAGGTTTCACATATAATTATGAACTCAAGGGGGCAGTATTATCGGGCGCCATTTTTTAAACCGGAAGTGACGGGAGATATCGAAAACGGCTGGACCAATTGTAATGAAACTTAGGCTATTCTTCTGGGATAACAATTGAAGCTTACACCAACGCAACTTTTCTTAGTAACCAAATCGGTTAAGGCGTATTTTTTTAAAGTAATTAGTCCTTCTTCCTTCGACATGTGTTACAAGCTGTAGTAATAAACTAACAAAAGAAAAAAAAAAGTAAAAACACTCCGGGTAAAAAAGGAAGCCAAGTCTCCTTACTTTAAAAAAATCAGCACCGAAAAGGAGTGATATCAAAAAAGGAGCCAAGTCAACGGATTTTCCAAATTTTAATCGTACCATTGAAATAAAAATATAAACCCCCGAGTAATACTTAAAAAAAGGACTTAGCGCATCGTTTTTTTAAAGACATTTTTCTATCCTAAAAGTAGGAAGAACTCTACAAGTATATTTAACTGAGTATATCACATTCATTATCGACAAATCATACTACGTTTCACTATAACTAGTACCTACCCTTACCTACTGGCAGTTTTGGTATTTTGTCAATATTCAGAAGAAATATTTATTTGTGATGTCGTTGTTTGTTTGACACGGAAGCGGCCTAGTATATTCGTTATTGCCACAATTTCTAGGGTCATATTAATAGAAGACTTCTCAACATCGTGACTGAGGGAAATAACGAAAGTGCTCATTACAAGAAGGCCGTCAATGGGATTTGTAAGTGACTAGTGCACTGAGCCATGCTGCTCAAATGATTACTAACGAGATTTTTATCTAAATCAATACGTTATGTAATTTATGAAATTTATTGGTATAAAATGTTAATTAATAGCAATTAATTACACGGCGAGAAGGTTCAAAGTGTAATGCTGTAGTAGGTATCCCAGAAAAAACACTCCGTGTAAAAATACCAGCCAAGTCTCTTTAACTATAAAAAAAAATAGAAGAAATCTAAAAATTCAGCACTGAAAAGGAGTGATATCAAAAAAGGAGCCAAGTCAACGAATTTTCCAAATTTTAATCGTACCATTGAAATAAAAATATCAACCCCCGAGAAATACTTAAAAAAAGGACTTGGCGCATCGTTTTTTTAAAGACACTTTTCTATCCTAAAAGTATAGGAAGAACTCTACAAGTATATTTTCCTGAGTATATCACATTCATTATCGACGAATCATACTACGTTTTAATATAACTAGTACTCTTACCTACTGGCAGTTTTGGTATTTTGTCAATATTCAGAGGAAATAAACGGATAAACGAATAACGAATAAACGGAAGCGGCCTAGTCTATTCGTTATTGCCACTATTTCTAGGGTCATATTAATCAATCATACTTCTCAATATCGTGACTGAGGGAAATAGCGAAAGCGCTCATTACAAGAAGGCCGTCAATGAGATTTGTATAAGTGACTAGTGCACTGAGCCATGCTGCTCAAATAATTACTGACTAGATTTTTATCTAAAGTAATACGTTATGTAATTTATGAATTTTTTTGGTATAAAATGTTAATTAATAGCAATTAATTACACGGCGAGAAGGTTCAAAGTATAATGCTGTATTAGGTATGTTGATGTACCCACAAAACTATAGGTACCTACCAATCACAAACACAACTGTTCTGTATTTATTGCTTGTAAGACAATGCTATGTTTCTTTGCGTACTTATATTTAAATTTAATATATTTTACAGAATGTTCAATATTTAATTTGAAAGTTTTGTCCCAATTTTTCTAGGCATTTCTGAACTACGTAGTATGTGAGTGGCATAAGCTTAAGAATAGAAAAATGTCTTTAAAAAAACGATGCGCCAAGTCCTTTTTTTTTAAGTATTTCTCGGGGGTTGATATTTTTATTTCAATGGTACGATTAAAATTTGGAAAATTCGTTGACTTGGCTCCTTTTTTGATATCACTCCTTTTCAGTGCTGAATTTTTAGATTTCTTCTATTTTTTTTTATAGTTAAAGAGACTTGGCTGGTATTTTTACACGGAGTGTTTTTTCTGGGATATCACTTCTTTTGTTAGTTTATTCATACAGCTTGTAGCACATGTCCGAGCAGGGACTAATTTCTTTAAAAAAATACGCCTCAACCGATTTGGTTACTATGAAAAGTTGCGTTTGGTATAAGATGAAAATGATTATCCAAGAAGAATAGCTTAAGTTTCGTTATAATCGATCCAGCCGTTTTCGATACATGACGTCACTTCCGGTTTTGAAATAGCGGCCGAATTCCGGTATAGGTAATAAGAAAACAATCTAGTTTTATCTAGTTGATACCTTCATGAACGACCATCTGAATTCCTAATCCATATATTTCCGTAAAATCGGTCATGCCGTTTGTAATATATGACGTCACTTCCGGTTTCATTTAGTGGTTCCTGCCGCCATTTCCGGTACCATTAATTTATTTATTCATTTTTCACAATTGATTTTTCAAATAAATAGCAGAATGAATACGCAGGAGCTAGTTCAGTTGCAATCGGTACAGGCGTTTTAGATATATGACGTCACTTCCGGTTTCAGGAATGGCGGCCGAGAACACTGCTACCTTGAATATATAAATTGTATTGTCTATGTTACAATGTAAGTTAATTATGTACGTATTTTAAGTATAATTTGTTGAAATAAGTTAAATATTGCGTATTTATGACGTCACTTCCGGTTTAGAAAATAAGAAAATAATATTTTTTTTATTGATACTTCATATAGATGACCATCTAAATCGAATGGCGCTAATTTCGTTCTAATCGGTCCAGACGTTTTTGAGTTATGACGTCATTTCCGGTTTCAAAATGGCGGCTTCCGGTTGGTTTTATAAAAAGGCACCTCAGACGCCAAAAGTGCACATGTGGTAAAAATTTCAGTTCGATCGGTTCAGCCGTTTAGGCTGTGGCGGTGATAGCGACGTTTCGTGATATCATCAGAATCATCATCATCTTCAGAATCAGAAAGTGGTGTAATTTCACTGTTTTCTCGGTCCTCTAGCGCGCAAATGGCATAACCTATTGTTCCCAAATTTGGTATATGTAGTGGGGTGGGCCATAGCTCGAAATTAAGATATTTCGCAACAATGTGAGATTTACCAATTTTGAGATCCAGTAGGCCGAAAATGCCATGTTGTTGCTTACAGTAAAAGTGTTTGGTCTGCTCCTCAGTTTATTAGGCATTTACGGTATGTTGAGTGACTGTGAGTGTAAAGTACGACTTGGCTGGGTGGAGCGACCGCTCCACTAGATGTTGATGAATGTACCACGAAACTATAGGTACCTACCAATCACAAACACAACTGTTCTGTATTTATTGCTTGTAAGACAAAATATGCAATATATGTTTCTTTGAGTACTTATATTTAAATTAAAAATATTTTACAGAATGTTTAATATTTAATTTGACAGTTTTGTCCCAATTTTTGTAGGCATTTCTGAACTACGTAGTATCTGAGTGGCATAAGCTTATGAATAGAAAATGTCTTTAAAAAAACGATGCGCCAAATCCTTTTTTTAAGTATTACTCGGGGGTTTATATTTTTATTTCAATGGTACGATTAAAATTTGGAAAATTCGTTGACTTGGCTCCTTTTTTGATATCACTCCTTTTCGGTGCTGATTTTTTTAAAGTAAAGAGACTTGGCTGCCTTTTTCTGGGATATGTATTTATTGTAACGAAGGGGATTATAATAATTTATAAATTTGAATGACGTCATTTCCGGTCTCATAAATAGGAACATTCTAGTTTGACTGTTCCTATTCCATAGATCGTTTCGCGCTAGTTTCATACCGATCTGTCAACTAGTTTTCGAGATATGGCGTTTCTTCCGGTTTCAAAATGGCTACTGAAATCACTGACTCCTTGAATTATAATTTAAAAACTATTACCTTTTATTATAAGCTGTCTGAAATAGTATATTAATTGCATCAAAATCTAAATTTGTGAGATTTTTAAAAAGTGTGACGTCATTTCCAGTTTTGGTATGGGAAACTGCAAATATTATTGATGATAATACATAAAATTGACCGTCTAAATTGTTTAGCGTTGGTTTCGTTCAAATCTATTTAGCCGTTATTGAGATTGATGTCACTTCCGGTTTCAAAATGGCGGCTTCTGGTTGGTTTTATAACAAGTCAAATGAGATATCAAAAGTACATACGTTACATAAATATCAAAATAATCAGATCAAATTTGTTGCCGAAATGCCAATCGATGTATTTCAAAATTCATGACGTCATTTCCGGTTTCGTTAACTAAATTTTAGTCTGTTGCTATTGATAATCCATAAAGTTGACCGTCCGAATCGTTTGGCGCTATTTTTGTTCCAATCGGTTAAGCCGTTGTCGAGATATAATGTCACTTCCGGTTTCAAAATGGCTGCACAAAAAAAGTCAATGGGGGGAGAGCAAATCAGACGCCAAAAGTGCACACCTGGTAAAAATTTGAGATCAATTGGTTAAGCCGTTTAGGCTGTGGCCTGTTTACCGGATTTGAATTCCAGGAGACTACTACTAAGATTAAAACCGCCCTAGAACACGATTTTCACGGCCCTCTAGCTCTTAAAGGGCGATACCTATTGTTCCCAAATTTGGTATAATATGTTGTAGGGTGGACCATAGCTCGAAATTAATGTTTCGCAAAAATTTGAGATTTCCAAATTTTAAGATCCAGTAGGCCGAAAATGCCACTTTGATGCTTACAGTAAAAGTGGGTTGCTCCAGCCTTTAGGTTTGAACGGTATGTTGTGTGAGAGTGTGCGCGCCGTACGACTTGGCTGGCGTGGAGCGACCGCTCCACTAGATCAGATCAATCTGTTGATTATAAGTGTCATAATTATGCGTTTGAAAGTTTCTGTTTTAACTACCTTGGAACATTGGAACTGAGGCGTCAATGTTGCCGTGATCCATAGTAACAAGCAACATGTCCGTAAAATGTCAATAACTTTTGGATTTAAACACAGATGTGTCTGAAAATTGTCAAAAACACAGATAATGTTGGTCCCAATGACCATGCAAAGTTTTAAATTGATCGGTCAAACGGTTCTAGTTGAAATTTCAAAAATCACAGTAAAGATGGGTTTAAATTTTAACCAATGGGAGGATTTGGCTAAAACTTTGTATGATTGGGTAAAATGTTAGTGGTAATGACTTGTCAAAACTTCAAATTGATCAAATTAACCAATAAAAAGATTTTTTTTTTAAATTTGAACCAATCAGGGGATTTCAAAAAAATTAGGGTCTGCAACGCCCGGAAATATTCAGTACATGTGTGCAAAATTTCAGCTTGATCAAAGAAAAACTGTGACTTGTATATCGTCAGTAACAGAAAAAAAACACACAAAAAAAACAGAGGTCTATGCCAAAAGAGCCAAAAGGAGACGCTCGCTTCGCTCGCTCAATTAATAAAAAAAAATGTTTTTACATGGATTGACGAATATTTAATTGTAATTATCTCTTGTAATATTTACTTATATACTCAGTGATGATTCCAGGCATAATATCCCCTCCAGGGAAAATCTTTAAATGTCGGTGTTCTGCATTGAACAAGTTTTATTTTCAACATATTAAAGAATTCTATCTAAACCTTGGGTATCAAACCTTGTGGGCGTTTCAAAATGAAATGAAATAATAAATCTTTTAGAAATTGTGTAAATATGCAGTAAAAACAGTGTTTTAATTAGTGCGTTTCCCTTCTATCAACTTTTAGTGGAAAATCCTTAAATAACGGTGTTTTGCATTAATCGAGTTTTATTTTCAACAGTTCAAAGAATTCTGCCCAGAAAATCGAACGTCAGAAATGCTTAAAACCCTGTCAATCCATGAATTCAATATTTACCGGGGCTATGCGCCCCAGACCCACATAGACTTAGAGGCACTCCACTAAGTTCCTTTATTGTTTTATGTTTATGTTGTGAGTGGGAGTGTTTGTCATGATTTGTTTTTCATCGAGTACTTGATGTTTTGCATAACTCGTTGTGCCAACCCTAAGATTTGGTTTGCCCCCTCTTGTGAAAATATCTGAAATCATCACTGAATAACTCGTATGAATTCCCTATGGGGGCTGTGCATAAAGGACGTCACGCTTCAGGGGGGTTGGGAGCTGGGGGTGCACCCGTATGGGACACAGTGTGACAGGGGAGAGGGAGGGGGGGCTGGAGGCAGGAGGACGTCACGTTTTGATATAGATATTTTCAAGCATTTTAAATTTCAGTTGATATGTCGGGACCGGAAATTTCGCTAAAAACGATAAATTCTGATACATTTTACATTCAAAAATATTCTGTAGAGACAGATTTGTGACGTCCTTTTAGGCTTTTAGGGGGGGGGGGGGGGACGAAAATTGTGACACAGCGTGATAGGTGGGAGGGGGGGGGGGAGGGTGTGTGTCAAAATATCCTATTTTTAGCGTGACGTCCGTTTTGCTTAGCCCCATGTTATTCAAATCCGACATATGTAATGTCTCTAACATGTGCTCTATGTTTCCTATGTTCAACAGGTCACCAAGTTCGTGCACAAATTCTACACCGGACTGAAGAACATGGCGTGGTGATGACATCCAATTCAATGCAAAGTCTACTTTGATCCTCAGTGATGACTCAATCCGAGGAATTGAGTAATAGAATTCTCTATCTATGGGATGAAGGATTTACGGACAATATAATATTGCACATTACTAGAACTAGATGAGGGGAAGCGTCTCCCTTTTACCCAACCTACTCCCAGCTCCCACACTTGTCAGTTATGATTAAAAAATCAAAACATTGATATGTCAGTATACCTTGATATCGGCTAGATAGGTACTAGAACAGTTATCATCATGGAAAATTAAATTGTCTTTCTCTTTATTTTATTGAGCGAGCGACTCCTTTTTACTATTTTGGCACGGACATATTTTTTTTTATTTTATATATTTTTTTGGGCTGCTACCTGGAGCAATGGAAGTCGCACCGTTTCACCGTCGATCTGAAATTTTGCACACATGTAGAGACAACCTTTCTGTTTGCTTGATTGGTTAAAATTTAAATAAACATCTCCTGATAGGCTGAAAAATGAAAATAGTCTTCGGTAAATTTGATCAAACTCATATTTTGCATCGTCAGTAAGACCAACACTGTATCTTATTTTACAAATGTTCATCCCAATCAGTTAAGAACGTATGAACTTATTGACATTTTTAATTGCTGTCAAGTAACGAAATGAATGTTTTCCAGTGCCAATGGACCACTAGTCATTATCTTGCTATGTGACATCACGAATAAAACAGATGACAGAAGGATGTGGGCTGTGACCGTCAAGAAGGCTGTGACAGCACAGTAATCAATAGTAATCAAATAGCAAAGAAATTCAACTGTCTTTCCCACACACATTTGATTGGCTGTTTCTCCCACAATATGGACAGTGCTGCTCTAGTGTGAGTAAAGAGAATTATTATTCTACATTGACTCCTCCCATCACCATTGGTCCATTGAATAGGCCATTTAAGAAAGTCAGTGCGCATGCGATAAAGCCTGACAGGTCCACAGCCGTCTAGTGTGCAGTGACTAGTGTCTGTTTGGTGTCTGTCATAAATGTACGTGTTGTGTTCGAGAAGGCTGTGGATGGAATGACGTCACGCCAAGTCCTTTGAAGTGCGCACTGCGCATGCGTTTAAGCCTGATAACATTAGTACCACACCTCACCAACAGATATATCTTTACTTTCTTAAATGGCCTATTGAATCTGATTTGCTATATTTACCAGGGTGCTTAGATGCTATTTTCAAGTTTCGATGAATCATATTTCTATTCAATATGGATGTATATGTTTTCTGTGCTTTTTGTACTCATTTCCGGTTCGAGAATTTGCATGTACCCGTGCTCGCTCGTCAACGCGTTACACTGAGCGTTTTCCTAGTTTATTAATGACTTACTGTTGGATCTCTTGCAATGCGTCTGATGAATGTGTTGGGCCGTGCCTTGCTATCAGCACAGATGACTGCGAGCGGCTTGGATTCAGTGAAGGTCATGAGTCATGACCTTCACCCATAATTACCCCTGGTAATATAAACAACAATTCAATTCAATTTAAATATATTTTATTAACACAAAAATCTCCCAAGGATACAAAGTTGTATACATACATAAATAATCAAATCATAAGTGCTGTTATAGAGAAAAACCAAACATTGCAAATGAAAGAAAGAAAGATAAACAGTGTGAAGCCCGCATAATGCAAAAGCATTGTGTGCGGGCCTTTCTTACAAAATATTGGAAATGAATAAACTGGTAAACAACACTGACGGGAAATAAATAATACTTGTTTTAATAAATTGTACTAATCATAAGCTTTCATATGATATGCTTCGACTTGGTTGATATATTTTGATTATTTGATAATGACAACAATGAGTTTTTGCCAAATATAAAAAGTATATGAGATTTCGCATTTGTCCTGGAACACTTAAATTAGATTTTGACCACTTATTACCCCTATTGACCTCTGTATCAACTTTATAATGATGATATATATTTTTATAAATTGTACGACACGTAAGATTTCAGTTGATATGTTACTCGCCTAGGTTGATTTAATTTGATTATTTAATAATGACAACAATGACTTTTTGAGAAATGTTGCAATTTGGCCCACCCACCCTAATCAAATGTCGGAGAACATAGGTAATATGTTATAGAGGGCATTTTTATGAATCGCATCAAAAAACCTTCTGTTGCAATGTGATGAGTCAAAGTGACTAGAACTCTAAACTATCAATTGACAAGGTACTGGTTCTTCTTCGACAAAAACTCATCTATACAGAGTATTGTTACACCGATTTTCAATTTCAAAAAAATATTCGATCAAGCATTATCGAGGCTATATAATTATGTCCGTCTCGGACCTAGAGACACTCATTGTTCTCGTTTATAATGTATCGTAAAATCATTTGCTCTCATTTTATCCTCAACCATTTATTGTCCGTCCCTTGTTCGATGTCGTTTACAACCTTGTTACTCTAAAGCTGGGTTCCCATACTTCGCTTTCATTTCGCATTCGGTTCGCTTTCGCGTCGCAAAGTTTGTAGTCGTTTCCATAATTTCTGTTTCGCGCGTTTCGCGTATCCATGGATACGCGATACATAAATAGTATTCTGCCAAAAGTTAAAAACAAAATGACGAATAATAATTAGATAATAAGCAAGAAAGGCAAGAAAATGCGGAAAAAGTAAAACTTGAAAGTTGAAACGTCAAAACGTCAAAACATATGTTCATTAATCGAATATCGAATATAAGCTCGAGGTCGACCGGAAATGGAGATTCGATATAACGCATCACTTCCGGATTTCGCGCGTTTCGGTTTCGTCGAAGTTGAAGTTAGTCTAACATTTTTGCATTTCGGAGACGAAATTAAACATGGACGATTTTCTGTGTTAAAAGGTAGCCATTTTGCGAAAGCGAACCGAATGCGAAGCAAAAGCGAAGTATGGGAACGCAGCTTAAGGGTTGTAAAAATTCGTTCCAAAGAAATGGACCTTGAGTGGGTGAAAACATAGACACATTTGAGGGTCTATTGGCTCTGCGGCAGAGCTGATACAGAAAGCATTCCACAGCTGAGGTTTGTTTTGATACTTTTACGTTTTTACGATAGGGTCAGGTCCATTGTAAGTGAGAACAATGAGTGTTACTAGGTCTGAAACGGACCAAACGAATTTTTATATTTAGCCTACGTTGTTCAGTACAAAAGTATTTATAAAACTTATATTTTTTCCAAGATGCGGCTTTTCACATTTTTTTTTTAAATTCCTTGATCCAATTTTGGTAAACTTATTTTTTCAGAATTTTATTTGAAGCCGTTAAGCCGCTTTCACATAACACGCGTTTCGCGTTTTTTTTATTAACCCATCAAAACCACCGAAAATTTCGCCGCACGCATTTTATTTTTAAGCTACCTTATCTCGATTGTCAGGAGGTATTTTCTGTACCGCGCGTGGCGAAAATGACGTCACTATACGTAAACTATAAAATAAACTATAAAATAACTACAAAATAAGACTATAATAATGTTAATAATTACTTATCTGTGCATAATATTATTCCATCTAATCATATCAAGTAACACCCAAATTGTTATTAACAAGAAAAATATTTTTTTTTGTCTGGGTCTTAACGTCGCACTGTTCTGCAGCGAGGCTAATGGCGACGGATGAATGATTATGATGATGATTGGGAGATGATGGTGAAGAGTATGTAAGGATGGAAGGTGGGAAGGAGGTGGTCGTGGCCTATTAGTAGGGTACCTTCTCAGCATATGCCTGTTGACTGAGGGAATACCACGATAAAACCCCAGGCAGGAAGGACGGCCGCGGGAATCGAACCCAGGCCTCCGGAATACAAGTTCAGAGCGTTACCACTCACCCAACCTGTTCCGTCTTAATAAAAACAAAGAAGAAGATAATATACCAGGAAACAACTTAGTAAAATACAAATATTTGAACAGAAACACTGGTAGGTATTGTCAAGAAATAAAAATAAAAAGAGTCCGCAATATTTCGCCGATGCGTTCGACCGGCTTTGTCAAGCGAGACAAGCCGGTCAAGCCGGTCGAACGCATCGGCAAAATATTGCGGACTCTTTTTATTTTTATTTCTTGACAATACCAGTGTTTCTGTTCAAATATTTGTATTCTGTTCCGTCTTATAATAAATGTAATGAATGTATATCAACATTCTGTTTTCGACAGCCTCTTCTTGGCGTTATAAAAAAAGAAAAAACGTGAAACGCAAAACACGAAACGCACGCATTAAAGTTTTGGAAAGTGGCCCCCAGACTCCTCCGCCCCCGCCCCGTACAGGGTTGCCAGGTTAACCCCTCGACTTTTCATACATCTAAAATCATGCTTTATCAAATGGCATTGGGTGGCAACCTCCTTCACAAAACGTTACACTGGTAACCCGACTATTCTCAACACTTTACGTTAACGTTACACCATGGTTACACTGAAGCCTTTTCCTTAATCCTTAGTAAGCCGAAGGCTATGCAATGTCTATGGTAATTTCAAAGTAATTTTTTCTATCTTTGAAATTTCCAATGGTTTGCGCGGGCGTATAATCATTGTTGCCAACCACTCTTGAGCCTGTTGTGTTGGCGTGCCTGACTGGGCGTCCTTGGGGCTTGCCTCTCTTGTCGCGGTTTTGGGTGAAACGCTGTGTCAAATATACTGATAATAAGTAAGTAGAGTAAATCGCTGTTAATATGTAGATAAATACTCATATCACTTTAAACGTCGTTACAACAAGTCCTTTCCTTGAATACTACCAAAAATAATATAGCGGCGTATCGATTTTTCGTCTAAAAACTGACCGTGCAACTAACCTCCAAGAGAGTGTTTTTTGCAACAAGTTTGTAACTTGTCATTGTTGATTTATACAATGGAATAGATAGAATTGTAGCCAATATCTTTATCTTTCAGTTCCAAGTAAGTTGTGCCTTCATAATCACTCATCAAGCATTCAAGCATGTGATGGTAAAATCCTTATCCCGCTTGTCGCCCTCTCTGCGTGAACGATACACTACCTCGCTCTTTTCTGTTCCAGTTCACTTTAGTGACAGCAATCACTAGATAAAATGGCCGATACTTCGAAGAACTCATCTGTTAAAGTACGCTTTGTCATCGGAGAAGCGTTCGGAAGCCAAGATGCCTGCTCCCCTGACGTGAAACAATGTTGCAGTGTACGTACTTTACTTAGTCGGTGGGATTAATACCTCGATATAGGATGTATCTTCTGTGGAGTCAAGTGCATAAATTTCTACTTGACTTGAACTCTTACCTACTCGATAAACAGGGACTTGTAAGTTGTTGTACCTGAGCAGATTAAATTTAAAATGTGGCTGTTTACAGAACTGATTCTACGTTAAGATGATGAATGTTCTGGTTGATTTGATATCGAATGAGTAGATGTACAATGACAATATTACAGCATCTAACTCAATTTTAACAATCTTAAAACTCTTATAAATGATGTGACATAGGTACCTAGTAAAATAAGAATTTAAGTTTTATTTTCGGGCTCGAGAGAGAGTTTGGTCGCATGTATGATCTCTTCTTGTTTCAGAAATGCGTAGAGTTAGGTTACGAATCGAAGTGGATCAACGAGAAGGACTGTTTGATGTTAAAGCCGACGAATGAAGAGATCTTTGTCATTGAAAGATTTCAAGGCAAGACTTTCGAGCATCTCAGCCTCTTCAAATGTGTGTAAGTAAACGGCATCGTCTTCGTCTTGACATAGGTACCAAACATAGACACAATTCATTCACTAGCTAGTTGTAGCCGAGAACAATAAATAATTTGTTCTGCACAGTGCACTGACCACTGTAAGATTAATTCGGAACTGCCTACTGTCACTCATGTGACGCATAATTAGCACACTGCAAATTGCATTTATACTGACAATAAGAGTGTCAAATGAAGTTTTGTTAAACTAGGAAAACGCTCTGAGTAACGCGTTGATGAGCGAGCACGGATACGCGCAACACCTCAAACCCAAATCTTGTATGAAAATCTTCAAAAATTCCAAAAATATTGGTCCCAATAACCATACAAAGTTTTAAGTTGATCGATTGAACCTTTATGATTGAATGGTTCCTTGTTAATTTTTAAAAATCACAGGATCTTGTTCCAAAAATATACCTGGGACCAATCATATGATATAAGTGTGTGTACACAATATCAGACAATCTGTTGATTATAAGTGTCATAATTATGCGTTTGAAAGTTTCTGTTATAACTACCTTGGAACATTGGAACTGAGGCGTCAATGTTGCCGTGATCCATAGCAACAAGCAAAATGTCCGTAAAATGTCAATAACTTTTGAATTTAAACACAGATGTGTCTGCAAATTTTCAAAAACACGGATAATATTGGTCCCAATGACCATGCAAAGTTTTAAGTTGATCGGTCAAACAGTTCTAGTTTAAATGTCAAAAATCACAGTAAAGATGGTTTTAAATTTTAACCAATGGGAGGATTTGGCTGAAACTTTGTATGATTGGGTAAAATGTTAGTGGTAATGAATTGCCAAAATTTTAAATTGACCAAACTAACCAATCGAAAGATAATTTTTTTTTTAAATTTGAACCAATCAGTGGATTTAAAAAAAAAATAGGGCCTGCAACGACCAGAAATGGTCCGTACACGTGTGCAAAATTTCAGCTCGATCGAAGAAAAAAAGTGTGACCTGCATAGCCTCACTAAGCAGAAGAAAAAAAAAACACAGATGTCCGTGCCAAATGAGCCAAAAGGAGACGCTCGCTCAATTAAATCTGATACAATTTGGTTACACTGACGATTTTAAACTTAAATTTTATCAGACAATTTATTTTCACTTTTCAACCAATCAGAGGATTTTGTGGACAAGACTGCTAGTAAAATACTTTGCAACAACTGAAAATCATTGCTCAATAAGTCTGATTTATTGACAAATGTTAGGTTGCAGGTCATCATAAGTCCATCCAAGGGATCTCCTTGTCTCACTCTAGTAGGTGACCTCACATTTCAATGTCAATAACAAGGATTGATAGTTACGGAACATGACTAGCAGTCAATCACATTCGTTTGCCATAATTTTTTATTTGGACAAGTGTCTGGACCTAGTACGTACTACATTTAGAGTGTTTTTAATATATCAGATTGATTTGTTGATCGGTGTGAATGCGGCAGAACAAGAAAAGAAATGGTTAAATCAATGTATATGCCTACAATATCTAGTGCTGAGGTCGAAGATGTGATAACGAAATTGAATGTAAATAAACAACCAGGATGGGATAACATACGGACCAAAGATCTACAATATCTATGCAATGATATCAGTGTAACAATAGCAAGACTTATTAATTTGTCAATAAAGTCAGGGATAGTACCGGATAATTTAAAAATTTCTATAGTACGTCCCATTTACAAGAAAGGGGATCATTTAGCATACAATAATTATAGACCTATATCATTACTTCCCATAATTGAGAAAATTATGGAGAAGGTTATTGTGAGAAGGATATCGGAATACATTCAAGTTTTCAACATAATTAATACATCACAATACGGTTTCCAGAAGGGTAAAAGTACTGGGGAACTTTTAACTAATTTTTCTGATTACATTAATTCAAAACTCAATGAAAATTTTCACATAATTGCATTATTTATAGATTTTTCAAAAGCTTTTGATACTATTAACTACAGTATACTCATAGATTCACTAAGTTGCATAGGTATTGGTGGCTCTTTGTTAAATTGGTTTCGTAGTTATTTACAATCTCGTAAAATCATAGTAAAAATTTCAAATGTATATAGTTGCTCAAGAGAATTATTCAGCGGAGTGCCGCAGGGTTCAAATTTGGGTCCCTTATTGTATATTATTTATGTTAACCATGTTTTCAATTTATTTCATAAAGGTAACTGTGTACATGTATGCTGATGATACTGTAATATTAGCCGCAAATAGGAATTTAGATGAAGCACAGATAGAACTTCAAAATAATTTTAATACTTTGCTACGTTGGACACATGATAATGGATCTAGTGGAGCGGTCGCTCCACCCAGCCAAGTCGTACTATACACTCACACTCACTCAACATACCGTAAATGCATAATAAACTGAGGAGCAGACCAAACACTTTTACTGTAAGCAACAACATGGCATTTTCGGCCTACTGGATCTCAAAATTGGGAAATCTCACATTGTTGCGAAATAACTTAATTTCGAGCTAGGGCCCACCTGACAACATATACCAAATTTGGGAACAATACGTTATGCCGTTTGGGTGCTAGAGGGCCGTGAAAACAGTGAAATTACACCCCTTTTAAAAGCTATCTGATGATGATGATTCAGATATCAGGAAACGTTGCTATCACCGCCACAGCCTAAACGGCTGAACCGATCGATATGAAAATTTTACCACATGTGCACTTTTGGCGTCTGATGATACCTTTGTTCTTATAAATTTTTTGTGCCGCCATTTTTAAACCGGAAGTGACGTCATATATCAAAAACGGCTGGACCGATTAGAACGAAATTAGCGCCATTCGATTTAGAAGGTCATCTTTAAGGAATACCAATAGTGAAAGAAGAAATGTTCTATAACCTAAACCGGAAATGACGTCATAAAAATGACAAATCTGACTAAAATCATCTCTTATATCAATAACTACATATTCAGAAGGCTTATAATGTTACATAACATTTATAGATACAAATTGTAGGTGGCAGTGATGTCAACCGCCATTTTGAAAACCGGAAGTGATGCCGTAACTCGAGAACGGCTGGACCGATTGGAACGAAACTTTTGCTATACTTTGTAACATATCATTTATAGCATTAACACAGTAACAAGCACAACATTTCTTAGCAACCAAATCACAAAATTTTTTTTTTTAAAAGAATTATAATCTTTGGTGCCACAATATGTTACAAGTTGTAATAATAAACTGAAAAAAGGAGTGATATCCCCATAAAAAACACTCCGTGTAAAAATACCAGCCAAGTCTCTTCAATTAAAAAAAAATAGAAGAAATCTAAAAATTCAGCACTGAAAAGTAGTGATATCAAAAAATTGGCCAAGTCAAAACTTTTCAAAAAATACTTGGCGCATCGTTTTTTTTAGGACATGTGTAGATGAGTACATTTCATTTCCTGCCTACTTCTATACTATTTATATGCACGAGGCGCCAAGTATTTTTTGAAAAGTTTTGACTTGGCCAATTTTTTGATATCACTACTTTTCAGTGCTGAATTTTTAGATTTCTTCTATTTTTTTTTAATTGAAGAGACTTGGCTGGTATTTTTACACGGAGTGTTTTTTATGGGGTTAGTAATTAATGCTGATAAAACCAAAATTATTCATATCTGTTCTCCTTATAACATTAATAAGAATTTAACAGTAGATATTTTATGCCACAGTGTACAGTATTTGCATTCATTGGGTAATGGGATGTGTAATACGTGTTCAACCAAAATTCAGGTAGTGAACTCACATGTGTATCTAGGATTAAATATTGATAGGCATTTCTCTTGGAGTGATCACATTAATAATTTATGTAACAGATTGCGCTTATGCAGTTATAATTTTTATAATTTATGTTCTTTTTTACCGATGAGTCTCATGAAGTTACTATATTCAGCGTTGGTCGAGTCTATTTTAGCTTACGGAATTTTAGCATGGGGAAATGCATCTGCTGTGCACCTGAATAAAATATATCAGTTGCAGTGCAAGATTTTGAAAATTATTATATCTCCAGCTACTATACAGAATAAAAATTTATCGAAGAGTATGTATTTTTCGTATTTACAATTATTAGATATTTCGGATCTTTTTGAATATAAATTAATTCTTAAACAATATTTTAGCTCAGAGTTCAAAATTCTATGACTGTGAAGTACAAATACGGGCTAAATCGCAAGGAAAATTTAGAATACCTAAATGTATTAATAAGTATGGACAAAGACAGCTTAATTATGAAGTACCCACAATTTTTAATAATTTACCTCAAAATTTAAGAAATTTCGATTCATACAATTGTATAAAAAAAGAAATTAAGATGTGGTTATTTACTAGGAATGTTTTTGGTTGAACGGGTATTGATCCAGTTACCTAATGATGACTAATTTTTGAATATGGATTGTTTCAATATGTATTACTTCCTTATTTCTACTAGGCTGTTAAATCTGATGTTACTTTATTGTTTACGCACTTGGTCATTTTTATTGTTTCTGTATGCTTATTGTTTATTTACATTAATTTGTCTCCCACAGACTAGCCTTTTGGCTATGTGGGATGGTTTGTAGATTTGTGTTTATTGTATTGTGTATAATTGTGTGCAATAAAAAAAAAAAAAAAAAAAAAAAAAATTATGTTGAAGAAATACACTCCTTAGTAGCTTAAATTACTTGGTTTAATGTTACAATAAAATTAATTATTTCTTGAAGGAAGCGTCAGATATTTTATCATCGCTTCTTAGACACATTTCGTTTCTCCTCTTTCCAAAGTGTCTAGAGCAGAAACTTTCCTGCATACGAATGCATCAACTTCCTAGCGAGTGATTTGAGTTTGCTCGAGCATTGACATGAGTTGTGTTTGCAGCATCATGAGTCCTCGTGCGCTCAACGAGGCCCTGAACAGTCGCACAGTCACTCTGCCCGAGCCCGGCACTCAGGTGTTCTCCGTCGCCATGCGCGACTGCATCATCTCCATCGGGAACTTCCCTGCTGAGCACAAGGTGAGTCACTCGCACTCAACGAGGCCCTGAACAGTCGCACAGTCACTCTGCCCGAGCCTGGCACTCAGGTGTTCTCCGTCGCCATGCGCGACTGCATCATCTCCATCGGGAACTTCCCTGCTGAGCACAAGGTGAGTCACTCGCACTCAACGAGGCCCTGAACAGTCGCACAGTCACTCTGCCCGAGCCTGGCACTCAGGTGTTCTCCGTCGCCATGCGCGACTGCATCATCTACATCGGCAACTTCCCTGCCGAGCACAAGGTTAGTCACTCGCACTCAACGAGGCTCTGAACAGTCGCACAGTCACTCTGCCCGAGCCCGGCACTCCGTCGCCATGCGCGACTGCATCATCTCCATCGGGAACTTCCCTGCCGAGCACAAGGTGAGTCACTCGCACTCAACGAGGCCCTGAACAGTCGCACAGTCACTCTGCCCGAGCCCGGCACTCAGGTGTTCTCCGTCGCCATGCGCGACTGCATCATCTCCATCGGGAACTTCCCTGCTGAGCACAAGGTGAGTCACTCGCACTCAACGAGGCCCTGAACAGTCGCACAGTCACTCTGCCCGAGCCCGGCACTCAGGTGTTCTCCGTCGCCATGCGAGACTGCATCATCTCCATCGGGAACTTCCCTGCCGAGCACAAGGTTAGTCACTCGCACTCAACGAGGCTCTGAACAGTCGCACAGTCACTCTGCCCGAGCCCGGCACTCCGTCGCCATGCGCGACTGCATCATCTCCATCGGGAACTTCCCTGCCGAGCACAAGGTGAGTCACTCGCACTCAACGAGGCCCTGAACAGTCGCACAGTCACTCTGCCCGAGCCCGGCACTCCGTCGCCATGCGCGACTGCATCATCTCCATCGGGAACTTCCCTGCCGAGCACAAGGTGAGTCACTCGCACTCAACGAGGCCCTGAACAGTCGCACAGTCACTCTGCCCGAGCCCGGCACTCAGGTGTTCTCCGTCGCCATGCGCGACTGCATCATCTCCATCGGGAACTTCCCTGCTGAGCACAAGGTGAGTCACTCGCACTCAACGAGGCCCTGAACAGTCGCACAGTCACTCTGCCCGAGCCCGGCACTCAGGTGTTCTCCGTCGCCATGCGCGACTGCATCATCTCCATCGGGAACTTCCCTGCCGAGCACAAGGTTAGTCACTCGCACTCAACGAGGCTCTGAACAGTCGCACAGTCACTCTGCCCGAGCCCGGCACTCCGTCGCCATGCGCGACTGCATCATCTCCATCGGGAACTTCCCTGCCGAGCACAAGGTGAGTCACTCGCACTCAACGAGGCCCTGAACAGTCGCACAGTCACTCTGCCCGAGCCCGGCACTCAGGTGTTCTCCGTCGCCATGCCCGACTGCATCATCTCCATCGGGAACTTCCTTGCCGAGCACAAGGTGAGTCACTCGCACTCAACGAGGCCCTGAACAGTCGCACAGTCACTCAGGTGTTCTCCGTTGCCATGCGCGACTGCATCATCTCCATCGGGAACTTCCCTGCCGAGCACAAGGTGAGTCACTCACACTCAACGTTCAAGTGCGTGATCACTCGAGGCAGATCTTAATGATCTTTCTTGTGCTGCTAATCATGCCATACGTACAAGCTTAAAAAATAAAAGTTTAGAGTATCCATTCATTTGTCAGAACCTTCTTCAAGATGTAACTAACTAACAAAGTAGTAAAACAATGTTTGTGAATATGGATAGGTCCACATGTAATTAAATGATGTTGGAATATGGTTGAGATGTTCGAAAGAGAAAAGGAACAAAATAGAAAATACTTTGAACCCCTTCTCTATCATCTAACTATAAGGACTGTTTGTTTAGGAGCATCTGAGGAAGCTGGTGGGCTACATGAGCGGCAACTTCGCTGGTCGAAGTATGACGATGATGACGCATATTGTCGTCAACAACAGGATCTCCGCGTCCAAGTACCAGGTCAGTCGCTCTTGTCCGCTCACTTCAACTGGACACTCAAAGCTGCAATACGCCACCTAGCGTCAATAATATCATCTTATAGGCGGGAGTACATCTCTCTAGTACCTTAGCATGCGGGCAAGTCACTTTCATGACAATCATATTTAACGAGTTAAGTAAAAGTTATAACTTCATCGCGAAGTAACAGAAATTGATGACGTCTCGCTAAAAATGGGATATTTAAACACCTTCGCCTCCCCCCTGTTACGCTGTGTCACACTTTTCGAGACCCCCCCCCCCCCCTAAAGGACGTCACAAATCTATCTCTACCCCCCCTTGAATAGAATATTTTAGACTGTAATGTATCAGAATGTATTGTTTTTAGCGAAATTTCCTGTCCCGACATATCAACTGAAATTTAAAATGCTTGAAAATATCTATATCAAAACGTGACGTCCTACTGCCTCCACTACCCCCCCTCCCCCCTGTGTCCCATACTGGTGCATCCCTCCCTCCCTTTCCCCCTGAAGCGTGACGTCCTTTATGCACAACCCATTAGTGTCAACAATCAAATACAAGCGGCATAGTACTTCATTACAGCACACATTCATTTTGTGAGAAGATGTCTTTTCACCAAAAGTATCACTTGACTGATTGCAATTGTTTTTATCACCGTCTTCTGAACAAGGCGTCTGACATATTTTTCTTGACGCCTCGTTCAAAACAATTGCAATCTGTCAAATACTAGTTTTAATGGATAGGTATTAGGTAATAGACATCACGTTTTCACAAGAATTAGAATGAATCTGTGCTGTAATAAAACACTGAGGAAAGCATCAATTTCTGTTATTTTGCGATGTAGTTACTGTAAGGTACCAATACATTTATTGAATTCGTTACAATATTTATAAGTGCCTTGCTGCATGCATACTGATGGTTTAGTGGCCATCTTATATAAATACTAGACTAGCGCACCGCATTCTAAAGGTACTTTTAGTCTCGATTAGGTATCAATTGAAAACATCATTACCACAAAACAATCTTTAAATTCCGGGGATGACTTAGTTCTAGAGGCCAATTCGAGAGATTCATGTTTTCAAACCATTTTACATTTTGTTGTATCTAGTGGAGCGGTCGCTCCACGCCAGCCAAGTCATACGGCGCGCGCACACACTCATTTAAAAAGGCTGGAGCAAACCCACTTTTACTGTAAGCATCAAAGTGGCATTTTCGGCCTACTGGATCTTAAAATTGGGAAATCTCACATTAATGCGAAATATCTTAATTTCGAGCTTAAAGGAATAGTTCAGTTTACCTTCTAGCAAGTCTTAATAGATAACCACATTCAATTCTAATTCATATAAAAAAAGAAAAAAAATCCATCTCCCATGGATCATGAGCATTGCGCGATTTCCTGACTGGCTACTAGTCCGAGCTGTGACGTGCTAAGAGGGTAGCTCGCCTGCACAGGTAGACGCGTCCAGCTGTCTAGGCGGGGGAGTTCAACGGGCCGTACGGGGGGAGTATTTGTTATGATTTGATATTTCCCATTCAATAATTCAAAAATCAGTTCAATAATGGTTTATATAAATATCTATAAATATCGTTCAATACTGTAATTGCAACGTTTCCCTGTAGTAGACGGTAAGTTTGCCCAAGTGTTTTTTACGTGCGATACAAATAGTGTAACCAATACCTATTTTTACTGTCTGGAAATCATCCGTATATATATGAACCAAAGTACACCAGTGAAGAAAATCAGGAAATTGCCGAATTAAAATTCGCACAAATTATTATCGTTTTAAATTGTGCATCCATTTCTTGTAAAGCTGGAGATATTTGTCTTTATAGGAAACTTCGCGATATACTTGTGACACCATTGAATTGTAATCTCTTCTTACAGTTCGACAATTACAATTACCCTTGTCACAAGAATAACAGATAAAAGCAAGTACTTTACACACACGATCTTAAAATCCGAAGAGAAACTGATAATCGCGAATATCAGGAATAAAGCTACATAATAAGCATGTCGGTGTGCTAAGAATCTCTGAACACAAGACAAATAAATAATAATTAACAAACCTTCTGCTAACTATGAAAGATAAGAACTGAACATTTTGTACAAGTACTACGTTGACAAAAAGCAAGAGATATTTACAGATTTCTGAGAATAATTAATTTCCCCGGAATACGAGCCTGTGCAGGTAGCGCGTTGCCCTACCCCCAATGAAGTGCGGTTGACTGGTCCCCTCTTAAGACGTCACGAAAGGGTCGGTTTTCTCGCAGTAAAAGTGAGATAGAATGGTACACATGAGATCCAAAAATTTTCAAAACATATGTCTATATCAGAAACTGTATGAAACACCCACCACAGAAAATTTTTAGAAACCCGAACTATTACTTTAATTTCGAGCACCACATATACCAAATTTGGGAATAATAGGTTACGCCCTTTGCGAGCTAGAGGGCCGTGAAAATCGTGTTTTAGGGCGGTTTTCATAATCAGTAATAATCTCAGTAGTAGTAGTAGTAGTAGTAATAGTAGGCTGGAGCTCAAATCCGGTAAACAGGCCACAGCCTAAACCGCTGAACCGATTGATATCAAATTTTTACCACGTGTGCACTTTTGGCGTCTGATTTGCCCTCCCCCCTTGACTTTTTTGGTGCCGCCATTTTGAAACCGGAAGTGACATCATATCTCAACAACGGCTGGACCGATTGGAACGAAAATAGCGCCAAACGATTCGGACGGTCATCTATATGGATTATCAATAGCAACAGACTAAAAATTTTGTTAACGAAACCGGAAATTACGTCGTGAAATTTGAAATTCATCGATTGGCATTTCGGCAACAAATTTGATCTGATTATTTTGATATTTATGTAACGTATGTACTTTTGATATCTCATTTGACTTGTTATAAAACCAACAGAAAGCCGCCATTTTGCAACCGGAAGTGACATCATATCTTAATAACGTCTAAATAGATTTGAAGGAAACCAGCGCTAAACAATTTAGAATAATACTTTATGTATTATTATCAATAATATTTGCAGTTTCCCATACCGAAACCGGAAATGACGTCACACATTTTAAAAATCTCACAAATTTACATTTTGATGCAATAAATATACTATTTGAGACAGCTAATAATAAATGTAATCATGTTTAAATTATAATTCAAGAGGTCAGTGATTTCAGCAGCCATTTTGAAACCGGAAGAAACGTAATATGTCTCGAAAACTGGTTGACAGATCGGTATGAAACTAGCGCCAAACGATTCGGAAGGCCATCTCTATGGAATAGGAACAGTTAAACTAGAATTTTTCTATTTATGAGACCGGAAATGACGTCATTCAAATTTATAAATTATTATAACCCCCTCCTATGAATATGTATAAATACATATTCAGAAAGCTTAAAATTATACACATCATTTATAGTTATAAATTCTATGTGGCAGCGCAGAAAGTTCAGCGGCCATTTTGAAAACCGAAGTGTTGCCATATCTCGGAACTGGGTTGACCGATTGGAATGAAACCTTTGCTATTCTTCATGAGAATAACCAAATTGTAAAGGGTGATTTTAAAAATAAAAATAATGACATCTAAAAATTCTGCACTGAAAAGTAGTGATATCAAAAAATTTGCCAAGTCAAAACTTTATTTGAAAATCAAAAAATACTTGGCGCATCGTTTTTTAGGGCATTATAGGTATATTATATGTATAGATGTATATTTGATGTATATTTCATATCTGGCATATACTTCTCAACTATTTATATACACAATGAGCCAAGTATTTTTTGATTTTCAAATAAAGTTTTGACTTGGCAAATTTTTTTATATCACTACTTTTCAGTACAGAATTTTTAGATTTCATTATTTTTTTTAAGTTGAAGAGACTTGGCTGGTATTTTTACACGGAGTGTTTTTTATGGGGATTGTATAAAACTTGAAACAGTTGACAACTATTGCTTACCTAACCTTCAACTTTTTTTACATTTTAAACAGGGAAAACGTGAATCTCAAGAATTGACTTCCTGTACAAATTGATTTTTTAACTTACTTTTAGGTTTTGTAATATGATTTCTATTCATTGAATAAGTACTAGGTAGGTAGTAGTTAGGCTCGTTAGGATGAAATATTCAAAGGTTAGAGTGTAGCCTTTCTCATTCAATTCAATAATACTCATTCAATCACTCATTCTCATAGTACTCATTCAATAATTTTCAATATTGATTGTAAAAACATGGATCAAAATAAGCCTTTAATTAATCTCTTAGTAGTTAACAAATTAGATATATCTAATAGTAAACAAATTAGAGATACCTATGGATGAATATCAGATTTGAAATGGATTCTGAAAGCTTCCACAAAAATATTAAACTGAATCTTTGCGACACTGGAATGTTGTTTGTGTACAGAAAGCTGAGCAGCACGGCGTCCTCGTGATGAACAAGGACTGGATCGAGGAGGTGTGGCGCACGTGTCAGCGTTCCTCGACGGTGTTGGCGACGGAAGAGCGCTTCTCGCATCTCATGTTCATGCCGCCGGGCTACAGCGCGGGCAGGAGGGTCAAGTCGGAGCCCGTAGAGGTCCCAGAGGTCGACAAGCCAGGTACGAGACCGGTCGATTAGCGGCGGAGAGTTTCAAACATTCACTTTCCGTTGTTGAGACCTTTGAGAGGACTTTGATGTGACCGTGCAGCCACTTGTTGCTTTATATTTTTGGGGGGATTCTTTTTATCATAACACATATGTGTTTTATAAACACAGAATGGGTAATAATTATATTTACCTATACAAAAGAGGTCCAACATCAACATGGATAGGTAATGTTTGTAGAATTAATGGTAGCCGATTCCTTAAAGTATCTGAGTGGCTCTGGTTTCTGAGAAAATGTCACTTGCTGTTTGATTTCCATGTAGGTACACTCGAACAAATAATAAACGGTACTCGAAAGAAAATGAATTGACTGATTAAGGTTTGATGGCATCATCCCATGAAGTCAGTGCTGACGCATTATCTAACTCTTTTAGGTGAGCTCTGATTTCATTGATACTAACAAGGATTGATTGTCAAGGAACCGGCCCAGCAGCCAAAACGTTTTGTTCCAAGTACCGTTTATTATTTGGGGGAGTGTACCTATCAACAAGTGTCAACAATAGGTTACACAGAACCTTTAACAGAAACTAATTTTTGTAACAAAAATTGGCTAAATCTGTTACTTTGTTTGACCTGTACGTAGTGTTGGGATTTTTCATGAAATTATTTTTTGTGAATGTTTTGAATCCTGAGGTGGGTAAATTTTTTTATTTATTTTTTTATTTATTATTCTTGTAGGTGCACCGACATTTTTAAACGTTTTCTATCACGTATTATAATGTAACACACCTCCATTAATACTTTACAAAATAAAAAAATGGAAAAAGAGTATTTTCATGAAAATTTTTAACAGGTCTTGAAAATTTTCAAGTCCCAACACTACCTGCACCTTTTGCAAAAAAAACACCAAAATAAAACAAGTTTCATGCCATGTTTTCAAAGATCTGTAGAGCTGGATCTTTGCAAACGCATATGAATTTGCATGCAATATGGAGGTATATCAACGCGTTGCACCGAGCGTCCTCCGAGTGCTAACGGCTGTACTGTTACAGAATGGGTGGTCGTGCACGGAGACGAACTGGCTCCGAGCTGCGACGAGGAAGAGGAGGAGCCCAAGTTCGAGTGCGACGTCTGCAAGAAGCACTTCGCCTCCAAGAACTACCTCAAGGTCCATATCATCGAGACTCACGCCACGGCCAGCGCAAAGTCAGTCAATACTCACCACTCTCTAGGTTCATTTTAAAAGAAAATATGAAATGGAAAATTTTACGTAAAGAAATTAGAATTTACTTGTTTTTTAATAGATAGCTGGATGGCAATCTAGTACATGGCCTTTATGTTTAGAGTTGATCATTCTTACCATGAATTTTAGCCTTGTCTTTTAGCCTTTTCTTTGTGAATCTAACCCCTGATATACCATATTATTGTCACTTGTGCACTTATTATTTGATATTGAACATACCTACATTTAAAATAGGATGTATATAATTGATTGATAGGCAGTGGTTTTTTTGTAAAATAAGAAGATGGTGGACACTCGGCGATGTCGGGGGAAACATATTTGCTTACGAAAACAATGGGGGGTTTGTAGGGAGCCCCCCCCCCCCCAAACAATGCGGGTCTGGGGCGCACAGCCTTGGGAAAAGTTTGAATTCCAGTACCAATTTGGTGCCTTTCTACGCTAATTGTACACAATTTTAAGCCAATATTTACGTCCATAAAAAATAAGTGGGTGGACGGCGTCCACCCAAAAAAAAAAATTGACGCGTCCACCCCCCAAATTAACCACTTTTCATAGGTCATAAAATAGTAGTTAATGCAAATCACCAATTGCTCTTGGACAGTATCAGTGGAAAACACTCTTATTTTAGTGTATACGTACACTGTGAATTAATTTATTTCTCACATTATAACTTAAGTCATCATAACATTATTGCTTGCTGTCGAGTTTGAGTTTAATATTTGACTGAAAATTGCTTGTAAATTTTGAAAATTCTGTATAGGTACCTATTAATAATTTTTAATTTTTATCAATTTCAAGTCAATGCAACTGATGTTTAAATTTATTTGGAAAAATTATCAACTTTTGCAAAAACATATGTAGATACAGTAAACCCTCGTTAATTCGAATTCAAAGGGACCCAAAAAATCCCAGTTCGAATTTAAAAAGTTCGAAATATATAATTAATGCAAAAAAATTTGTGTACATTTTCATGAAGTTTGAATATTCCCGCCTGTGGAATATTCCCGCCATTGCAAAAAATTGGGGTTGGCAAACCTGTAACAGCAGTTTGGCCAACCTCGCAAGCCAGATTATCTCATTTTGATGCCATTGAAGGTTGTGTTTTGTTTTGAGTGTTGTTTTTTCGTAGTTTGTTCGCGATTATTTTATCAATCCTTCTGCAAAGTTCGAATTAAAACAACTGTATGCAAGGAATAACATGGGCTGGGACCAAAATTCAGTTCGAATTTCGAATTAACCTAAAATTCGATTTATAAAAATGATTTAACATGTAAAAACCTATCCTGTCCACTGGAACCATCCACCTAGTTCGAATTTACCCCTAAATTCGAATTATTGAAGTTCGTAATAACGAGGGTTTACTGAAGTAGACACACTTTCAGAAAATATTTCATCAACAGACCTATGGGTATGGTGCTGGCGACTAAATTGTAAAATGCCCACTTGATTCCAGACATCAGTGTGGGCTGTGTGGGAAGTCGCTGTCCACGGCTGCGCGACTGCAGTACCACCTGCGCGCGCACAGCAAGTCGTACAGCTGCAACGTCTGCGGCAAGACGTTCGCCTACAGCAACCTCCTGCGCGAGCATCTGCTCATCCACTCCGGTGCCGACCGGCACAAGTGCCCGGTAAAACACGCCTTGATGTTGATATATGATTTTAAAAGATTGTTAAGGCTTTCACAACCATACATATTAAAATACTTCTGGATTTAGTTGTGGACACTTTTATTCTTTCAACGTACGACAAGTATATTCTCGTCTTCTTCAGGACCAATAATGACAGTAGAACTATAAATTGCAAAGATTAAATGAACAGATGGATCTAGAAATTAATTTCACATGTTATTAAAAGCCATGGTCAAAAATCTGTTCAAAAAACCAAATCATTACATAACATCTAACAAGGAACCAAATAACAAAATGGCAATTTCAAAAATGTTTTCCCGATCGAAGCACCCACGTACATATTGTCCGATCAACTTGCAATCCCCTTCCCCGACCCTTTCTCTGCTTTGCTTGATCCTTCTTCTTGGTCTTGGTCTTCTTGGCCTGGTTTGACGGCTTGTCCACTGGTGGACCTCTTTCTCTGACCATCCCTCTTCTTAGGCTGATTCTTTGCTTGAACTATACATACACTCAGCTGTAGGTTCTGTTGGACGAACGTTGGCAAATAATAAAAGTGTCCACACCGTTTAAAATTCTAGACATATTTTTCTAGTCAACTCTTACTCTAGATTTGTCTAGAAATCAGATAATCAGAATTGACTAGAATTGACTCCTTTATGGCATTTGACTAGAAAATAGAAATACAAGAATTGACTAGAAATGACTAGGTTGTCTAGAAATACAAGAATTGACTAGAAATGACTAGGTTGTCTAGAAGCCAGTTGAGAATTGATAAGACATATCTAGGTTGTCTAAAACTCTCAGATGAGAAATGATTAGAAATTACTAGGGCTGTGCGGGTAGCATTTTTGGAGGTCGGGTCGGGTTCGAGTCGGGTAGTAAAAATACGTCGGGTATCGATCGGGTAATTTCGGGTATTTTTTTATTTAAAAAAAATCATTGTTAACTCTCTAGGGTAGTATTTAGTTTGATTTACCATGAACAAATGATGAAGAAGCCTTCCTACTGTTGTTGGTACCGTTGCTTGTACCATTTGTACCTGGTCTTGGACTATTACGTCGCAACAAATCATTGTCAAATACCTCGCCTTCCTCATCCCTATCCACAACAAACCGATTGGCACCGTCCGTTGCTTGTACCTGGTCTTGGACTATTAGGTACGTTACGTCGCAAAAAATCATTGTCAACTACCTCGCCCTGCTCATCACTATCCATAACAAAAATATTCATTGCACTTAGCACTTTTACATAATTTAGAAACTCAACAACAAACTGTAAATTGGACGACGCACATATTTTCATCCATCAGTGTTTTCATCTCGTCATTCGTCAATTCCAAAATGGCGGACGACCGACTTCACGGCGCAGGCGCTTAGCGCAACCGCGGACTAGTGCAACCTAGCGGGAAAAAGCGCAACTACGTTCTGGAGACTTTTGGCGGCAATTTCAAACTACCCGAAAAAAACCTTTTTTCGAGTTTTATATTTTGTTTTCGAGTCGGGTTTCAACTACCCATCCGAACCCGAAATTTCGGGTACCCGCACAGCCCTAGAAATTACTAGGTTGTCTAGAATCCAGGTGAGAAATGATTAGAAATAACTAGATCATTGTCTAGAATTCTTAGGTCAGAAATAATCAGAAATGACTAGGTTGTCTAGAACTCTCGGGTAAGATTATTAGAAATGATTAGGTAAGTAATCTAGATCATCATGATCGAGAATTTTTTGTACTGGATTTTTTTAAGGTACTAGTACCTCATATTATGTAAATGTTGGACCATGGATTTGTAAGTAGGTGTTGGACGTTGTTCGCTGAAATGGGAGAAGACATATTTTGTTGAATGTTGAGGACAAAGCTAGCATTCAACAAATATGGCTCACCCAGTACAGCAAACAACTTACAACTGCAAAAAGGGTTTTACAAATTTTCCTATCATGTAGAAATATATGTCTTATGTTATTACATTAAATTATAAATATTTGCCAGATTTTGGAAATAATATAACTTCTTTAAGACGAACAGATAACGAGATATTAAAGATATTAAATAATATGTGATGAATTCGCGATGGTGGCGTTCTCTGTTAACAACTTGAGAAACTATTAATTCTTGTAATTTCTAATAATTCTAGTCCAATCGAGAGTCTACAATTTCAAGACATTTCTAGTTGAATCTAACCATTTTTCAATTCTTATGATTTCTAATTAGTAATTTCTAATAATACTAGTCATTTCTAGAGTCTACATTTACTAGACATTTCTAGTTGAATCTATTATTTTTCTTCAATTCTTGTCATTTATAATACTAATACTAGTCATTTCTAGTTGAATCTATTATTTCTTCAATTCTTGTAATTTCTAATAATACTTGTCATTTCTAGAGTTCACTTCACTTGAGTGTTCTAGAGTATTCTAGTCATTTCTTATTTTTCTAATCATTTCTGAAGTGTTCTGATATTATAATGAGACGAGTCTCTAGAGTGTTCTAGACAACATAATATTCTTGTCAATTCTAGACAAATCTTGTTTACCAGCACTCTAGATCAGCGGTCGCCAACCTTTTGGACCTCGCGGACCACTTATATGACAATTTGATATCTCGCGGTCCACTTAGGCGCGTAAAATACGTATGACGGGAAATACGATTGGTGAGGGAGACAATGGGGGCCTGGGGGAAGGGCCCCCAGCCTCAAGCGGGTCCGGGGCACTTAGCCCCGGAAATTTTTCGTTTTCAGGAAGTCATTTGGCGCGTTTCTACGCTATTTCAGCCAACTTTTTTCCCCAGAAAAAGCGGTTAAAATGACTCTTATAGGTATTGGCATTAAAGGCATTATTATACGTATTGAAACATATCCAAATTAAGTACATTTGTATTGAATTGCCATTTTTCTAAATTAAATAAATTGCATGGAGACTTAAAAGTTAACTTCCAAATTTCTCTGCGGACCACCAAAATTTTCTCGCGGACCACCGGTTGGCGACCGCTGCTCTAGAACACTCTAGAATTCTCTAGAATTTTAACCAGGACAACCATATTCGGAAGATTTAATATGATATATATGATTTTGTTGGTCTACTGCAGAATGTGAAAGTCTTGTCATTTTAATCTAATTAATTTCCCCATCATAGGTAGTGCAAGGGAGGATAGAAAATTACAAAATTGTTCTTTGTAGTTTTCGCTAAAGACAAATTATTGTTTTTTGCAGATTAGGTAAGTGAACCTAAATAAAAATAGTCCTTAACCTAAATGGCTGGGCTATTTTCAAATAAATCATGGCTTCATAAATAATCCACTCAAACAAAGAACCAATTAGCTCCAGAAAGCCCACGGGATACTGGTTTTACTGCATGAAGATCAGCCAACAACTAGAACAACGGCAAATAATGCGGAATACATGAACGTACATGAACGTGAACTCAATTTGTACAAAATGGAGTTAGTGACATAAAATAAGGATCGGTTGTTTTAGACGCCTGTTTGGTATTAGTAGCAATAGTTTTATATACTGATTAGTTACAGTTCTACAGTTTTATATATTGGAATATTTAAAATTTAGATGTTTCGGTATTGTTATTGAGTCAACAAATCCATATATTTTGGTACACAAATGTAAAAATCCATGTGTTATCAATTTGGAAATTCAAAATATTTTCTGAGCTCTACGCACGGACCCGCATTGTATGATCTCGCCAGACTTGGGTAAATTACTTTTAAAAAGTAATGAAATTACGTTACAAATTACATGGGTTAAAATGTAGTAAAATTACTTTACCGTTACCAATATTAAGAAGTAATGAAATTACTTTACATTTCATGAAAAATAGTAACGAAATTACTTTGAAATTTTCCGTGATTTCCGAAATGTACACAACACAAAATAATAAAAATGGCGCCTATCCTACAACCAGCATGCAATGGGATTCTCATGTAATTTTAGTGAAAATATCCACTTGACATTATTTTACAAGGCGATTCTAGGCGGCTATAATTAAAAAAAACATCCAAAAGAAAAAGGTATATCAATTCAGGTTCAAATTCATCTTACTCATCGTGAATTTAGTTCAACAACTTGAAAATGATGTACGAAAATAACAATGGGGGCGCGGCAATTTGTAACGCGTTACTAACCTCAAATTACTTGGAAAAAAGTAGTGAAATTACTCGGACGTTACTTCAAAAATTTTGTAATGAAATTACTGGCTCGTTACCCAAAAAAGTAATTTCGTTACAGTAATGCGTTACTTTCGTTACGTTACTACCCAAGACTGGATCTCGCCTACTGCACTGTGTACCCAATGTGTCTGAGCCCAATATCTCGATCCACAGGTGTGCAGTCGGTCGTACGCGAACCCCGGCGACCTCCGCCAGCACCTGAAGACCCACGTCATCTCGTACAACTGCGACGTCTGCGACCAGACCTTCGTCTACAAGAACTCTCTGAAGAAACACCTGGAGCTGCACTCCGGCAAGAAGAACTTCGTGTGCGACGTCTGCAAGAAGTCCTACACGTGCATCAGCGGCCTCAAGAAGCACAAACTCATCCACGACCCGACCTCCAAGACCACCCACAAGTGCTACGTCTGCAAGGAGTCGTTCCAGTTCAAGGACCAGCTCAAGTTCCATCTCAAGACGCACCAGAAGCGCGAGTTCAAGTGTGACGTGTGTCCCAAGACGTACATGAGCGCGAGCACGCTGCGCAAGCACAAGATCGCGCACGCGAGCCCACACAAGTGCGACCAGTGCGAGAAGACGTTCGCGTTCAAGGACAGTCTGGTGACGCACCTCAAGGTCCATGCCAACGGCATGTCGTTCAAGTGCGACGTGTGCGGCAAGGCGTACGGCGCGGAGACGCACTTGAGACAGCACCAGAAGATTCACACCGACATGTACACGTGCGATTACTGCGACAAGGTGTTCAGCATCAAGAACTCGCTGCGGGAGCACATCAGCTCGCACCTCGCCATCAGGAGGCACAAGTGCTCGGTAAGTGATAGCCGGTTGGTTTTATTCGACATTAAAAGTTGCAATACGCCATCTAGCGTACAAAATTAGCATCTCCCCACCGAGTAAGCCTTCAGTATGCACTGTACGCATGCGGGCAAGTCACCTTGATGTCAATCGTATGACGAGTTCAGTAAAAGTTATAATTACATCGCGAAATAACAGAAACTGATGATTACCTACCTTAGTGTCAACGATTAAATACAATCAGCATATTTAATTACAGCACAAATTCATTCAAATTCTTGCGAGAACTAGATGTCTATTCACCAAGCGCACTATTTGACAGATTGCAATTGTTTTTATCCCAGCCTTCTGAACGACCTCGTCTGACACATTTTTCTTGACGCCTCGTTCAAAACAGTTGCAATCTGTCAAATAGTGCTTTTGGTGAATAGACATCTCGTTTTCACAAGAATTGAATGAATGTGTGCTGTAATGAAATATGCCTATTGTATTTGATTGTTGACACTGAGGTATTCATCGATTTCTGTTATTTCGCGATGTAGTTATAACTTTACTGAACTCGTTACGATTGACATGAAAGTGACTTGTCTGCACGCGCATTGGGTGCATACTCGCGTGAGTGGCCATCTTATTAATACTAGCGCATTCTCTAGACTTTTAGTTTTGAATTGTTTGTTTTAACGTCGCACTGTCTGCAACTAGGCTGATGGCACAAGATGAGTGATTATGATGATAAAGAAAGGTGAGGATGGTCTGATAGGAGGGAACCTTCCCATCATTTGCCTCTCGACTGAGGGAAATAACAATGTCTTTTAAACTTCTGGAGTTTCTTCCTCTTCAAGACGGAGCCATTTTGTTTCTGGGGCTTGTGATTTTCCAAGTAAAACTTGGTGTTAAAGTAGTGCCATGGTTAGTCACCATAATTCAAGTCAGTGACTAGTATGTGTACGATTTACAAATCAATTCAATAATTATTAGACAAATACCTAGGTATCTTTTTTTGATAATGATGGAAAATTTAGTGAATCTCTCACTTAGGGATGGTGTTTCAGAGGTAACCTGCGAAATAAAAACGCGCACCCGACAGGGAATCGAACCCAGATCCTTCGGGTTACCGGCCCTATGCTTTAACCATTAAGCTACCGAGGCGCATTCTTAATCAGCAGGTTGGGTTGCCATACAACTCTTGCGAGTCCGAGTATCTGACATATAAACGAAGACTGAAGCACTTCGACTTCCTTTGACAACGTGAATACATCTCTCTCGAATGGCTATGCTCAAACTTCTGAGCTAGGAGTGGATTGTTTGATTATTATTATTAAAGCAGATTGTTTACAGCACTTCAGGCCGTATTCTGCATCCTAAATGCCATTTATCTTTATTTAAGAAGTCTCCATCGCAAAGACCTCTTCTTCTCATGGCAGTGTCAACTCCTTCTGCCCACCTCCTCCTTGGTCTTCCTCTCTTTCTTCTTCTTGACGGTACCCATGACCAGGCTCTCATTGGCAATCTTTCATCTGGCATCCTTCTCAGATGGCCATACCATAAGAGTTGCTTCATCTCTATGTAATCCGTCAGTGATGTCTCCACTCCCATCATTTCCCGTATACGGTCGTTCCTCACATGGTCGAGTATCGTAACCTTGCAGCATCTTCTCCAGTACCCCATCTCCATTGCTCGGACTCTTTGTGCCATTCGGGAAGATAAGGTCCAGATTTCTGATCCATAGGAAGCGCAGCTTTCAACGAATGAGTTGTAAATACGTGTTTTTGTCTTGGTTGAGATGACATCGTTCCAAAGCACTGGGTGTAATTGTCTGGTGATCGCTCTTCCTCTGCCCAGCTTGTTCAGCACATCCCTCTCATCCGTTCCGTCAGCCGTCAATGTCACACCTAGATATTTGTACTCTGTTGTTAATCTTATAATACCTTTATCGGTTACCATGTCTTGACCCTCTCTTCCAATGACCATACATTGAGTCTTATCCATATTCACTTCTAAGCCCCAGGAATCGTATTCTTCTATAAGCTTTCTCATCATGTATTCTGCGTCGTGTTCATCTTCAGCAAGAACCACCTGATCGTCTGCGAATAGTAAAGAGTGTATATATTCTTTCCCAATTTTAACACCCATCGAACTACATTTCCTAGACCAATTCTCTAAAACCCTGTTCACGTATATTTTGAACAGGGTTGGTGACAAAGGACACCCCTGCCTAACACCTTTGTTGATTTTAAATTCTTCTGAATATGATTGTCCACTTTTTACGCAACTTACAGCATTTTCATAGAGCTTTTTAATAGCATTCACATAAACTGTTTCGATCCCTTGATCTTCCAGAGCCTCCCATAATTTATTTAAAGGAACGCTGTCAAATGCCTTTTTAAGATCTACGAAAATCGGGTGTAATTCACTTCCATGTGCAATACTCTTGTCCATAAGTTGTTTTATACAGAAAAGGTTGTCTACACATGATCTCCCGCTCCTGAAACCACTTTGTTCTTCTGTGACTCTAGCTTGCTGTTCTAACCGCTTAGTCAGAATTCGTCCATACAGCCTACCTATCGACGACAAAACGCTGATCCCTCTGTAGTTTCCACAGTTCTTCCTGTCTCCTTTTTTATAGATGGAGCTGATGTAGCTCAATTTCCATTCTCCCGGTACTTCACCTCCACGCAAGCATTCAGTGAATATACCGGCCAGGGATTCAATAGTTACTAACGGAGCATTTTTTATAAGTTCGATAGGTATACTTCCAGGACCAGCTGATCTATTATTCTTCGTGGATTTTAGAGCCATCATGATCTCTGCACATGTCACCTCCTCACATACTTCTCCAAGAGCTATTGGCACTGATGTGTATTGTATGTTGCTGTATAGCGGTCTGTTCTCGGTCAGCAGTTCTTGATAATGCTTTTGCCATTTCTGATGTCCAATTGGGTCTATCCTTAACTGTTGCTGTGTGTTCGTCTTCAACGATCCCAGTGTCTTCCAAGCCAATCTTGAACGCGAGCTTCCTAACAGTGAATTAATTTCATCACACTTTCTATCCCAGAAAGTGTTCTTAGCTTTCTTAATCTCTTTCTTCACCATATAATTATAGCGCATGTACAACCGTCTATCTTCACCATCTTTGGTTGACAGCCACGTTTGGTAAAGTCTTCTCTTTTCTTCTGTTAGGTGTTCCAAGCTATCATTCCACCAATGTGGGTTTTGGAGATTCTTCTTCTTTCTTCCATAATCTACTGTGCCTAATGCCTCTGAAGCAGCTTGATGTACATAGTTCTTCAGCAATAGATATCTTTGTTCTGGAGTCCCTTCTTATATGGCGTTCATTTTCCCAGCTAATTGTTTGATAATGATGGAAAATTTTGTGAATCTCTCACTTAGGTATGGTGTTTCAGAGGTGGTGTTTTAAAGCATAGGGCTGGTAACCCGAAGGATCTGGGTTAGTTTCCCAGTCGGGGTGCGCGTTTTTATTTCGCAGGTTACCTCTGAAATAGGTATCTTGTAAATTGTGTAATTGTGTTGTTGATATATTTTATAATATTTCTGTACATAGAAATTCATATTTTATCAAGACATTGATCTTATTTTAATTCATTTCTTTCTTGAAAAATTAAAGTTCTTAAATATTGTAACAGATATTCTGCCCTACCAACCATAAAGCACCCAAGTGACACAAACCTTGTTCCGAGAAAATGGACAAAACGTGTTTCAATCTCTGCCATGCCTTAAAATAAACTTTTAATGTTTTTTAAAGTGCTAGGTGACATGAAATTTTGTGCTTATCTGAATATGACGAAAAAAATATGCATTTTCATACCTTAACCCTTTTTTGGCACTTAGAGCTTTTTACTGGAGTATAATGTTATTGACCGTTTCAATGTTAGATGCTTGGTCAAAATGCATCGACCTGAGTTTTATGGAGTCGGTTCTCATTTAAAAAGCCCCATCTACCCATAGTAACTCTATAGTACCCAGAAAAAAACACTCCGTGTAAAAAAGGCAGCCAAGTCTCTTTACTTTAAAAAAATTCAACACCGAAAAGGAGTGATATCAAAAAAGGAGCCAAGTCAATGACATTTCCAAATATTTAATCGTATCTTTGAAATAAAAGTATAAACACCGAGAAATACTTTACAAAAGGACTTGGCGCATCGTTTTTTTAAAGACATCATTCTATCCTAAAAGTGGAAAGAAATTTACAAGTAGGTACATTTTCCTCTTTCTATTAGAGCCAGAATCTATGAATCAAGCTACTTTTAGTAATGACTATTTTATAGTTTTGTCAATGGCGATAGAAGCATGATTTTATGCTGTAATATATAAGTAATATAAGGGTGAAAGAATTACATAACAATTGGAAGTGGTGAGAATGTAGGTTTCTTTGGAAAACTTCCATGGAGTCAGGAGTCAGGATCCTCATCAGTGTGTTGTGTCTAATGTCCGCCCGTCCGATCGGGTAGCTCAGTTGGTAGAGCTCTCGCCCGGCAAGTGAGAGGTCCCAAGTTCGTGCCCCGGTTCGGTCGGATATTTTTCACAACACACATCCCTTCATATCAATTGGAAGTGGGCTCATACATAATCTTGCAGTACTGTTAATATGGCGATATTAGACTGGTATCTTTTCATAATTTGATCTTGACTGAAGGAAATCATGAAACGTTGTCAAATAATTACTAACTAATGGAACACAATTATATATTTTTGAAGTGTCAAGTGTATAAAGTTAAATTTTTTAATAGAAATTCAATATGACTGTCTTCTTTGTGAAATGTATTTTTATAAAATGTGTATTAATAGAAATTGTTACATGATGTGAAGGTATAAAGCATGATGAGACTTAATTATATTCACCACGAAACAATATTACGAAGATAACTATTGTGTATATTTATAGAAAGCATAGACAACAAGTTTCATAGCGTATATATTCATATAGAAAATATTTTACAGAAGGTATGTATAATATGTACCTAATTGAAAGATGTTTCCCTATTATTCTAAACATTCAAAATGACGGTTGTATATAAATGGCACATGCTTATGAATAGAAAAATGTCTTTAAAAAAACGATGCGCCAAGTCCTTTTGTAAAGTATTTCTCGGTGTTTATACTTTTATTTCAAAGATACGATTAAATATTTGGAAATGTCATTGACTTGGCTCCTTTTTTGATATCACTCCTTTTCGGTGTTGAATTTTTTTAAAGTAAAGAGACTTGGCTGCCTTTTTTACACGGAGTGTTTTTTTCTGGGATATCACTTCTTTTGTTAGTTTATTCATACAGCTTGTAGCACAGCTTGTGTCCGTGCAAGAACTTATTTCTTTAAAAGAATACGCCTATGCCGATTTGGATACTTAGAAAAGTTGCGTTTGGTATATAAGATTAAAATAATTATCCAAGAAGAATAGCTTTAAGTTTCGTTACAATCGGTCCAGCCGTTTTCGATATATGACGTCACTTCCGGTTTTAGCAATGGCGGCCGAAAATAATGTCGTCTTGAATTCATAATTATTACTCCTACACATTTCCAAAATTTGGTTGCAATCGGTACAGCCGTTTTTGATATATGACGTCACTTCCGGTTTTAACAATGGCGGCCGAAAATAATGTCGTCTTGAATTCATAATTATTAGTACAACACATTTCCAAAATTTGGTTGCAATCGGTACAGCCATTTTCGATATATGACGTCACTTCCGGTTTTAACAATGGCGGCCGAAAATAATGTCGTCTTGAATTCATAATTATTAGTACAACACATTTCCAAAATTTGATTGCAATCGGTACAGCCATTTTCGATATTTGACGTCACTTCCGGTTTTAACAATGGCGGCCGAAAATAATGTCGTCTTGAATTCATAATTATTAGTCCAACACATTTCCAAACTTAGGTTGCAATCGGTACAACCGTTTACGATATATGACGTCACTTCCGGTTTTAAAAATGGCCGCCGAGAACACTGCAACCTTGAATTTATAATTATTTACAAAGTACGTTTACTTACCTATATCTGTTTTAAAGTATAAAGTGGTGAATTTAGCGTCATTTAGCATATTTATGACGTCATTTCCGGTATAGGTCATAAAATGTGTGACGTAATTTCCGGTTTCGATATTTGAATCATCAAATATTACTGATTACATAAAGTTGACCGTCTAAATCGTTTAGCGCTGGTTTTGTTCTAATCTGTTTAGCCGTTTTTGAGACATGATGTCACTTCCGGTTTCAAAATGGCGGCTTCCGGTTGGTTTTATAACAAGTCAAATGAAATATCAAAAGTACAAACGTTACATAAATATCAAGACAATCGGATCAACAGTTGTTGCTGAAATGCAAATCGATGTATTTCAAATTTCATGACGTCATTTCCGGTTTATTTAAAATAATGTTCAGTCTTTTGATATTGATAATCCATATAGATGACCGTCTGAAACGATTGGCGCAAATTTCGTTCCGATCGGTCCAACCGTTGACGAGATATGACGTCACTTCCGGTTTCAAAATGGCGGCACAAAAAATTCATGGGGACAAGGTTAAATCAGACGCCAAAAGTGCACACGTGGTAAAAATGTGAGATCAATCGGTTCAGCCGTTTAGGCTGTGGCCTGTTTACCGGATTTTAGCTCCAGCCTACTACTACTACTAAGATTATTATTATGAAAACCGCCCTAAAACACTGTTTTCACGGCCCTCTAGCGCGCAAAGGGCGTAAACTATTGTTCCCAAATTTGGTATATGTTGTAGGGTGGGCCATAGCTCGAAATTAAGATATTTCGCAACAATGTGAGATTTCTCAATTTTAAGATCCAGTAGGCCGAAAATGCCACTTTGATGCTTACAGTAAAAGTGGGTTTGCTCCAGCCTTTATATGAGAGTGTGCGCGCGCCGTACGACTTGGCTGGCGTGGAGCGACCGCTCCACTAGATTAGTCACTTGGGTGCTTTTACCTGTGTATTGACGGCATTTTTCGATTACACCCACAACTTCAAACCTTGTTTTGACCCATTGAATAGGCTTTCCGCTTTCTTAACGAGCACAATAGATAGGAAATGATCTGCTGATTCCAACGATACCAATAACTACATTATTTCAAAAATGTCACTTGGTTGGGTGCTTTGTGGTTGGTACAGCAGAATTGTTCTTATAACAGATATTGTTCTAACGAGTGGGACTGTCCAGGTGTGCGGGCGCGACTACGTGAACGGCCGGAAGCTGCGCCAGCACGAGAAGACGCACCGCGAGTCCTTCAAGTGCTTCTTCTGCGACAAGACGTGCTCGCGCTTCCCCACGCTCAAGGTGCACTTCCAGACGCACTCGGGACTGAAGAACTTCAAGTGCGCGCTGTGCAAGGACCGCGCGTACACGACGGCGCGCGGACTCAAGCTGCACATGGCCTCGGTGCATGGCGAGGTCAAGGCCGAGCCGGGTGTCGCGGCCAAGAAGTGAAGCGGCCATTTCACAGCGGGTGTGCGAATAGTCGGAGATTTCAACATGGATTCCGAATCGTAAAGTACACTCGACAAATCATAAAACGGTATTTGAGCGAAATGGATTGGCTGCTGCTCAGGTTCCTTGACAATAAATCCTTGTTATTATCAATGAAATCAGAGCTCAACTACTAGAGTTAGATGACAAGTTAGCAGAGACTTCATCGAATGATGCATCCTTTTTCAGCTAATCCTTTTCTTTCAAATACCCTACCCTTTTATCTCTTGTTGAGTGTACCTATTTGAAAATTGTAAGTATTCAAAAATAGTTATGGGTTCAAATTCTGTCACTTTTCCTAACATCTATTTTTCGATTGAGAAAATATTTTTTACAAGTTACGTCTATTGTTACCTTAGCCGTCCTTCGTTCAAGACATTCGAAGACAGTTTGGGGCTAAGTTGTTTTTATTTGATATTCACTATTTGTACTCATGATGTTTTTTTAAATTTTTTCTTATTCTTATTTGAAGTCAAAAAACACTATTCGCACACTTACTGGTCACTCCACACCTTTTTAATTTATGCTATTGGCAAATATTTAGTAATTATTTTAATACTAACTATCTAAACTAGTTCTGCTAGCTAGTAGAAGTACAAGTTTTCCTCTGCTTCTAGTGAATGTGAGGAGAGTGTAGAAAATTATGCTGAAATGCAGACATGTTTGTAATCGTGTAAAAGTACAATGTCGTTGATGGAGCACTAGAAAGTCGTGTGAGATGTCCTGGGTTCGTATGTCAGATTCACGCTCCCTGGGCAGTTATTCCAAATTTCCTTGTGTCAAGTGAACTGAGACGACAAGGACATTTAGAATAACCCTTCTGGTTGTCTGAATTTTACCAAGCCCACTCTTAGCTACTACAGGTTTCTGCAACTCCTTAGATTTTACAAACAAGTTTTGTAGCTTATCGGCATCAACTTTTGTAAGAAATCTCTAAATCGCTTTAAATATTTCGTATTTAAAGTACGGAATGAAATTTTTACATTCGATGCTATTATATCTTGTACCTTTATAAAGAGATTTACAAAATCATTTCGATTGTCGACCTTGAACCACCGTTTTAAAAGCCGAAGCGATTACTTGCAATGCTAGACATGCACGTAGATATAAATAGAACACACAACCATCATATTCATAGGACAACAATAATATACCTATAGGACTCCTGCTCGTGACGTCACGGTGGTAGAAAAATGGAGGCTGCTATGGTAGGGGAAATGTGTCAAAGCTCTAAATACAGTAAACCCTCGTTATTACGAACTTCAATAATTCGAATTTAGGGGTAAATTCGAACTAGGTGCATGGTCCCAGTGGACAGGATAGGTTTTTACATGTTAAATCATTTTTATAAATCGAAGTTTAGGTTAATTCGAAATTCAAACTGAATTTTGGTCCCAGCCCATGTTATTCCTTGCATACAGTTGTTTTAATTCGAACTTTGCAGAAGGATTGATAATATAATCGCGAACAAACTACGAAAAAACAACACTCAAAACAAAACACAACCTTCAATGGCATCAAAATGAGATAATCTGGCTTGCGAGGTTGGCCAAACTGCTGTTACAGGTTTGCCAACCCCACTTTTTTGCAATGGCGGGAATATTCCACAGGCGGGAATATTCAAACTTCATGAAAATGCACACAAATTTTTTTGCATTAATTATATATTTCGAACTTTTTTAATTCGAACTGGGATTTTTTGGGTCCCTTTGAATTCGAATTAACGAGGGTTTACTGTAATAGCAATAAATCATATTTATCAGATGAATATTTAACTTGAACATGTGTAAAGATAAATATTGCGTATTATTATTAGCTTGTACTTACTTAAATATCTTTTTTTCACAAGTAATCACTCAAAATATGAGATTTGGATTGCCGCTGTCAGATTTGTTTTTCCCTATACTTTTGTATAGGTTACTATGGCAACCTTTTCTCACGCAGGATGCCTATAGGATAATGTAGTATACAAGCACATTCTTTAATTGAAATATGGTACCTATAGCTAGTGATGTGAGTCGGTAAATTTACGGTCAGGTAAATTTACCGGTCAGGTAAAATGTAAATTTACCAAATAAATTTTACCATGGTAAAATTTTCAAAATTATCATCATTATATTCTATGGAATCAGCCAAGTGCATAGGTCAAGAAAACAGTGAAATTTACACTTTAAATGAGAAGTGGAGGGATCTAGTGAATATCATTAAAATGTTGCATTATACAATGTACCTATTGCACACATTCTCCGATGTGAAACCAAGGACATAGTAGGGAAATACTTTCAGGGATATCAAGCAGACCTCACAGTAAAGTGAAATGTAGTCCATGTTGATTTGTAGGTGTTCATAGGTACATAATAAGTTTTATGAATTTGAAATTGTTGTTTTTTTAATTACCTAAACCTGCCTATACCAAAGTGAAATGTTGACCAATGTCGATTTTGTAGGTAGAAATATGCAGAAAATGTTCATTTTATTTCATGAATACTAACTTAATTTTATCATTTATTTTATTTCATTTTATCTTCATTTTCTGTAGGTAGAGTACTTGTTAAATTGTACTTGATTTCCCTAGAAGTGTTTCTTCATATATTTTCTTTGGTTTCATAGCAGAGAAGTGTGCAAATATTCAAAGTATAAACAAAAATGCAAAATTTTTATGATGAAGGTTTAAATTGCAACTTGGAAATGACTGTAAGAGACCTGGGGAAGATAAGGGAAGTAAATGGTTCTTCAAAGTGTATTGTTGGATATGTCTACACCCATATAATTTATGTGGAAACAAAACTTGCAGATAATATTATAGCTTATGACTTGAGGTCGGTACATTGTACACCCGCGGTCACAAAAATTGTCGGCGAACGGCTTAGTGTTGGCTCGAAAAGCGGTCAATGTTTGTTGAATGAGGAAATGGTTAAAAGGTCGGCAATTCCCCTCATAACCCACGTGCTCGCCATGTGCTTTTACCTCAATGTTGTCGTTGAATAAACAAGTTCCGATGTTGTGATTCAGGAAATCAATAACCACTCAATAACGTTGTAGCAATGTGGAAACGAGATAACTAACTCATTTTGTGCAAAGCCATTATTCTGTGGGTACCGGTTTCAATGTAGGAATAATTTGTTTCCTTTGACTTCGATTTCCACGTTTGAGGTATAGGGTCTATTGTTTTATAAATAAAATGTTGTAGTAGTTATATTCTGTTCATAAGACCAACAAGTGAAGATATTAAGGATAAACGATGTTTTAAAATACTTGATAAAAGGGTCTTTAAAATCGGCCAAGTATCCTTTTTGAACAACTTAAAAAACGCGCTTATTTGAGAAACTTTAAATTTCGTGACATGAACAATTTTTAAAACTCATTCGTCTTCAAAACAATAATTTTTTGTAAGTTCAAACAAAATTTGATACTAGATTTTAAAAGTTCGAATTCTTCTAACAATGAATACAATACATATAAATTGTATTTATTACTTGAAATATCTAAATTGTCAGAAGTAGGTACTGAAAATTTGCAATTCCTATTTGATACATATTAGTAGGAAAATAAATTAACGCCTTAAATTTTACGCCTACGCTTTGAATAACACACGAGAAATAATTTCAACGAAGTAATAATCAAAGCAATGTTTTTAAATAATATGATCTGTAAGACTGTCATATAGCTAAGAGTACAGAAGAAATGAATTTCAATGTAAAATGGGTGCGCTATTGCGCGTATAGCTGAAAGCAATTTAAAATGTTCAATTAAAAAAAAAATTGATCATACCTAATTTGTATAAATAATTCAGTGAGCCACATAATTGTATATTGTCTAAATTTATACTCAGATATTAGTATCACTTCGTGCTGTCATTTGATAACAAAAATTAATATATACTTATTTATGTTTAATACTTATTTTAAATAATTTGTAGCTAATGTATGATTTTAACGTGTTCAAAACGTTCTTGAAAAAAAAAACAGTTTTTGATTTCTTATTAAAATATTAAGAATTATTTTGCAGTAACCGAAATTTTCTTGCGATATAAGAAAGAAGGTAATTGTATGTTTATAATACGACTTCCGAGTATTTCAAGTCTCAGTGTAAACACAGACAACCGATTCAAATGTTGTTGTTTGTGACAAGGGTAGGTCAAGAGACGTCATCGAAACTAGTTTCATTCTGAGAAGAACCACGTGCTTGCCATGTGCTCTGGAATACCCCTCCATCAATATTCTGGTCGTTCCACCCCCCCTCCAATCCAAGTACTAGTCATTGAAAAACATCCGCAAAAGCACTTAGAATCTCACGAGGAATTTTTGTGACCGCGGGTGTACATCTTCAAAACGTTAAATTCGATAAATAAATATTGTTAATTATAATAATAAATAACATTATTTAATTAATTGAGCTTTATAATTATGTGCAAGTATTACATTTTATTAAATTTTAGAGTGTGAAGACCAAACGATGCAAAAAGAAATCACTTGGAAGAACCACGGCATCCCCTTCATTTCCTGATCACTTAATACACATTTGGCACCCCCAAAACACCTTTAAAACAATTATTTCAAGAGCCAATGGCACGATTCCTGAATTAGACAAAAATAAAAAAAATTACCACCTGACGGTAAATTTACGGTAAATTTACCGAGTAAAAAAATTACGGTAAAATCCACATCACTACCTATAGCTATTTTAAAACTTCTATTTCAAATGAAATTTTCATTTATTTCTATTTTGAGCTCATTTAGGTACCTACCTAGGTAATTTTGAATTTTTACAAATTCAAATTTTTACACATTTATTTTACTGATTTTTTTTTTTTAATTTTTTTTTTTTTAGGTACACTTGGCCAAACAAAATTTGAACGTTGACCAAATTTGAATGACTGCTGGTCATGTACCATAGCCAATCAAAGCTTGTTGTTATCATTGAAATGTGAGGTCACCTACTAGAGTGAGACAATGAGATCGCTTAGACTGACTTCTGATGGTGCGATCTTACATTTATCAACCTATCAGATTTATTGAATGTTCAAGTTTTGTTTGGCCAAGTGTACCTATAAATATTAAGTTTTATGTTTCATTACAATTGCAACCAGAGTTGGGTAGTAACTTAACAAAAGTTACCCGTAACGCGTTACTTTTTCAGTAACTTTTATGGTAGGTAACTCAATACTTTTTAAACCTGGTAACTTAAATACGCCAAAGTTCCTTTTTCTACGGGAACTTTTTGATTTTTAAAAGTTACCAAGAAAGTTACTTTAGACTTTAGACCTTCTCTCCCGAGAGAAAACTTGACATTGTAAACCAAACATTTTACCTTATCTAAATTTAGCACGCATCAAATCATTTCATTTCCTGCCTACCTGAGTACGCGCGACCCTAACCAACCCTTCCTACCTGCGAAATGAAATGGTTATCTATCCGTTCTCCCCCACCCCCCTCCCCCAGCGCATTGATACATCACCAGTCCACTTAATGTCACGTGGTTACTGCCATCCCGTTGTCAAGTTTTCCCTCAAAATTATCAATTTTTATCATAGTTACTTTCATAGTTACTTTCAGTTACCTATATTTTCTCAGTAACTTTAACTTTAACTAGTTACTATTTTTTGAGAAAGTAACGTAAATTTCTAAAGTTACTTTATTTTTGGGAACTTACCCAACCCTGATTGCAACACAACTTATCCACTCACCAAATTTGTAAAATTATTGAAAATTTAACATGATCATGATGATTTCTTGGGCATACGTGATATTTTGACGTAGAATCTTAACTATTATTGTATAGGTACTACTTAATTGGTAGTAGAGCAGTAGGTATAAAGATTTAAGAACATTTTCTCAGTTTATACACCCATTCAGTTTTTTCACTAAATTGTCCAATAATTAACTGCTATTTTATAACTTTTGTGCTTTTTTGCTGTTATGTAGGTAGGTACATTGTTATTTTGCTATGCCTTAAAAATATTTATGTAACAACTGTTTGAAACTTTCTTTGAAGCAAACTGGGTGGAATTGCACTATTCATATTTAAAGCATAGGTACTTTTACATCTGTGATGAATACTGAAAAGTCAATGGAATGGAATTGTATACATTTTATAACTTTTTACCAATTCTTGACTTGGTTTTACCAAGAAAAAAACCATCTAAAAGCCATTCTTGCTACCATTTTTGAAATGTAAAATATGTAGGTAATTATGAATTTACACAATACGCTAATTTTATTGTTACAATGTAGGTATCACTTTTAGTAGTCAAATTTACTCCACTGGGTTACAATATGAAGTCTTTCCCGCATGTATTCCTACCAAGCAAGCATGTGCTTATTTTTACTTGTAATCACTTCAGTACAGAACGTTGTACTACCTACAATCTTGTGCTCTATAATCTGTAAAGATACTAGACAGGAGTAATAAATAATTATGAATGAGTAGTAATAATAATAATAATTAATGATTAATGAAGGTTATATTGTATATTGCCTAACGTTAGGGGTATGCGAATATTTGAAAGTACTATTTGCTTTGATCATCTGCTAATACTGCTATAATACTGCTATACTGCTATTGCGATATACTAGCCAAAAAGCTAAGCTCTGCCTGCTTCTCCTTGAAAACAATAAAAAAATTAACGAACATAAAAACAGCAAAGCTCGCCTATTATGCCAACTTTGAATCTCACATAAGGTATGGTATTGAGTTCTGGGGAGGATCTTCAGCTCTGAACCTCAATAAAATCTTTAAACTACAAAAAAGAGCGATTAGAATATTATTGGGCCTAGTTAAAAATCGAATGGACGACGGGTCCTTCACTAAACCTCACTGTAAACCTCACTTTATCAAACACAAAATAATGACATTATACAGCCTATTTATTTTTCGATCTTCAATCAACACTTACTTAAATGATAATAAACAATCCCAAAATTGTAACATCCACACACATGATACCAGACAATCACAACAGGTCCATGTTCAATACAAAAGAACAAAACAAATACAACAAAACTCAGCATACATACATTCGAAAATATACAACAAAATTCCAAATAGAATTAAAAAAGCCAAAGACATCAATCAGTTCAAAAATTCTCTTAAAACACTCCTCTCAAAAGCAGCATATTACTCACTCGAAGAGTTTCTTGATGATAAGAACATTAATTAGTTAGTTACTTAGGTAATTAGTTTTGACTAAAATATTAGTAGGTATTCGAAATATACTTATAGTTCATAATTATAATAATTATAATAACTATAAGTTTAATATTAATCTTCACTTGGAATTCCTCAATAATGTCAAATGCCAACTGTAATATTACTTATAAATACCTACATATTTTAAATTTTAATACTCTACTTTAAGAATACTTTCCTAAATACCCTAACATATGGGGGCCTCATTATTGAGTCTTTCAAGGGTCAATACATTGTAATATGTACTATTGTAATGTGAAAAGGAAATAAAACTATGAAACTATGAAAAACTATACAGGGATAGATAACGCCGTATCAATTGCATGCTAACGACAGTCCCTATCCGTGTCCTGTTTTCAAATAAAATTCACAGAAATAAAACATGGCCGACCACTAAAAGCCAAATATTATTAGTTTTCTTGTCAAGCTGACACAATGCCTACACCAATATATTACCAAAACATGATGTATATAGGAGCGCCAATACAATATCGACTTAATTAAACCAGACAAACCTTAATAAACAGCTTATGTACAGAGAAGAACATGTCAACATGAAGACGGGTTTTCAGATTCTTAAATATGAACGGAAAAATTGAATAGTTTCATCTAGGTTTCATTCTGATGTCTTGCTAATTTACATATTATTTACTCTCTGCTTCATGGGCAATTAAATAAACACTGATTCTTCTTCTTTGGCGTGGGAGTATTCACAGTATTGTCAGTTATTTTACGGATGAAGAAACAATTTAAGAAAATCACAATGTATACGACTAAAGCACATAAAATATGTCAAAACATTTTTGTATCAGCTGTTTCAATGAAGTGACTTTCAGAAGGCTGTGGTTTATATTAGTTTTACTGCATGCATGAAAACTGCATGAAAACGAAAGTAGAAATGTTTAGAAGGCTAAGGTGAACCGGATAGTTCAAATGAAACGCGAAGTTATCTATCCCTGTATAGCAGTATTAGTTCAGGCTTTGATAAAAAGTTTAAGTCTGCAAATAGATTCTTGCGTTAAAACTTCAAATCTCAAAATTATGAAAGTTTTTTATTAAGAAATTATTTTTTGAAGATAGGTACGATTTAATTTTTTTGCTATCGTTTTGTCGGCCATCCTATATTGTAGTTTGGGTGCTAACTATTTTTTATTTGATATTTTGTCCTCTGTCCTCTGATTTTAGTTTCAACTACAATCGATTGTGTTAATAATTCTATATTCTTATTGCGAGTCAGAATCACAGTTTAAATTCGCACACTCTTACCGAGTGTCAAGTATATGTCGTTGGTACCAACTTAGACATAGATGCATAGTCATTTATATGTATGTATTAATTAGGCATTATGATATGTACCTGAAGGCAGAAGCTCGGAAGTTCAGTTCAACTATTCTTGAGATGAGCCCAAAAACCAGTAGATAATTCTACCTTCATGAAATCTTATTGTAATGGTGACATGAGGTATTGTGTAAGAGACTTCGATATATGTATCTATATTTGTTAATACCATAGTCAAATGGCAAACTTGATTATATGATTCCAAAAGTGTGCATCAACGCAAAATCGAGAAAATGGACTTCCGTCCTTCTAGCTCTAAGGTACAGTGTAGGTTTGGTTACTAAGTGTACGTGGTAGTCACTGGCCATATTATTCCTTAAAGCACCGCTTTATTGTGTCATATATTAGTCATATCCCAGTAGAAAATAGAAGTTTATTTTACCTATAATATCCATAATAATTAATAATTGTATGCTTTTATTAGGTAGCTATTAGGAATTGAATTGTGTACATTTACAATTAAAATAAAGAAACTATTACGAATGTAACAGTGTTTGATACATTTTACTATTATTTCTAATCTATCTGGTTCAGTACTGTGTATAAGAGTTTCATAAATTGTTTAGGTACCAGGTAGGCTATTGTGTAAGTGATTGTAACACCATTACAATGATATTCAATAAATTTGTAAAATTATGTGAAAATACGAACTACCTTTTATTTCGTACCTATTCGTATCGCATGGTTCCACCGCCCGCCACCAAAATTGGAATTACAAAAATACCAAATTACCTATTACGGAAAATATATGAAAACTTTATCAAAATCAGTTAGTTTTGTTTTCGCTTTTTATTGATTAACTTTTAGATAATATTGCTTTCAGATGGCATTTTTTTCAAAATCGATTAATGTCTGAAAATTAATCAGATTCCTTAATTTCAGGGCAAATATTGTAATGGCCAGTCTTTTATTACCTTGCTAATTTTTAAACAGTCGATAAGGACCCTATTTCCATGGCAACAACCAATGACAATCCTGGAATAGCGATTAAAACTTCTTGGTTTAGCAGGCCATTGAAAAACCGGCCCTAAGTAGATGTAAGCTGAGACCTATATATTTTAGCGAATCAACCCATTTTGGAAAGTCTAAAAAAATATCCGGGACGATCAAAACTGGTTCAAGACGATTCACAGGGAAGATCGAAACTGAACAGCCACTGATCCCTACCAACCTGAACTGAATGGTTATTCAGTTTCGCTGAAACTTGGCATGAATAATCATAATACAAATACCTAGGGAGTACCTACTGAAGTCCTTTTTCGGTATTTTTATTGTAAATTAAAAGTACTTAGGTACCAGATTTTTCGTTCAGAAAACCCACATTTATTGATGCCTATGGCCAGAGGTTAGATATTAAGTTATATTGACAAAAGTAAACTTAGTCACTCTTCGCCTATTCATAACGAAGACAAGAGCCCACTTGCAAGTCGTAGAGTGAAAATTACAGTCTCTACGATTATTTAATGCAACAGCAATATTTCGTCTTTTAATTTTCGGGACCAAAATATTGGAGGAGAGAAGGTCAAGTGGGTTTGTTATAGAATCACTTATAGAATGAGAAAAATCTTCCTCTTATGAGCAATTGTTTGGCCAATTTCGTGTTTTATATGTTTAGTCAGTGGTGCGTGATTGGCAAAAGTTTCTTATTATAAAGCCATCAAGGAAACTATTCCTTTTTATTGAATTAAGGATTATTACTTAATTTTATTGCTACCACGAGCTTCTTTTGTTTTACAAATGCAAATGCGAACCTTTGTATTTTTCCTTAGGTCTCCATTAGGTAATATAGCGCATTTGACAGGTCAGATTTAATAAACTTACAATTAATTGGAAGAAGACTTGATTATTTGCATATTTTCACCGGGACAATCATTCAACGTCACCCAAAACACATTTGACAAGCGAGCGGAGCGAGCAAGTTCATTTAAAACTTATGGCTTGAATCTCTTTTTTTGTGCTTTTTGCATTAAATTTCAAACAAAGTCACGAACCAAGTTAATTTTTTCACAAAAAAGATTCATTACTATCCAATGCAGAAGGCTAATGATTTCCAGCAAATCGGTCTAATAATTTGATCTGAAACTGGACTTGTAGTTTGTACTTAGCTTGGCAATATGAAAGAAACTCAACAATTGTGTGCCAATAAAACTAAAATCGTTTGAACTATCACCACCAAATTTTGTTTTTTTGTAGTTTTGTTTTTTTGTTTTTTTTGTTTTTTTTTGTTTTCACTGCCCAGGTCAAACGGCACAACCAATCGATCTGAAATTTTGCACATATACTAACGTAATCTATGCGGTCCCTGGGATCGTTTTTGAACGGGCTCATGTGATTGGTTCAAATTTTAAAAAAAATATCTTTTGATTGGTAGTTCCGATCAATTTGAAATTTTGACAAGTCATGGCGACCAACATTGTACCCAATCTTACAAAGTTTCAGCCAAATCCTCCCATTGGTTAAAATTTTAAAAAATATTTTATGTCATTTTTTAAATTTAAATTTGAACCGTATGACTGATCAACTTAAAACTTTTCATGGTCATTGGGACTAACATTATCTGCATTTTTGACAATTTTCAGACTAATCTATGTTTAAATCCAAAAGTTATTGACGTTTTACGGACATTTTGCGTGTTGGCTGTCAAATTTCTCGAAAATGTTGATCACGGCTACTTCGACTTTTTATAGTTCCAAGGTAGTTAGAGTAGAAACTTTCAAACGTATGAAACTGATATGACCATTTAACAGATCGATCTAATATTGTGTAAGTACACACACTTTTATCATATGAGTGGTCCCAGGTCTATTTTTTTTTTAAGAGATCCTGTGATTTTTGAATATTAACGAGGAACAGTTCAATCAGAAAGGTTCAAAAGGTTCAAGCTTTGCATGGTTATTGGGACTAACGTTTTAGGACAATTTTGAGATTTTTATACTTGAGTCTGACGAAATTCAAGAATTATTGGCTTTTAATGATATTTTCGATAGACATAATTTCGGTTCGAGGTGTTGCGCGTGTCCGTGCTCGCTCATCAACGCGTTACACAGAGCGTTTTCCTAGTAACACGAGTCACTTTATGTAAAGAAATGAAGTATATTGTCTGGTTGATGTACAAAACTAGAGAATGCATAATGTGTTTTAAAATATTATAAATATAAAGCCCCATTTACAAGGTAAAATTTCATATCAAATCTTTTAAAAAACTTTAATAACAATATTATGATAAAAAAATTACATCACTCTTTTACAGAATAGTCCAGTAATGTTGTGATTATACCCACCACTAATTGCAACAGAAGGTTTCAATACATGAATCGATTCAGAAAAATTCCCTCTACAACATATCCAAAATCCTCCCGAATCCGAGTGCCGGAAGTACTTTTTAATCAATTTTTAAGTTAATTTCCCATGTTTATTCAATCTTCCACAATTTTTTTTTTAATGAAACTCCGATTTTGACGAAACTTGGCAGAATTGTTCACCTTTCTAAATGAACACAATTAGCTCTCTTAGCGTTTTCCTTTAAATCTCATCGTTTGGGAAATATGGCCCATTGAAAAGTAATATTCTAGTCAGTTTTCGACGATTTAGGTCACCTTGAGTGTAATTTGACGTTTGGCGAGGTCCATATTTCCCAAACGATGAGATTTAGAGGAAAACGTTAAGAGAGCTATTTATGTTCATTTAGGATGGATGATGAACAATTCTGCCAAGTTTCGTCAAAATCGGAGTTACATAATTTTTTTTTGGAAGATGGAATTAACATGGGAAATTAACTTTAAAAGTGATTAAAAAGTACTTCCGGCACTCGGATTCGGGAGGATTTTGGATATGTTGTAGAGAGCACTTTTCTGAATCGATTCATATATTGAAACCTTCTGTTGCAATTAGTGGTGGGTTCAGCTATTTTTTGCTTTAAATTACTGGGCTAAAACATTTAACCATCAAATTGTCTCGTTTACACGGTAAAATGTATTTGAAGAAAAGATTTTACACTTACAACAAACACTTTGAATCTCCTAAATTATACACAGAGCACACAGTAAGCGCTTAGAGCAGTGATCCATTCTTCGTTGATGACACAATACTCCGATTACACATTACAAAAACTATCATCCGAATCGTAATTTACAGACATTCACATTTAAATACTAAATCCCAACGCACAAATGTTGTCCATGCCCCGAGAACAAAGGTGTTAGTTATTAGTGTTTCCTAACACTAATGAGTTCTTTATTTGAGCACTAACATGGCTGTTAACAGTTAGTTAGTACAAACAGCAGAACACAAGCAGAACACAACATTGTTCATAAAATGTCAGAATAATGATAGATCTAGGCAAAAACTCTTCACAGAGGCTCTGCATCATGCAGCTTATATTAAGCCATGAAAAGAGCGATGAAACCGTATGAAGTTAAGTTAGTGTATCGTTTTATAATAAGTTAATTAAGTGTAAATTCAAAGAGTAAAATTGACTTCGAAAGGTTACGTATTTTACAATATAATTTAAATATGCTTATTAAACAATGTTTTTATTCTACTGCTGAGTTCTTGACATTTGATCTAAATGATCATATTAGGTAAGTGTCACTTCTCGATTCTCATGCATAAGTCGCATCAGTGACACGTGCCTTGCGATGAAGAGATACCATGGAAATTGTGAAATCAGTTGAGAATAAAATGAGATTCACTAAATAAATACAATTGTAAATCCAACTTATTATTTCGTGTAATATACATCCCCATAAAAAACACTTCGTGTAAAAATAACAGCCAAGTCTCTTCAACTAAAAAAAAAATATGAAATCTAAAAATTCTGCACTGAAAAGTAGTGATATCAAAAAATGAGCCAAGTCAAAACTTTATTTGAAAATCAAAAAATACTTGGCGCATCGTGTATATAAATAGCTTGGAAGTATAGGCCAATTTTAAAATATACATCAAATATACATATACATAGTATTCCTATAATGCCCTAAAAAAACGAGGCGCCAAGTATTTTTTGATTTTCAAATAAAGTTTTGACTTGGCTCATTTTTTGATATCACTACGTTTCAGTGCAGAATTTTTAGATTTCATATTTTTTTTTTAGTTGAAGAGACTTGGCTGTTATTTTTACACGAAGTGTTTTTTATGGGGATATCACTTCTTTTTTTAGTTTATTCTTTCAACTTGTGGCGATCGAATGAACAATGACTAATTCCTTTAAAAAAATCACCCTTTACAATTTGGTTATTGTCAGGAAGAATAGCAAAGGTTTCATTCCAATCGGTCAACCTAGTTCCGAGATATGGCAACACTTCGGTTTTGAAAATGGCTGCTGAACTTTCTGCACTGCCACATAGAATTTATAACAATAAATTATGTGTATCATTTTAAGCTTTCTGAATATGTATTTATTGTAAAGGAGGGATTATAATAACTTATAAATTAGAATGACGTCATTTCCGGTCTCATAAATAGGAAAATTCCATTTTGACTGTTCCTATTCCATAAAGATGGCCTTCCGAAATGTTTGGCGCTAGTTTCATACCGATCTGTCAACCAGTTTTCGAGATATGACGTTACTTCCGGTTTCAAAATGGCGGCTGAAATCTCCGACCCCTTGAATTATAATTTAAATGTGATTAAATTTTATTATAAGCTGTCTCAAATCGTATATTTATTGCATTTAAATGTAAATTTACGATATTTTTAAAATGTGTGACGTCATTTCCGGTTTCAGTATAGGAAACTGCAAATATTTTTGATGATAATACATAAAGTTGACCGTCTTAATTGTTGAGCGCTGGTTTCGTTCAAATCTATTTAGCCCTTATTGAGATATGATGTCACTTCCGGTTTCAAAATGGCGGCTTCCGGTTGGTTTTATAACAAGTCAAATGAGATATTAAAAATACATAGTTACATAAATAACAAAATAATCGGATCAAATTTGTTGCCGAAATGCCAATCGATGTATTTCAAATTTCATAACGTCATTTCCGGTTTCGTTAACATAAATTTTAGTCTTTTGCTACTGATAATCCATATAGTTGACTGTCCGAATAGTTTGGCGCTATTTTCGTTCCAATCGGTCCAGCCGTTGTTGAGATATGACGTCACTTGCGGTTTCAAAATGGCGCCACAAAAAAGTCAAGGGGGAGGGCAAATCAGACGCCAAAAGTGCACACGTGGTAAAAATGTGAGATCAATCGGTTCAGCCGTTTAGGCTGTGGCCTGTTTACCGGATTTTAGCTCCAGCCTACGGAGATTATTACTGATTAAAACCGCCCTAAAACACGATTTTCACGGCCCTCTAGCTCAAAAAGGGTGTAACCTATTGTTCCCAAATTTGGTATATGTTGTAGGGTGGGCCATAGCTCGAAATTAAGATATTTCGCAACAATGTGAGATTTCCCAAATTTAAGATCCAGTAGGCCGAAAATGACACTTTGATGCTTACAGTAAAAGTGGGTTCTTCCAGCCTTTATATGAGAGTGTGCGCGCCGTACGACTTGGCTGGCGTGGAGCGACCGCTCCACTAGATAGTCGTAACTTGAGTTCGAACTTCATTAAAGCATTGACCCTTGTAATTCAACCTAGCCTATAATTATACAATAATTAAAACAAGTACACGCATCTGCTTTTATAGACTTTCACAATTTCATTTCTCGATTCGATAGCTGTTTTATAGGATTTTTAGCATTGTACAGCACGAACAATATTTTCGTAAGTAGGTAACGTTTCTAGATAAAAACGCTTTGTGTAACGCGTTGATAAAACCTTCGTTATGCATGCGAATTATTATGTGTGTGAAAGTTGCTGTTCATACTGATAAACGCGTCTGAAAACGAAACTTGTATAGTTATTCCCATAGGTACCTTAAGGTGCTGCAAGCGCGAGCGATTGTGCCGCGTTCTGCAGGCACTTTTTTGGATACGATTGGAGACAAAATTGGTTGACGAAAGCGTTTGAAATTTTAATCATGCTTAGATAAAGAACAAACTTAGGGTTATCATTTGGTACATTTTTAATTTTTTGCTTCGTTAATTAGTAATGACTAGTTGATTTTTGGTGAAAAAATTTGTCAATTTTCTTGTCTTGCTGGGTGCCGTATGAAATTTAATTTTAAAATGTGTAAAGTCAAGTTACCTTTAGTTAGTCTTTTATCTTATCATGATTTGGTTAACGGGTTTGGTCTCAAATCGTATCGGAAATTTCATAGTTTTGAGCGGTTTTGTTGAATAACCGGCACCTAATTAACAAGGCGCGAAGCAAAAATTAAAAAGTGACACTAAAAGGTATACATGATCATGTGAAATCAAAGTAACACCCACTTATAAAACAATTGTTCTATTTCAATTTTCTAAAACGGCCGAGCGCTTGCATCACCTTAACATTGTGACAAGATAATTGCCTGCCATCTATACAGGTCATAATTTCGTATTCTCTTCCTATTTTATATTGACAAATAAAGCAGAGGTCATGGCTTGAACGAATATTAGAGAGTAATGAATAAGATTGACAAAATTCATTAAACCGGCAGAGTGTTAGAAGGATTGGTGAAGTGGGGACGCTTCAGTTATTGAAATTGAACTACTTTTAGGTGACAACTGACAACCAGCGATGGATAGGACTACTATGGATTTATTGTAAGTATTGAAGTTACATTCATTTTATTTTTATGATATGCTATTTCTGGCTATGAATGATGATGCGAAATAGAATTATATATATACGGAACAGGTTGGGTGAGTGGTTAACGCTCTGAACTTGTATTCCGGAGGCCCGGGTTCGATTCCCGCGGCCATTCTCCCTGACTGGGGTTTTTTCGTGGTTTTCCCTCAGTCGACAGGCAATGTTGGGAAGGTACTCTACTAATAGGCCACGAACGCCTCCTTCCCACCTTCTATCCTTCATCATAATCATTCATCCGTCGCCATTAGCCACGCTGCAGAACAGTGCGACGTTAAGCCCCAGACAAAAAAATATATAGAATTATAATTCTATATATTTTTTTGATAGGTTAGGATGGACTGTGGGCGGTTGGCGGTCGTGGCCTATTAGCACGGATAACCTATAGACTGATGCAAATGATGGGGAGGTTCCAGCCAAGAGATGTCAGCCAAACATTTGTCTTCAGGCCAGGCCAAGCTGGAAGCTGGAAGCTGTCATCTAGTTAGACCGAAATTATTTTTCATGTTTGTCTTCTCTATGGATTTTGAGTGTGGAAAAAACGTTTTGTTTAAAAAAAATGTTTTTTGAGTTTTTAAAAAGCAAATGTGTGAGAAAAATAGGGGTTTTTGGGGAAAAATTTTAATTCTAATTCAAATATCAAATAGGTATTATTCAATTCAAATATTTCATTCAATAATATTTTCAAATGTTATATTTAAATTGTATGTATTGGTTGGAGAACTTATATTATATTTTGGCATGCCCGTGCATTATTTTAACCTATAAGGAGTGGAGAATGTAGAATGTAATACATATAACATAATGCAACGGACGCTCTATAGGTAGGTATATGTACTATAATGATCCATTTATTGAGATTTTCGAAATACAATATTGATATATAATATTGAATGAGATCATATTGTAAATTTAGAAAATGAAAACATGAATTTGGCTGCAGATCCTGTAAGAGGATAGAACTCGAAAGAAGACACTTCTTGCTGCTTTGCAAACAGGCGGGAGATTTTGAAAACTCAACTCAACTCAACTCAACGATATTTTGTATTTTATTTTGGTATAAATATTTTATATTAAAATTGTATATAAAAATGTATCTATAAAATTGAACAATTTTAAATGTAATTATAAAAATTTAGACATTTTAGATATTTTAGATTCTTCAGAAATTTTAGAGTCTGCAAATTTTAGACTAAGAACAAATCTAAATTTCGCGAAAGGCTTTTTTTTGCACAGTATCTAAAAACATAATTGGTATTGTAGGTTACCAACAAAAAAATGCGAAATATGCTCTAAAATCAATTTTTCTCAAAATGCCCGTTTTTTTGGGAAAAAAACAGGAGAAACTTTTTTTCCTTAAGATTTTTTGATTAGGAAAATATGGAACCCTAGTCTACACCCATGTGGTTTTTGGAACCATTCAAAATGGCAATATTCTTGTCGCGTTAGAATCTTCTCGTCTCAATGTTATTCACGAGCTTCTCGGGTAAGTTGAGAAGCTTCAGCACATGAGAACATAAAATATGATCGCACCCCATATTCTAAGTAAACTCAATTACAAAAATTAACATCTCTTTTTAAATATCATAGTAGACAGCATTTGGGGGTTCTGGTGCAGGATGTGGAGATGTGGAAATCTCAGCTACGAGTGTGAGCCTATTTTATGACGTCACATCTTGTTTTGGCGCCATTTTGTCACGTGTTTCCGGTTCCCACGCTCTAGTGTGAGCCTATTTTATGACGTCACATCTTGTTTTGGCGCCATTTTGTCACGTGTTTCCGGTTCCCACGCTCTAGTGTGAGCCTATTTTATGACGTCACATCTTGTTTTGGTGCCATTTTGTCACGTGTTTCCGGTTCCCACGCTCTAGTGTGAGCCTATTTTATAACGTCACATCTTGTTTTGGCGCCATTTTGTCACGTGTTTCCGGTTCCCACGCTCTAGTGTCAGCATATTTTAACCATTTCCGCCATTTTATCCGCCATTTTGTTCCGCCATTTTATCCACCATTTTATCCGCCATTTTCTTCCGCCATATGCGTTTGACAGGGCGGCATTTTCAAACGTATTTCCGGTTCCTACACTCTAGTCCAAGCTTATTTTAAACATTTCCGCCATTTTCTTCCTTCATGTCATGTGTGTTCTTCTGACGTCATTTTTTTAAATTAAAAATGTATCTCGAGGTGGATTTGAACCTGCTACCACTGGAATAGGAATCCAACGCCTTAACCACTCGGCTAATTAGGCGATGAGAGAAAGACGATGCAATAAGCATATACATAGGTGGTTAATGACCTGTGCAGCAACGTCATCCAGTTGTCAAGGTAAGTATTGGCGCAAACATTTAAACTTCACGCTCGACTACAACGCTATCTGGGTGATAATAATTGTATTTACTAAAAGTGGTGTAGAAATTTAAATTTATATTTCATACTCGACTGTAGCACTCTCTAGGTGTCAATAATTGTATTAATTAAAAGTTTAAAACTAACGCAAAAAATTAGAATGTAAAGATAATTTGAAATTTTGTTTTGTTTTCACATAATCCAATTGATATTTGGACATTGAATCCTACATCTTATAAAGGATTGGGATGTGGATGTGGATGAGGATGTGGATGGTAGCATCTTTTTAATTATTATTATAAAATTTTAAATTGTGTTCACATATTCCAACTATTGAACAAAATATTAAATAAAGCATTGTAATGAATGCATCTCATGTAACCTGCATTTATCAAATACACTACACTGCTGAGGTAACAAGATACTCTAAAGACGCAATTGAACACCTGCATCATCACATCCGTGAGACAATTGCGACGTATATTGGACTTTGGACCCTGCATCTCATAGTTGAACGGAAATGAAATCGCTGCATCATCAATTTTAGCACCTGGTTTGAGGCTAGTTCATCCGTAAGTGAGTACCTCGTACGAGACTAATATCAGGTGTATGACCTCTTGTTACAATATTAATAAGTGTTGATTGCCAAATCAATCATTCTCTTCAAATCAATCGACCAGTGCGGTTCATCTTCATATTGCATCATAAGAATTGAATTGTGTGTCTAAAGTGAATTTTTCAAGCGGTGTGTTTTATCCGAGTGTTCATCATTGTTTAATTATAATTATCATTACAAAGTTTTTATTTCTTCAAGTTTGTGTTACAAAGATTTGAGGTAAGTTTTTTTCACTTTCAAGCAAAATAGGTATTTATAACAAATATAATTTTATGAATAGAATTTAATGTTTGCATTTTATTTTTTACAGGTTACACTTGTGTGATTTCCTAACAATCGGTTTCATTTTGTGGAGCGAGAGAGAACAGCGACTTTCACACATTCTGGTGAGTTATTCTTACATTTTAAAAGAAGTTAAATGGATGTCTTTAAATTATTTCTACATTTTAGGTAAACTTATTATCATTTTTTTATTTACAGTTTCTGGATTTGCTGCGAAACATTTTTCGTCTTCCGTCTTCGAAGGGAAAAACCAAGAGTTTAATCAAGGTACGTTTAAATAATAATTTTAAAGATAAAGTTGAATAACAATTAGGTCATACATTTCTATATTGGAAAATAATTAAATTATTTCTACATTATAGGTAAACTAATTTTAATTTTTTTAATTTACAGTTTCCGGAATTGCTGCGAAACATTTTCGTCTTCCGTCTTCATAGGAGAAAACCAGCAGTTTAATCAAGGTACGTTTAAATGATAATTTCAAAGAGAAAGTTAAATAGCAATTAGGTAATACATTTCCATATTGGAAAATACATTTTTACAAATATTTTTATTTTATTTTTGTAGAGAGAGATGGAGAACTTCAAGTGCGAGGAGTGCAATGCCAGCTTCAAGCGCAAAGATAGTCTGAAGCGGCATGGCAGGGTGCATAGTAAGGGGGAGAAGTCAACGTTCCCCTGTACAATTTGTGCCGTTACGTTTACTTTAAACTCAAATTTAAAACGTCACAAACTGGCTATGCATCCTTCCACTCCTCCATCTGCTGGCAACACTTCAACAGCTCTTCACACGTGTACTCTCTGCAACGCATCGTTCAACCGCAGGGATAATCTGCAGGCCCATGTCAAGTATCATAAGCCCCCGAGTACTTCAAACACGGGGGTTCGACATGTCGACGACCCAGCTCCACCATCAACTCCTGGGCCGTCAACATCATCGGTGTCTGCAGATGAACCCGACCAGTACACGTGTGAAGTGAGTAGTGCTTTCCGAGGTAAAGTTAAGACCTATACCTATAAAGGAGGTGAAGACAGTAGTGACGTTGAACATGATTCTTTAGATGTTTTAAAATTTGTTTCGGACAGAATGGACACGGTGAGAGTGAAATTAGCAAAAGATTTAGAAGTGTTTAAAGGTGTAAAATGGTACTTAAGTTTAGTGGTTCAATTTAAAAAGAATCAGGGTGAAGATGAGGTCATCACAAAAGCATGTTTTAGGAGTAAGAATAGTGTTTTAATTTATAATATGGATGAGTTTGACGAACAATTTAATGTAGCTTTTTCATCCATGGCTAAAGCATGTCAAAATTTCCAACGTGAAGGGAGCGGTTGGATCGTAGATAGAGTTTTACAATTAGAATTAAAATCAGTGAAATATGCTCCATTAGCTGCCAGTAGTTATATGCTCCTACCACCTAAATTATATTATACAAAATCGATTATAAATGTAAAAAATGACGACCAAAAGTGTTTCTTATGGAGCATTTTAGCCTATCTTCACCCTCCAGCATTTAATGCAGAACGTGTAAATAATTATGTTAATTTAGAATCTAGTGTAAATATGAGTGGAATAGAATACCCTGTAAAAATTAGTAACATAGATAGATTTGAGAAACAAAACACGTCCATTTCCGTAAATGTATATGGTGTAATGCCCGATAAATTCGGCAATTATAAAATAGTGTACCCCCTTAGAATTACGAAAGAAAATAGAGATAATCATATAAATTTATTATTCATGTCCGACGAGGAAAATTCTCATTACTTCCTCATCAAGGACCTCAGTCGCCTTCTTAGTTCACTGACCAAACATAGATGTAGAGCATATTATTGTCATCGTTGTCTGCATAGATTTTCCACGGAGGAAAGGCTTGAAGCGCATCACACCCTCTGCGACTCACATGACCCTCAAAGACTTGTTATGCCTCCAGAGGATGACAATTCCATGAAGTTTAGAGAAAGAGGCTTTTCATTTAAAGCACCTTTCACTATATATGCGGATTTTGAGTGTTTTGTGAGGAAGTTGAATGGTTGTGAACCTGATGATGCACGATCACATACGCATAAGACTGCTCTGCATGATCCTTCGGGATATGCCTTCATTGTGATTGATGCGGAGGGAAAAGCATTCGAGCCACCTCGTGTGTACAGTGGTGATAATGTTGTGGATCATTTTCTTAATTCACTTCTGGTCATGCAGGAGAAATTATTGAAAATAATGTTCAAAATTATCCCTCTTAAGATGACAGATGAAGACGAGATTTCCTTTGCACAGGCCACCATGTGTAGCATTTGTGAAAAGCCTCTGGACGATGTTGATCGTGTTCGTGACCATGATCACATAACTGGCAAATTTAGGGGTGCAGCACATAATGAATGTAATATAAATGCACCTCAAGCCGAGCATATTCCTGTAATATTTCATAATCTTCGAAATTACGATTCACATCTCATTATGCAAGGCATTGGCAAAATTCAAAATCAGAAAATCATTGTAATCCCCAACAATACAGAGAAGTATGTGTCATTCTCATTGGGGCAGTTAAGATTCATTGACTCTTTTCAATTCATGAGCACTTCTCTAGATTCACTAGTCAAAAATCTTGTCAACTATGGTTCTGACAGATTCAAAATTTTAAAATCATTCTTCAGTGAAGACCTTCTCCCTCTACTCTTGAGGAAAGGTGTATTCCCATACAGTTATTTTGATTCAGAAGAAAAGCTGATGGAAGGTTGCCTACCCCCTAAATCTGCCTTTAAGAATGATCTCACTGAAGAGGACATCAGTGATGATGATTACGAACACGCCCAAAATGTTTGGAGGAGTTTTGAAATGAAACACATGGGAGAGTATCAAGATCTCTATGTGTTAACTGATGTACTGCTACTAGCGGATGTGTTTGAAAACTTTCGAACACTTTGTCTCGCCAACTACAAACTTGATCCTTGCCACACCTACACTGCTCCGGGTCTGGCATGGGAGGCTTGCCTCCGCATGACCAAGGTAGAGTTAGAGTTATTTACAGACCCCGATATGTATTTGTTCATGGAGGAGGGTGTAAGGGGCGGTGTGGCAACGATCACGACGCGATTTTCGGAAGCTAATAATAAATACATGGACGATTTCGATACCGATAAACCTTCGAAATATATCATTTATTGGGATGTTAATAATTTGTACGGTGTTGCAATGTCAGATTTCCTCCCCATCCGTGATTTCAAGTGGATGAGTCCGGCAGAAATCAGGAAAACTGACTTTACAACTGTTGCAGATGACTCCGATAAAGGATATATTTTGGAGGTTGATCTCAAATATCCAAAAGAATTACATGACAAGCACAACGATTACCCTTTGGCACCTGAGCGAAAATGTGTGTCTGAAAGTGAACTCTCACCTTATGCCAAGCAACTCTCAGACGACCTGAAACTTGGTCATTCTAAAATCAAAAAGCTGATTCCAAATTTGGAAAACAAAGAAAAGTATATTGTACACTACAAGAACTTGAAGCAATACACTTCTCTTGGCTTGAAATTGACAAAAATTCACCGCGTTCTAGAATTCACACAAACGCAATGGTTGAAACAATATATTGATTTCAATACAGCGCAACGTGTGAAGGCACAGAATGATTTTGAAAAAGACTTTTTTAAATTAATGAACAACGCTGTTTTCGGCAAAACTATGGAAAATGTCAGAAATCGGGTAAACGTTACGCTTATCAATGATGAGAAACAAATGTTAAAATATGCGGCAAACCCTGCATTCGAAAGATTTGAAATATTTTCCAACAATCTAGTTGCAGTACAGTGTAAGAAAATCTGTCTGAAACTAAATCGACCAATCTATGCAGGCTTTAGTATTTTAGATTTAAGTAAAACCATCATGTATGATTTTCACTATAATTATGTAAAAACTAAATACAATCAAAATTCAAAATTATTATTCACAGACACAGACTCACTGTGTTATGAGATCCAGACTGATGATCTATATCAAGACATGGCCAATGACATTTCGCTATTTGATACTTCCAATTTGCCGAAAGATCACTTCCTTTTTTCCAACACTAATAAAAAGGTGTTGGGAAAAATGAAAGACGAGTCGGACGGTAGAATTGTGAAGGAATTTGTGGGTTTAAGGGCAAAAATGTACAGTCTCTTGGAGTTGGACGGTAGAAACAAAAAGGTTGGTAAAGGCATAACTAGAGCCACAATGAAAAAATATGTTACTCATCAAAAGTATAGAGCCGCCTTATTTGAAAAATGTGTACAAAGTGAGAAAATGATGTCCATCCGTAGCTTCAAACATGAAATATTTACTGTCAGTCAGAGGAAGAGTACACTATCACCGTTCGACGACAAGAGATACATTCTACATGATGGTTTCAACACCCTAGCATACGGTCATTTTAGAATAGACACGGAAATGGACATAGATTAGAGAATTTAGAATTAGTTATAATAATATCACATCAACATCACATCAATGTTAATGTACCTGTTAACATGACACATGTTTGTAAAATACATGTTTTATTCTAAACTTATGTTTTTTATGAATAATTTGTTTCCCTTCTTCACTCTCAATCCTCATTCCTTGACAATTTATGATTTTCAAAAAATATTATAAATTTATCAACAAATATATTTTAATCTCATTCAACAAAATGGATCCAACCTGGAAGGTTCCTTTTACAGCTTTGATTGCGGGGCCCACATCATGTGGCAAGTCTTATTTTATACGCCGTTTTTTAACAAATTTGGATTCTATGGTAGATGAACCTATAAAAAATATTATTTGGTGTTTTGCCGAGTGGCAGAGTTTATATGAATCTATTCAAGATCCACGAGTCAAGTTCCACGAGGGAATTATTAATCCTGCCGACTTGTCTGCATCTTCCGGGGCTCAAATTTTGATTATCGATGATCTAATGCGAGAAGCAGATGATAGGGTTGTGGACTTGTTTACCAAAATCTCACATCATCGTAAAGTGAGTGTATTTCTCATTTCTCAAAATATTTTTAATCAAGGTAAGGGACGACGTGATATCTCTTTGAATGCCCACTATATTATTCTTTTTAAAAATCCTCGTGATAAGTCTCAAATTTTACATCTCGCAAGGCAGGTATGCCCTAGAAACATGAAACATGTGCAAGAATCTTTCGAAGATGCAACGAGTCAACCTCACGGCTATATTCTATTTGATTTTACACAGACTTGCCCCGAGAATATGAGATTGCGCACTCATATTTTCCCTGATGATGAGGCCTGTGTTGTATACACACCAAAATCTACTAAATGACACTACATTGTCATAAAAGCTTCATTTCATCACGATGACTGACTCAACGAGGAGGTATAGTGAACTCCTCAAAGCATTGAGTAAAGCAACCCCTGCTATGCGCAAGAGTATATTAAAATCAGCAGATAAAGGTTTGACTCAATCAATTTGTGCTTGTGTATTAAACACATTAAAAGGTCGTGTTCTCTTGAAACCCTCTCAGAAGAATAAACTTCGTCGTCATAAGAAGTTCTTACGAAAAATTGCACGCAAGGGTGATAGCTGGAAAACTAAGAAAAAAATTTTGGTTCAGTCTGGTGGTGCGTTTCTCCCACTTTTGATTGCTCCGCTTATTAGTGGACTTTTGGGAAGTATTTTTAACTCATCATCATCATAATCATTATGGATAATACTAAAAAGATGATTCTTGTAAACCCAGAGAGTATGCAACGACTTCAACAACCGCAAATACATCCTCTCAATGATACATTATCATCTCTTGATAGAGATAAACATCAAATACTTCACGCTAGCAAAATTTCTGATGATGAAAAATGGCGTAAATATTATGAAGTTCTACAAAGGTATTTATATTTTGTAAATGAAGCCCGTCAACCTATTTCTGTGGAGATACGTCCTGAAAAAGTTGAAACTCACCCTGGAATCCCTGTGAAGAAGATGGTGGAAGAGGATGAAGATGATGCAGTTTTTGAAGAACCCATGAGAACACAAGTGTTACAAGCTGTTCCCGGCACTTTTTAAAAGAAAAGCTGGACTTATTTTCGATAAGCTGGCATCATCTGATGCTATTTCATGGGATGATTCGGGACTTGTCAGTGTGAACGGTGTGAAAATTTTCGGTTCCACAATCACAGATTTGATATCTGATCTTGTTCGCAATCGTCGAGGAGAAACAGAACCGATTGGTTGGAACATGTTTGCCAAAATTCTCACCGACATAAATCTACCACTCACACTTATAGGGAACATTCGAAGAAGAGAAGACATTCTTCAGCGATACCGTCAACTGAACAGACCTCTGCCATCACCTTCGGAGAAGCCATCAAAACGAACAAGAGGAGCAACTTCTATGGGAGATTGGGATGAATTTGTGTTTAAATGAATTCTAAAATATGTAAAAGATTGTCTCGTATTTATAATGATCCTGGGCATCCAGCTGGATTTTCTACTTTAAATGCACTGTGGAAGGCAACTAATAAAGAGATTCCTAAAAAAATTATTTTGCAATGGCTTCAATCTCAAGATACTTATAGTTTACATAAACCTGTTCGAAAAAGATTTAAACGTAACCGATACATAGTCAACAGCATTGATGAACTATGGCAGGCTGATTTAAATGATATGAGATCACTCAGTAAATTTAATGATAAATACAACTATTTGTTATCTGTAATTGATGTATTCAGTAAATTTGCTTGGTTGATTCCTCTTAAACAAAAGACAGGTAAAGAAGTGTCTCAGGCTTTCGCAAAGATTTTCAAACAAAGTAAGCGTAAACCTGTTCGCATACAGACCGATAAAGGCCGAGAATTTAAAAATTTACATTTTCAAAAATTTCTCACCAAAAATAATGTTCATTTTTACTACACAAATAACCCTGACACCAAAGCGTGTATAGCTGAGAGGCTCAACCGATCAATCAAGGAAATGATGTGGAAGTATTTTACATTAAAGAACACGTATCGCTACATAAATGTACTACCAAAACTGATGAATGCTTATAATCATCGAGTGCATAGGTCAATTGGTATGATGCCAGCTGCGGTGAGTGACAAAAATGCTCTTGAAATTTGGCGTCATCTTTATAAAGATAATGAAATTGAGAGTAGGAAACGATCTAAACCTAAATTAAAGATAGGTGATTATGTGCGTATCAGTAGAGAAAAAATAATTTTTGATAAGGGTTACGAACAAAATTGGTCTGACGAAATATTCAAAGTCATTTGTATTGTTGATCGACACCAAGTGGTGTATAGAATTGAAGATTTAGAAGGTGAGGAAATTGTTGGAACGTTTTATGAAAAAGAATTGCAAAAAGTTACGAAGGGTGATAATTCTCTTTACAAAATACATAAAATCATACGCAAAACGGGGCAGGGCGTCAGTGAGAAAGTTTTGGTTCAGTGGAAGGGTCTGCCTGCCAAATTCAACTCTTGGATATTAGCTTCTGACATTCAAAAAATATGAATCGTTCTCTCTACATGACGTTGCCTAGCAACAGTTCGATGAAAATGTATAAGGATAATACGACAGCAAATTTTGTCACTCAATTGCAGGAACCTGTAAAATTATCAGGAGGTCCCTGGGAGGTATCTTTGGTTGAACTTCATTACCCACAAACGCTGTTCAATGTGACTAAAGGTCAAAATTATGTTGGTGTTTCACGAAAAACTATTCTAGGAAAGAAAAAAACTAGGGTATATGAAAGAGTGGACATAAAGCCGGGCTACTATGAAACTGGTGACATGTTGTTGAAAACTATCAATGATGCAATAAAACACCTGGATATCAGCATTGCACCGCTCAGCGATTTGAATGCAAGCGGCTGCATTTCTGTGAAGAATAGTAAAGATGAAGAGCATGAAGTAAATTTTGCGCCTAATCTCGCTATTCAATTGGGTTATGAACACAACATTACAAATGGCGTGTGTCCATTAGTCGGTAGAGCAATAGATGTTGATGCTGGAACTCCCAAATCTATCTTTGTGTATTGTAATGTAATAGAACCTCAAATCGTAGGGGACGTGGTTGCTCCGCTATTACGTATTGTCAATACACAATATAAAACTCACAAATTTGGTGAACAAGTCACTCAAAGATTTTTAAATTTACTCTACGTTCCGGTTATGATTCATGAGATTAGAAGCATCGAAATTGATTTAAGAGGAGACACTGGTGATTCGTTACCATTTCAAGCTGGAACTTCTGCTGTGGTGCTTCATTTTCGCCACCGATCATAATGGATGTGGAACTTTATACAAAATTTTACCGAGACCAGGCTGGAGGAAGATTGAATGTTTATCATGGTGCAAGTTATCAACGTGGTCATGGGTTTGCAAGCTTCTTCAAAGGGTTGTTTAAATCTGCTATTCCTCTACTAAGAAGCGGTGCTCGTGTTGTTGCTCATGAGACGGCTAGAACGGGAGCAAATTTTCTGGGTGATTTAGTTGAGAATAAACCTGTGAAAGAATCATATCATAGGCGAGTCGGTGAAGCAGGTGCAAATCTCAAACGAAAAGTAGAAGACAAATTTCAAAATATGACTGGTGATGGGATAAAAAGGTTGAAGAGGTTACGCATTCTTCAGTGTCAGAGCAAACGTAAGAGGAACAAGATCTCTCCGAAAAAAACTCTAAACATCAAGCCTAAAAAGAAGAAGGTGGTTAAAAAGACAAAGAAGAAGAAGACGACAAATACACCTGGTTGTTTTACAGACATTTTTGCATAATCATGTCTCTTATGCATGCAGAATCCGAAAAGGCGATGAAATCGGAATTGAATATTTTTGAAGTTCCATCGACTCAAATTTGTCTTGAGAGAGGTGATTGGTATCCTTATAAACCCATTGCTGCAATGACAGAATTTGCCCCATTTGAATTTGTTGTTCCTGCACAAGGTGAGGAATACATAGATATAGGTCAATCTCTGCTTGCACTTCAAGCAAAAATTGTGAATGCAGATGGCTCGCCGCTTGCAACTCTTGTCAAAAAATCAGATGGTGCTGTTCAAACGGCTGCTGCTGTGGTGGCGCCCGTCAATAATTTCATGCATTCTCTGATTGCTCAGTTTGAGATGACTTTAAACGGAAAACTTCTCCCTTCATCAAATAATAACTATGCCTATCGTTCATTTTTTGAGAATTGTATGCACTTTGGTCCCTCTGCTAAGAGTTCACATAGAACATGTCAACTTTGGTATAAAGATACTGCTGGATTTATGGAGGATTTTGATAAGAATTTAGGGCTTCAGAAACGAAAAAAGTATACAGATGGAAGTCAAATTGTGGATATGATTGGAAATATTCATGGCGATTTGTTCAATCAAGACCGTCTCATACCAAATGGTGTGGAGTTACGCATGAAGTTTATCAAGAGCAGAGATTCGTTTCATCTCATGGCCGGCTCCAATGCATCCTTCAAGACAATCATCACTGATGCTACTCTTTTTGTGCGAAAAGTTCGCGTGAATGAGTCTGTTATGATTGCACAAAATATTGTTTTAGAAGGAGCCAATGCAAAATATCCTCTAACAAGAGTAGATGTCAAGCTGGTAACTATCCCAGCAGGAATACAAAGCAAGGAAATAGGCAATTTATTCATGACGGGTAATCCGAAGAAAATTATCATTGGACTTGTCTCCAATGCAGCTGTTAACGGGAGCTATACAAAGAATCCCTTCAACTTTCAACATTTTGGATTAAACCACTTCTGCATGTATGCGGATGGTCAACAAATCCCAGCTAAACCACTGCAACCCGACTTTGATACTAACCAATATGTCGCCTGCTATCATACATTGTTTTCTGGGAATGGTATTCACTTTAAGGATCGAGGTATTGATATTTCTCGTGAAGAATATCCAAATGGAATCTTTTTATTGGCCTTTGACCTGAGTCCAGACCTCTCTTGTAATGAAAATCATTATAGTCTGCAACACAACAAGAATTTACGTATTGATCTTCGTTTTAAAGAAGCACTTAAAGAAGCTATCGATGTGATTGTATATGCAGAGTTTGATAATATTCTAGAGATAGATCGCAATCGAAATGTGATTGTCGACTATAGTAATTAATATTGTTTGAATATTGTAGTGTTTGAAATGGTATAATAAAATTGATATATTGAAATGTATTTGTGTTTTTTATTCAGTCTTAGCCCAACCCTCATCATGAGTTGTACTATTGATTTCGAGACGGTGGCTGTCGGCTACGATACTCATGTTGTGAAAGAAATTGCTGTTGTTGACAACATAACCAAAAAATCAAAACAGTGGATTTTAGAAAATGGATCGTACGGCGAAAGAAGTCCGTCGATTCTGGTATTTGATGACTCTAGTGAAACAAATTTTACTGGTTTCACGTACGCAAACTGCAGAGCTAGAGATGAAGCATTAAAAATCATGGTTTTCACTCACTGTCTGGGTTATAAACTAAAATATACCAGAGGCAGAACAAATGTGAAATATTTAGACAACATCTTCTGGAGAAATGTTATTGATTTGAATGATTTCGAGTATGACTCATCGTCATCATTTCCATACGAAGAAATAAAGTGTTACGTCCATGGTGTGCATATTGGTTTTGCGGGTGAAATGTGCTCTCTGAAAAGTGCAATGAAGCTGTCACAGTGGTGTGTTGCAAACAGTGAAAAAACCGACATGTTTCAACTGGAACCAAGATTGAAATCATTTGCATCATTCCCGAATGACAATGTCACCGCACGCGACTTGGCCGAGGCTGGGTTATATTACACGTTTCATGGAGACAAAGCTGCCTGTCCATCATGCGGTGTTGTGATACATAAATGGTTGCCTCAAGACATCCCGTTTTATGAACATAAACACTGGAGCCCTGATTGTATGTTCATTCGAGGTCTACCTATGGATGCGAAGAGTACTGTTGTTAAGGATTAATTTAAAATGTATGCAAATGTATTAAAAAATGCACTTTCTCAAGATAAATTTTCTAAAGATTTATTTATTGGTGTTTTTGCTGCTGATACACTACCTAAACATGTGGGTCGTCCGATTCAATTGATTGCCAATACCGACATAGCAAGGTGCAAGGGTCAACATTGGGTCGCTTGTCACATTAATACGCATGGAAATGGGGAATTTTTTTGTAGTTTTGGCTATCCCCCGCTCATTCGACAACACCGTCAATTTCTAAATCAACATTGTAAAAGCTGGACATATAATCGTATTCCACTACAAAGCGTTACATCAAATGTTTGCGGTGAATATTGCGCTATTTTCTTAGCTCATAGAGCTAGAGGGAAAACACTAAATTCGTTTCTCAAACATTTTAATAAAAAATCACCTGAAAAAAATGATCGACTCGTGAGATCAACCTATTTTAAAATATTCGGCCACTGCATGAAACATGACACCGGATATGGTGGACAGTGCTGTTGCGCACGTGCAATCAAAAAATAATGCGCATTTCATAGGAGAGGTCAATGTCCTGCATTTCCTGTTCAAACCTGTCTTGTTTCAAAGTAAAAATGCTGACGATTACATTTTGTTAGATTCAATTTGATTTGCGATTTACCATGAAAGAGGTCAGTTACCTCTGAAGATTTATCGAAGATAGTTGAAATTGTATATTTAAAAAAAAATGGAAATCACTCCAGCAATAGACGAAAAACCATTTCTCGGTGTTGTGCAATCACTTTTCTATGTGAATCCATATCGATCAAAACTGATTATCGTTGGGCTGAATGCTGAAGATGAATTTACACCGTTTGTTAAAATAATTTCATCGATAAATGGTTCTGGTGTGATTATATCGTTTTTGGAATGGACAGAATTTTTGGAAGAACTCAAGATGTGGACCACATATGCGTTTATCATCGATGTTCGAGATTCACCTCAAAAAGTGTTTGATAATCATACCATGTTTGTCGAAGAAAATGTTCATGGGAAATATATCGGTTTAAAAAGTATAAGTAATGTGAATTTCGGTGTGATTTTAAGTGAAAGGACATGTAGAGAAATTCTGAAGCAATCAGAAGCCATCACTTTTACTCTTACACAAGTCAAAGATAGAAGCAGTGGTGTTAAGAATGCGTATTGTAGATTTGTGAAAACAAATTTAAATAATTATCTAAAAACACGATTAATTAAAAAATCTGATGTTAATATAGATGATTTGTCCCAGTTTGTTAAAACTATTGTGAAAATGGATAATCAACGTGATAAAATCAATCAGAGAGTTGTGTTTGAATTAGGAATGGATTTTTTATTAAAAGAAATGAATCTTGAAATTTCAAAGAAATGCTAACTATTGTATAATATTCAGTGAGTGATTGCCCAACTTTGTGTTTCGTGAGAATAATACGTCATCAATATTTTGTTTGTAAATTGATGAATTGACAACATCAAGAAGCGGATGTCTCTTGAAATTTCACGAGTCGTCATCAGTACAACCTTCAACCTTCAACGGTCGACATCGTTCAACACTTTGCTCTTCGCTGCAGTAAATCATCTCAACATAACAATGGTGAGTAATTACATTTAAAATATTAGGATATATTTGTATTAAATTTAAATCAAAGCATTCGTAAAACACTTTTCTTTCGTTGATTTGTTTTAGACGTTCGTAGAGAAATTCAACAATGTGGGAAGCGGGAACATCTCAGCTATGATTCCAGTGAAGAAAATATGTGAAATGGAGCACCTGATGTGGTACACCATCGAAGAAATGAAACGTGTCAAGACAAAATATGGTCCATCTCTCCTGGCAACAGTTTCCTTTGTCTCGGAATGGCAACCAAAAATAGGAGAAGAGCAACATTATGCAATCAAATTTTTTTTACCAAAACGTTTCAACGATGTATTTACTGATGATGATTTGAAGGAAATTAACGAAAAACGTTTATATCAAATTCAGTATGAAGGACAAGATCACTCCAACAGTTATGCTCTACAATTAAGAAAAAAGTAAATTGTAACAATATTTGATATGACGTAAAATTTATAATATTTTGAATGTATCACTTTATATTATGCTTTCAATAGTGAACACAATATGAAAAACATGTGCCGAGATCTTTTAGGGGAGCTTATGAAAAAATATCAAGTTGTGACTAGAATCCTATTTGAAATTTTTATATGAAACGAAGTTAAATTAATTGTCAAGAACTTGGTATTTATTTATAAGCAAACTTAACCGACCCATTATTAAGAGTAAACATATTTTCACCTTCTCTTATCTTCATCCTCATCATCACCCCCACCCCATCCACATCCTCATCCTCATCCTCATCCTCATCCTCATCCTCATCCTCATCCTCATCCACATCCTCATCCTGGCTAGATACCCGGTTTTGATTCTGCTGTGTATTAATAAAAATTATAATGTCCCCGTATAAGTGACGACATATTGCAACATACCTTCGTTGGCTCATTAGCTCAGTTGGTTAGAGCGTTGTGCTCATCGTGCAAAAGTCGTGGGTTCGATCCCCACATGGACTACAATTTTTTAAAGACAGTCGACATACAAAATGATTAATTAGTTTTTGCGCCACTTCTCATGAATACAATTATTGTCACCTAGATAGCGTTGTAGTTGAGCGCGAAATATAAATTCAAATTTTTGTGTCGCTTTTAGTAAATACAATTAGTGTCACCTAGATAGCGTTGTAGTCGAGTCAAGTTTAAATTCAAATTTTTTGTACCGCTTTTCGTGAATGTAATTATTATCACCTAGATAGCGCTGCAGTCGAGCGCGAAGTTTAAATGTTTGCGCCAATACCTACCTTGACAACTGGATGACGTTGCTGCACAGGTCATTAACCACCTATGTATATGCTTATTGCATCGTCTTTCTCTCATCGCCTAATTAGCCGAGTGGTTAAGGCGTTGGATTCCTATTCCAGTGGTAGCAGGTTCAAATCCACCTCGAGATACATTTTTAATTTAAAAAAAAAGTGACGTCAGAAGAACACACATGACATGAAGGAAGAAAATGGCGGAAATATGCTCGAGCTAGAGTGTAGGAACCGGAAATACGTTTGAAAATGCCGCCCTGTCAAACGCATATGGCGGAAGAAAATGGCGGATAAAATGAGGATAAAATGGCAGATAAAATGGCGGATAAAATGGTGGAAATGGTTAAAATATGCTGACACTAGAGCGTGGGAACCGGAAACACGTGACAAAATGGCGCCAAAACAAGATGTGACGTCATAAAATAGGCTCACACTAGAGCGTGGGAACCGGAAACACGTGACAAAATGGCGCCAAAACAAGATGTGACGTCATAAAATAGGCTCACACTAGAGCGTGGGAACCGGAAACACGTGACAAAATGGCGCCAAAACAAGATGTGACGTCATAAAATAGGCTCACACTCGTAGCTGAGATTTCCACATCTCCACATCCTGCACCAGAACCCCCAAATGCTATCTACTTATCATTTTTCTGAAAACGTTAAATTTTATAAAATATCTGTCCCATGTGACGGCCACTCTAAATTTGATTGTATCGAATAAATTGTGAATTTTCACTTTTCAACCAATGAGAGCATTTTGCTGAAAATCGTACTCGTTACTTCTGTTTGGAATTTTAAACACCTTCCACAAACATTGGTGGAATAAACAAATTAGTAGGTTACTATGTAAAGGTGGTGCATGTAGGACATCACATTGCAAATAGTATATTTTGACCCCCCCCCCCCCCCCTAAACGTACGTCACAAAACTATCTCTACCCTCCCTTTTCTGACTGTAAAATGTATCAAAATGTATCGTTCAAATCAAAACATCAAAACAGAATCAAAACACTCTCTTCTGATTTGTCCGGTAGAATGCGCCTGCTGGTATTATTCGCGCTGCTGTCCGCCAGTAGCGCTGCCAACATACTTGCACTGCTGCCCATGGCCACTCCGAGCCACTCTCTGTTTGTGCGGCCTCTACTTCACACTCTCTTCTGATTTGTCCGGTAGAATGCGCCTGCTGGTATTATTCGCGCTGCTGTCCGCCAGTAGCGCTGCCAACATACTTGCACTGCTGCCCATGGCCACTCCGAGCCACTCTCTGTTTGTGCGGCCTCTACTTCACACTCTCTTCTGATTTGTCCGGTAGAATGCGCCTGCTGGTATTATTCGCGCTGCTGTCCGCCAGTAGCGCTGCCAACATACTTGCACTGCTGCCCATGGCCACTCCGAGCCACTCTCTGTTTGTGCGGCCTCTACTTCACACTCTCTTCTGATTTGTCCGGTAGAATGCGCCTGCTGGTATTATTCGCGCTGCTGTCCGCCAGTAGCGCTGCCAACATACTTGCACTGCTGCCCATGGCCACTCCGAGCCACTCTCTGTTTGTGCGGCCTCTACTTCACAGTCTCTTCTGATTTGTCCGGTAGAATGCGCCTGCTGGTATTATTCGCGCTGCTGTCCGCCAGTAGCGCTGCCAACATACTTGCACTGCTGCCCATGGCCACTCCGAGCCACTCTCTGTTTGTGCGGCCTCTACTTCACACTCTCGCCGCCAGAGGACACCACATCACAGTGCTCAGTCCCTACAGCACCAACAACCCCAACATCACCGACATCATTCTAGAGGGCGCGCAGGTCAGAAGTCTTATTTAGATTCATTTGCCAGTTTTTATAAGATGTCATCTTTATACATACTCATAAATTGTATTTTTTTCACATGCATTAAATAACATTGGTCGTAAAACTGATCCCTGAGGCAACCTATTCTTCCATTGAGCTAACCTAAGCTAAGTCCTCCACTTTTTTAAATGTCACCCGATGGAATCTCTGTAAATCTACGAGGTTAATTAATTGTTGGCTGTTTCAGGATAAATATTTTCAAACAGTGGACTACAATTCGTTGATCATGAGCAACTGGCTGTCCACGCTGTGGTCCAAGAAACGCGCTGTGGATTACTTGCACGAGACGGCGGAGTTTGAGATGGCTTCTGAAGGTAAAAACTCTCTTTTCCAAGTCTGTGACAATATGTTGGAACGTTGAAAACGAACTGTGAGCACGTCGTGGAACTTATTGATTGATTTTAGCAGGTCTTCTACATTACCTCCACTAGAAATTCCAGCAATGCTGTATACATTGCTCACTACAATTGGATACCAAAACCAAAATAGAGGCGCACACAAAACAGTGACGTGTAGATTTTTCAGTAAAATCCTCGATTGAATAAATGTGAAATTTAACCGTTTTTGATAAGTTCAAATTTAGCCAAATCATTCAAACCCCATTTTTTCATATTAAACATATTTTTAGCAAAATCAGTCAAAATAATAATTGAGGAAATCGAAAGAATTGATTGAACAAAACTTAATTGGAAATTCTAACGATTACATATTACTCTAAAAATTACTCTACGAGCTTTGAACTTTTAAAAATCAACAAAACAAGAAACCCCGGGTAATTTTGGACTCACTTGTTCTGAATCAGCTGTTTTTGTTTCACAGGTTCACGTCTTCTGATGACCTCCAATGAACATTTCGACTTGATCTTCATCGACTTCGCCCTTCAAGAATGCTTCCTCGGGTTCGTCCACAAGTTCCGCTACCCTCCCGTCATCGGCCTGGTGCCCTACGCTTCTTTGCCATGGGCCAGCGAGCTGCTGGGCTACTCCGACAACCCCTCCTACATCCCCCACCCCCTGGTCCCCGCCACAGACAAGATGAGCTTCTGGTCCAGGATGGTCAACACGGTCTTCTACGTCTACTCGTACTGTGAGATCCACTTCTCATTGCTGCCGGCGATGGACAGACTCTCTAAGAGACATTTTGGAGATGAGACGCCAGGGTTGAGTGACATCGCGAAGAATTTCAGTCTAGTGTTTGTGAACAGTGTCGAAGGAGTTGATTATCCCAAACAGGCCATTGCGCAGATGATTCCTGTTGGTGGGATGCATTTCCTGCGTCCGAAGCCATTGCCTCAGGTAACGGACAGTCCTGTAGCCTGATTATGTATCTGCAAAGGGGACGAAATTGATTTATATCCCCAAGTAATGGAAGTCACACAATTTTGTAAATTTTTCTGACAAAATTTGATATTGATCTGACCATTTTTGTTTTTCAACCAATTTGGAGAATTTTACTTTATTAGTTTTATAAGTTTAACCAATGAACGGATTTCCAAAAAAATGGGTCTGTAAACCACAGAGTTGGTTCTTACATAATTGTAAAAAAATTTAAATCGATCGTAGAAACGGTGTGACCGTCCCCATGTAACATAGTGTAATGGTCCTGGTTATTAGAGTCTAAATCATTCGCTCTCTTCGCACGCTAAATATTATTATTGGTTCATAAATCAACAAAACCTCTCATCATCTGCATTCTATATTGCTACATTCCAGTTCTACCTGGAGCTGCTGGATGGCGCCACTGCCGGCGCCATCTTCTTCAGTCTCGGATCAGTGACGCGGGTGTCCGACATGCCCGTCGGCTTCGTCGACGAGATGATGTCGGCGTTCAGGCGGCTGCCGCAGAGGGTGCTGTGGAAGTGGGACGGCGAGGACATCTCAGAGTCACAATTGGCGCCCAACGTGTGGAGAGCGCCGTGGATGCCGCAGGTGGGGAAGAGGTTATGTGTATTGTTTATGCTCATGCCAGCTGCTGTGATGGATTAAATATCTATACTAATGTTATATGCGCCTGTTCGCTATACTTTACAGGGTTTATCAAATCCAAGACCCCCAAGAAAATAAATATTATATTCTTTCTTTCTAAAATATATATAATAATATAATATTATTATTGTCTTTTAGTGAATAATATACGTATGTAGCTAAAATTCCATACTCAATATCTTATTAAACTAACAGTCTTCTCTGGATAAAAATGGGGAGACAAGAATGCTTAACAATTGCTAGTTCGTACCACGTTAAAGGACGCAGTAAATCTAAAGAGAATATTGAGATTTTGTTCGATTTTTAAATCATTCTCCTTTACTAGAATGTACGATTTCTTCTCTGTCACTTGGAGGTACTGAATGGTCTGAAGGTATATCGAAATATTTTCCGATCTCATTCAGAGCACCGATCTTACTTTCCTACGTCTGACCGCCACTTTAGAGGTCTAGGTAAGCGAAAGGGAAACGCACAAAGAAATAATATAGTCCAATGTCTTTGGCACAAAGTGATTACTTTAAAATTTGTCTTCCCACTACAAAATTTAAGAAATCATATAGTAGGGACCCTTTGCATTCTAATAGACTAAATAATGCCACAAACTGGAGTACTTTATGACCTCTGGTACAACCTCGAAGTGTTAAATACGATTATTTTTCGATAAATATCACTGGAGATCATAAGGAACTCTAGTGTGTGGCATTATTTTAGTCTTTTACGCTGGTATGGGTCGCTACAATATTTTTTGTACATTATGTTAGTGTGAAGAAAAATTAAAAAAAAACTCGGACGAACCATGCGATTCCCGTTCATTACCCAGATCTCTAAATCCTCCTTCCCCAGGCCGACATCTTGGCTCATCAGAACATGCAGTGCTTCATCACTCACGGGGGATAGAGCAGCTTCCACGAGGCCACGGCCAGGGGAGTTCCCATGCCGATCACATTCGACCAGCAGTACTTCATCACTCAATCCTCCTTCCCCAGGCCGACATCTTGGCTCATCAGAACATGCGGTGCTTCATCACTCACGGGGGACAGAACAGCTTCCACGAGGCCACGGCCAGGGGAGTTCCCATGGTGATCATGCCGATCACATTCGACCAGCAGTACTTCATCACTCAATCCTCCTTCCCCAGGCCGACATCTTGGCTCATCAGAACATGCAGTGCTTCATCACTCACGGGGGACAGAGCAGCTTCCACGAGGCCACGGCCAGGGGAGTTCCCATGGTGATCATGCCGATCACATTCGACCAGCAGTACTTCATCACTCAATCCTCCTTCCCCAGGCCGACATCTTGGCTCATCAGAACATGCGGTACTTCATCACTCACGGGGGACAGACAGCTTCCACGAGGCTACGGCCAGGGGAGTTCCCATGGTGATCACATTCGACCAGCAGTACTTCATCACTCAATCCTCCTTCCCCAGGCCGACATCTTGGCTCATCAGAACATGCAGTGCTTCATCACTCACGGGGGACAGAACAGCTTCCACGAGGCCACGGCCAGGGGAGTTCCCATGGTGATCACATTCGACCAGCAGTACTTCATCACTCAATCATCCTTCCCCAGGCCGACATCTTGGCTCATCAGAACATGCAGTGCTTCATCACTCACGGGGGACAGAACAGCTTCCACGAGGCCACGGCCAGGGGGGTTCCCATGGTGATCATGCCGATCACATTCGACCAGCAGTACAACGCGGAGAGGGCGGTGGATCGCGGCCTGGGCGTCACACTCAGCATTGCGCATGTCACAGCTGACCTAGTGGTGGAGGCAGTGCTCAAGGTCACACAGGAACCAAGGTACAGGTCGTAGGATCCATCATTCAGGTCGTAGGATCTAAAGGTCGTAAATTCTATATAAGATGACATTACTGCTAAAGGTTTTGATCAAAATATTGTGTGTACCACGGTTCTCGTCAGATTACAAAGGTTAAGGGGGGAAGAGCGTAACCCCTACTTCGATAGAATTCGCTGTAACTTTGCATTCTTATAGACAATTTCATTCTACACCAGAATATGGCCCCCAAAAACTAGCATCGTGAACTAGTTTTTGAGATAAACCCATATGTCTCCCATTGTTAGCTTATGGCAGCCAAGAAAAATCGTGCAATTTTTACGCTAAAATAAAGAGCTAATTTTTTTGTGTCTATTGATTTCAACAATAAACTTATTTTCTAGTAGACATATGGATATATTATCAGGAAAAAAATATAAAACGATACCATCCTGAACTATTTTAAAAGTTAGACAGCAAAATCTAAATCATTTTCCTATACCTCCTGTGTTAAAAATTACCTCATCTTTTGAAGGCATCAAATTGAAAACTCAATATAAGTCATGGGTTGCAAGTTACATGACATTTTATGAATCCTTCATACTTAAATATAGTTGAAATGTTGGAAAAGTTAATAAATATTGCTAATTTCAGTAAAAAATATTTTGGGGTGTGGCATTCGATGTCCCCACCTTAATAAGAACGCGCATGTTGTGGAGGCTCGTGCTGTGAATATCACACTAACCTTCGGATGGGACGTTAAGACGTTGGCCCCTTGGTATCTCCTAGCTACCGAGCCTCTGCCGTGCGTCTATCTGGCATCATGTCCGATGCCATGTTGCCACCTCTTAACCTAGCTCTGTCTCTCCTAGCTACCGAGCCTCTGCCGTGCGTCTATCTGGCATCATGTCCGACGCCATGTTGCCACCTCTTAACCTAGCTCTGTCTCTCCTAGCTACCGAGCCTCTGCTGTGCGTCTATCTGGCATCATGTCCGATGCCATGTTGCCGCCTCTTAACCTAGCTCTGTCTCTCCTAGCTACCGAGCCTCTGCCGTGCGTCTATCTGGCATCATGTCCGATGCCATGTTGCCACCTCTTAACCTAGCTCTGTCTCTCCTAGCTACCGAGCCTCTGCCGTGCGTCTATCTGGCATCATGTCCGATGCCATGTTGCCGCCTCTTAACCTAGCTCTGTCTCTCCTAGCTACCGAGCCTCTGCCGTGCGTCTATCTGGCATCATGTCCGATGCTATGTTGCCACCTCTTAACCTAGCTCTGTCTCTCCTAGCTACCGAGCCTCTGCCGTGCGTCTATCTGGCATCATGTCCGACGCCATGTTGCCACCTCTTAACCTAGCTCTGTCTCTCCTAGCTACCGAGCCTCTGCCGTGCGTCTATCTGGCATCATGTCCGATGCCATGTTGCCACCTCTTAACCTAGCTCTGTCTCTCCTAGCTACCGAGCCTCTGCCGTGCGTCTATCTGGCATCATGTCCGACGCCATGTTGCCGCCTCTTAACCTAGCTCTGTCCCTCCTAGCTACCGAGCCTCTGCCGTGCGTCTATCTGGCATCATGTCCGATGCCATGTTGCCACCTCTTAACCTAGCTCTGTCCCTCCTAGCTACCGAGCCTCTGCCGTGCGTCTATCTGGCATCATGTCCGATGCCATGTTGCCACCTCTTAACCTAGCTCTGTCTCTCCTAGCTACCGAGCCTCTGCCGTGCGTCTATCTGGCATCATGTCCGATGCCATGTTGCCACCTCTTAACCTAGCTCTGTCTCTCCTAGCTACCGAGCCTCTGCCGTGCGTCTATCTGGCATCATGTCAGATGCCATGTTGCCGCCTCTTAACCTAGCTCTGTCTCTCCTAGCTACCGAGCCTCTGCCGTGCGTCTATCTGGCATCATGTCCGATGCCATGTTGCCACCTCTTAACCTAGCTCTGTCTCTCCTAGCTACCGAGCCTCTGCCGTGCGTCTATCTGGCATCATGTCCGATGCCATGTTGCCACCTCTTAACCTAGCTCTGTCTCTCCTAGCTACCGAGCCTCTGCCGTGCGTCTATCTGGCATCATGTCCGATGCCATGTTGCCGCCTCTTAACCTAGCTCTGTCTCTCCTAGCTACCGAGCCTCTGCCGTGCGTCTATCTGGCATCATGTCCGATGCCATGTTGCCACCTCTTAACCTAGCTCTGTCTCTCCTAGCTACCGAGCCACTGCCGTGCGTCTATCTGGCATCATGTCCGATGCCATGTTGCCACCTCTTAACCTAGCTCTGTCTCTCCTAGCTACCGAGCCTCTGCCGTGCGTCTATCTGGCATCATGTCCGATGCCATGTTGCCACCTCTTAACCTAGCTCTGTCTCTCCTAGCTACCGAGCCTCTGCCGTGCGTCTATCTGGCATCATGTCCGATGCCATGTTGCCACCTCTTAACCTAGCTCTGTCTCTCCTAGCTACCGAGCCTCTGCCGTGCGTCTATCTGGCATCATGTCCGACGCCATGTTGCCACCTCTTAACCTAGCTCTGTCTCTCCTAGCTACCGAGCCTCTGCCGTGCGTCTATCTGGCATCATGTCCGATGCCATGTTGCCACCTCTTAACCTAGCTCTGTCTCTCCTAGCTACCGAGCCTCTGCCGTGCGTCTATCTGGCATCATGTCCGATGCCATGTTGCCGCCTCTTAACCTAGCTCTGTCTCTCCTAGCTACCGAGCCTCTGCCCTGCGTCTATCTGGCATCATGTCCGATGCCATGTTGCCACCTCTTAACCTAGCTCTGTCTCTCCTAGCTACCGAGCCTCTGCCGTGCGTCTATCTGGCATCATGTCCGATGCCATGTTGCCGCCTCTTAACCTAGCTCTGTCTCTCCTAGCTACCGAGCCTCTGCCGTGCGTCTATCTGGCATCATGTCCGATGCCATGTTGCCACCTCTTAACCTAGCTCTGTCTCTCCTAGCTGCCGAGCCTCTGCCGTGCGTCTATCTGGCATCATGTCCGATGCCATGTTGCCGCCTCTTAACCTAGCTCTGTCTCTCCTAGCTACCGAGCCTCTGCCGTGCGTCTATCTGGCATCATGTCCGATGCCATGTTGCCACCTCTTAACCTAGCTCTGTCTCTCCTAGCTACCGAGCCTCTGCCGTGCGTCTATCTGGCATCATGTCCGATGCCATGTTGCCGCCTCTTAACCTAGCTCTGTCTCTCCTAGCTACCGAGCCTCTGCCGTGCGTCTATCTGGCATCATGTCCGACGCCATGTTGCCACCTCTTAACCTAGCTCTGTCTCTCCTAGCTACCGAGCCTCTGCCGTGCGTCTATCTGGCATCATGTCCGATGCCATGTTGCCGCCTCTTAACCTAGCTCTGTCTCTCCTAGCTACCGAGCCTCTGCCGTGCGTCTATCTGGCATCATGTCCGATGCCATGCTGCCGCCTCTTAACCTAGCTCTGTCTCTCCTAGCTACCGAGCCTCTGCCGTGCGTCTATCTGGCATCATGTCCGATGCCATGTTGCCGCCTCTTAACCTAGCTCTGTCTCTCCTAGCTACCGAGCCTCTGCCGTGCGTCTATCTGGCATCATGTCCGATGCCATGTTGCCACCTCTTAACCTAGCTCTGTCTCTCCTAGCTACCGAGCCTCTGCCGTGCGTCTATCTGGCATCATGTCCGACGCCATGTTGCCACCTCTTAACCTAGCTCTGTCTCTCCTAGCTACCGAGCCTCTGCCGTGCGTCTATCTGGCATCATGTCCGATGCCATGTTGCCACCTCTTAACCTAGCTCTGTCTCTCCTAGCTACCGAGCCTCTGCCGTGCGTCTATCTGGCATCATGTCCGATGCCATGTTGCCGCCTCTTAACCTAGCTCTGTCTCTCCTAGCTACCGAGCCTCTGCCGTGCGTCTATCTGGCATCATGTCCGATGCCATGTTGCCACCTCTTAACCTACCTCTGTCTCTCCTAGCTGCCGAGCCTCTGCCGTGCGTCTATCTGGCATCATGTCCGATGCCATGTTGCCGCCTCTTAACCTAGCTCTGTCTCTCCTAGCTACCGAGCCTCTGCCGTGCGTCTATCTGGCATCATGTCCGACGCCATGTTGCCACCTCTTAACCTAGCTCTGTCTCTCCTAGCTACCGAGCCTCTGCCGTGCGTCTATCTGGCATCATGTCCGACGCCATGTTGCCACCTCTTAACCTAGCTCTGTCTCTCCTAGCTACCGAGCCTCTGCCGTGCGTCTATCTGGCATCATGTCCGATGCCATGTTGCCACCTCTTAACCTAGCTCTGTCTCTCCTAGCTACCGAGCCTCTGCCGTGCGTCTATCTGGCATCATGTCCGATGCCATGTTGCCACCTCTTAACCTAGCTCTGTCTCTCCTAGCTACCGAGCCTCTGCCGTGCGTCTATCTGGCATCATGTCCGATGCCATGTTGCCACCTCTTAACCTAGCTCTGTCTCTCCTAGCTACCGAGCCTCTGCCGTGTGTCTATCTGGCATCATGTCCGATGCCATGTTGCCGCCTCTTAACCTATCTCTGTCTCTCCTAGCTACCGAGCCTCTGCCGTGCGTCTATCTGGCATCATGTCCGATGCCATGTTGCCACCTCTTAACCTAGCTCTGTCTCTCCTAGCTACCGAGCCTCTGCCGTGCGTCTATCTGGCATCATGTCCGACGCCATGTTGCCGCCTCTCGACCGAGCCGTCTACTGGACTGAGTATGTTCTACGTCACAAGGGAGCGAGCCACCTGCGCTCCCAAGCTGCTGACATGACGTGGTACCAACTACATCTACTAGATGTCGCGGCAATGCTGCTTGCGATCATGACAGCGATGTTTCTTGCTGCCAGGATGATCATCAGAAGAATAGCAGCGGGACTTAAATATAAAAGGGTTTAATAGAAAACAAAAACAGCTTTGAAAAGGTTATCCATCTATCAAACAATCAATACTCCTGACTGCTCAGGCTTTTAGACCAAAAGGTCTTTCTATCATAATTTGTTAAAGACACATATGTTATTTTTAAATATGTTTTTATAAAGTTCTGGTTTGCATAAATATTTCATAAATGTCCAAAAAAATGTGATGCTCGAAGATACAACTGAAAGATATATTGTTTCTATACCCAAACCGCTGTGAAATAAACTTGTTAAATGTATCTGTGATCTAGTGGAGCGGTCGCTCCACCCAGCCAAGTCGTATTATACACTCACAGTAACTCAACAAACCGTAAATGCCTATATAAACCGAGGAGCAGACCAACCACTTTTACTGTAAGCAACAACATAGCATTTTCGGCCTACTGGATCTCAAAATTGAAAAATCTCACATTGTTGCGAAATATCTTAATTTCGAGCTATGGCCCACCTGACAACATATATCATATTTGGGAATAATAGGTTATTCCATTTGCGAGCTAGAGGGCCGTGAACACAGTGAAATTACACCCCTTTTTAGAGGGTATCTTCTTCTTCTTCTTCTTCTTCTTCTTCTTCTTCCGCTTCTTCAGATATCAGGAAACGTCGCTATCACCGCCACAGCCTAAACGGCTGAACCGATCGATCTAAAATTTTTACCATATGTGCACTTTTGGCGTCTGAGGTGCCTTTTTATAAAACCAACCGTTAGTCGCCATTTTGAAACCGGAAGTGACGTCATATCTCAAAAACGGCTAGACCGATCGGAATGAAACTAGCGCCAAATGGTTCAGGCGGTCATCTTTGTAGAATATCAATTGTTGAAATAGACATGTACTATTACCGAAACCGGAAATGACGTCATAAAAATGCCAAATATTACAAAAATCATCCCTTATAACAATATCTACATATTCAGAAGGCTAATAATGTTTCATAACATTTATAGATACAAATTTTAAGTGGCATTGATGTCAGCCGCCATTTTGAAAACCGAAAATGATGCCATAACTCGAGAATGGCTGGACCGATTGGAACGAAACTTTCGCTTTACTTCATAGCATATTATTTAAAGCATACACAGTAACAAGCACAACTTTTCTTAGCAACCAAAACACAAAGGCGTATTTTTTAAAGGAATTATCGTCTTTGGTGCCATAATAGGTATATGTTACAAGTTGTAAGAATAAACTGAAAAAAGGAGTGATATCCCCATAAATAACACTCCGTGTAAAAATACCAGCCAAGTCTCTTCAACTAAAAAAAATATAAGAAATCTAAAAATTCAGCACTAAAAAGTAGTGATATCAAAAAATTAGCCAAGTCAAACATTTTCAAAAAATACTTGGCGCATCGTTTTTTTAGTGCATTATAGATTTATTATATGTATAGATAAGTATATCCCCATAAAAAACACTCCGTGTAAAAATACCAGCCAAGTCTCTTCATCTATAAAAAAAAGATGAAATCTAAAAAATCAGCACTGAAAAGTAGTGATATCAAAAAATGGGTCAAGTCAAAACTTAATTTTAAAAACCAAAATATAATTGGCCCATCGTGTATATAAATAGTATAGAAGTATATGCCAAAAATCAAATGTACCTATAAATATATATAATATACCTATAATGCTCTTAAAAACGATGCGCCAAGTATATTTTGGTTTTTAAAATTAAGTTTTGACTTGGCCCATTTTTTGATATCACTACTTTTCAGTGCTGATTTTTTAGATTTCATCTTTTTTTTATAGTTGAAGAGACTTGGCTGGTATTTTTACACGGAGTGTTTTTTATGGGGATATCACAACTTTTTTTAGTTTATTTAAACAGCTTGTAACACATATCGAAGAAACAATGACTAATTCCTTTAAAAAAATAAGCCATTTCCAATTTGGTTACTAAGAAAAGTTGCGTTTGGTAACAAAATATGCTTAAAGTAATATTCCATGAAGAAAATCGAAAGATTCGTTCAAATCGGTCCAGCCGTTTTAGATATGGCATCACTTCCGGTTAGCAAAATGGCGGCTGAAATCACTGGCACCTAGAATGTATTTATATAAATATTTTGTATCAGTATAAGCCTTCTGAATATGTAGTTATTGGAGTAAGAGGTGATTCAAGACTGATTCCTCATGTTATATAACGTCATTTCCGGTTTCGGTAATAGTACATTTATTTTTTGACTATTGCATTTTCATATATAAGCCCGTCTGAATCGTTTGACGCTAGTGTCGTTCAGATCGGTTTAGCCGGTTTTGAGATATGACATCACTTCCGGTTTCAAAATGGCGACTACCGGTTGGTTTTATAAAAAAGGCACCTCAGACGCCAAAAGTGCACATGTGGTAAAAATTTCAGATCGATCGGTTCAGCCGTTTAGGCTGTGGCGGTGATAGCAGTGTTTCCTGATATCATCTGAATCATCATCTGAAGAAGAAGAAGAAGAAGAAGTTGAAAGTGATGTAATTTCACGGTTTTCACGGCCCTCTAGTTCGCAAATGGTATAACCCATGGTAGAAGAATATTACTGTTTTACGAGGTAGCCCATTGCGCATGGTGGGCGGGGCTTCCACGCAGCTGCGATGTCACCTCGTTCACGCGGGAGACTGGAGACCAGCGTCGAGCATTGCAAATCATTGCGTGCAGTGTTGATTTCATTCACTCATCATTATATTCCGGGGGGGGGGGGGGGGGGGGGGGGGGGGGGACAATACAGTAATATAACCATAGATCGTCTTATAATCTGAACTTTCTAATCGAGAACAGAGAAAAATTATTCCACATAAACACATACCTATACACTTATGAAATCAATTGGGAGGCTGTCAGGGCATATTTAGTATTTTCAGTAGTTTTTTTATACCATAATAAAGTATGTACACTTGGACAGTAGATTTTCTATTGTTTCCCAAACAATCAAAAATTCGAAAAAGAAACGACCTGCGGGGCAAGAATTGGAAGGTTGTTTGCTTCAGTTTGTGCATTTTAAAGCCCCAGAATCACTTTTAATTTGTTTAAATTCTAAAAACGTCCCGCAGGGCTTTATGGGGGCTTAGCCCCCCAGACCCCCCCCCCCCCCCTCTAGTTGTCGCAATCACCCCTATGATGGAAGTAGTTCCTACACGCCTGGAGATCAAAACCGTAGTTACTTTTGAGTTTGACTGCCAAAATCAAAAAATTATCTTACAAGCCCTCCAGACCCCCCTCTCCCCCCCCCCTCCCCCGGCAAACGATTGTTGTTTCCTATATATGACGTACCATACAGTTATCAATTTTCCTTAAAAATTGCCCTGCCTCTGAACCCAGGCGCATAACCCGTTATATGTCTAGTTTCTAGATTAACTGCCTAGACGTGTTTTAGCATAAATTAAACAAATAAACAATTTGTATATTGTTACAAAGACGAAGCGTAAATAAACTGCTACGCAATATAACATGCCTGCGTGATTTGGTCTCACATATTTGTCATTGTATAAAGGATCGACAATGATGGATGGTATGGGAGGGAATCGGTCGTGGCATATAGGGATGCCGTCCCTGCAGCTTTTGCATCTCGTTTGAAGTACCTAAATCACAAAAACTTCAATCAGGGGCTCTAATCTATAACGAAAACGAAATCATACCGGCCTGGAATCCAAGCCGGAATTAAAAAATGATCCCAAAATGATCGGCTTGAAATGATTCCAAGCCGGAATTTTTTCGTTATACACGGAAATCGAACCTGTATCGCAAACCTAGAGCAATATTTAATATCGTCAACATTTTGAATAGTATGCATGATCAGATTGTCCCAATAGTATAAGCTGCATAAACAATAAATATATACAATTCAATCTTGTGATCACTGATCACTCAGCCAGACTATAAAGAAATTATTTTTTTATTAAGTTGGAAGTTTCCATTGAATACTACCAAAACAATTGTAGCAAATTTATATTGCAGTTGGTAAATAATTGTAAATGATCTTAATCATATCATATCCATGCTAATGCGCCATTCCTCTCCCCACATTCATTCATGTATTTCCACATAATCATTTGGACGATTAAATTTAAATAATGAATTTTATAATCGATCAGTATTTGTGGAAAATTCATTTCATTTATCACGTCATCGACTATTATCCTTATCACCTCGCTATTGAAAGGTTGAAAATATTACTTTGAGCCAAGTTATGTCGTCTGTTTCTACGTTCTAACGCAGCCAGAGCAAGCTCGGTGTGAACGAGGTGACGTCATGCGCGAGACCGAACGAAACTCGTCCGCCGGAATGGCACACCTCGCCTAACCAGTGATAGTTCCACTATGGGTATAACCTATTGTTGGCTCATTTGGAATATTTGGTAGTGTGGGCCATAGCTCCAAATTAAAATATTTCTCAACAATGTGATATTTCCCATTTTTGAGATCCAGTAGGCCGAAAATGCTATGTTGTTGCTTACAGTAAAAGTGTTTGGTCTGCTCCTCAGTTTATTATGCATTAACGGTATGTTGAGTGTGTGTGAGTGTACGGTACGACTTGGCTGGGTGGAGCGACCGCTCCACTAGATTTGATTAACGGCCTACTTCTATACTATTTATAAATTCACGATGCGCAAAGTATTTTTTGATAATGAACTTGGCCAATTTTTTGATATCACTACTTTTTAGTGCTGAATTTTTAGATTTCTTATATTTTTTTTTAGTTGAAGAGACTTGGCTGGTATTTTTACACGGAGTGTTTTTTATGGGGTCCACCTTAATCGAACAAAGTTAACATTTACAACAGCCTGGAGAATAGCATCCCAGGTTTCAAGAATAACGCAAAATATTAAAGTTCAAACAATGTACACTATAGATGCACACTATTATTATTACAATGTGCATTATTATTGCCAATACCATTGCATTTGTATCATGAAACAGTTATTATTCAACAATGAGATTATAAAAAAAAATTATGTGTATCCATAGAATTCTTCAAGCAACATTAAAAATGAATTCAAGTCGGACGCGTTTTGAAACAGTTTATAAAATTATTGAAGTATTCGTCCAGGAGTCAAGATTCACGCCGTTCCAACAACAAAATGAGAACACTTCGCCATATGTGAGTCAGTTGCATTCAAATACACAATGATTTCCAAAATAATTTAAGCAAAGTTACATGAGGTTAGTCTCTTTGACGGCTGCTACCTTAGCGCGGTGGTGGGGTTTGTGTTGGCCAATGATCCACTGCAGCTACGCCGGCGAGCATATGCTCATGTGTAAGGGCTACCCATGCCGGACAGATCAGTGGTGAGGCCCAGACAAAGAGCAGCCAGGGTCGGCCTAACCATGCCCTCCCTTGAATTTGCGGTCCCCTCGGGCAGGTCTTCCCCTCTCGAGATGGTGATCCTCCTGAAATCGGGTCCCGCCGGCCCGAATCCTCACACCCCCCGGTCCGTTCCCGTTATAATCACTTAATCTACAACATTAAAAGTAAAAATTAATGTGCGCAATATAATCTCGTCGTTGACGCGCCGTTAAACAATAATAATCAATCAATCTGTTTATTTTGTAGCCTTTTGTAGCTTTTTGTGGCACTTTGAGTGTTTTTTCATACGGGCAGGAATAAGAGCGTAGGGTGGGAAAGACTTGGTAATAATTGATTTGTAATACTGTGATTTGTGAATAATATCTTAATGCTTATCAGAAAACGTGTCTGCAGCGCATTGATTTGATAAGCATCCCTTTGATTGCATGAACATCATTAATATGATTTATGAAGCAAACCTAATGACTTGCAAATGATCATGGTGCGTACTGCGTAATACGTCTTCCATAAAACAAATTGTCAGATTAAAAACTCCTGAAACATTTGCGGTAGGATAAATTTAAATACACAATTTGATCTTGATCAGACATCTTTTGGACCAATCAGAGTATTTTGTTCAAAACCTACAAGTGACCGGCATGACATTGTACAATTCAGATCTTTGGTTCATTTAAATAGCAAATCGGGCAACCTTTTTAACTCTATTGTTTCGGGTTTTACAAGTTACTCGAGAATAGGAACCCTGGACCCTTACCTAATATCGCCAAATTTCAGTAGCACCGTGTTACTGTAGCACAACTTTTGTTTTAAAAGTTTTAGCCATAGGAGCTAACATTGTCGCCATGGCAACTAGCCGATCGTGCTACAGTAACACGGTGCTACTGAAATATCGCGAAATGGTAGGACGGTGCTACCTATCTTAATAACCCGTAGTAGCACCGACCTTGAACTCAGCACCATCGTAGCACCAACATTTCGCGATATTAGGTAAGGGTCCAGGATGGTTATTCTTGAAATAGTTATCACGTCATAAGTAATGACTCATAAGAAAGTCATAATATTAACATGGTGAGAGATAGGACAAATTTCCTTATGACATCATAACTTGGAGTTATGACGTGATAACTTTTTCAAGAATAAGCCCCCTGGTAACAAGAATCTGAATAATCATTTCATAATGTGAATTGTGGGAACAATATGTTCAATAGTGCCACACTGTTTCTACAATTTGCATTATTAATAAATGCAATTACCTTTTGATTATTCAAACAATTACTATTCAACAATGCGATCATAAAGATATCTGTAACCATGGAATTCATCACTCTACATTTAAAATGAATTCAAAGTCGGACGCGTTTTGAAACAGTTTACACAATTATTGACGTATTCGTCTGAGAGTCGAGATTCACGCCGTTTCATCAACAGAATGAAAACACTTCGCCATATGTGAGTCAGTTGTGTTTCTAGTTTCTTATTTGTTTATTTTAAACCTTTTGATGGCACTTTCAAATCTATAAGTCATATGGGAAGGAATAAGTCTGCAGTAGAGTGGGCAAGACTTGTCTTGAATGTGAATTAGGTTCAGTGTAAATCAGGAAAACGCGTTGATAACGCGTTGATCAGCAAGCAATAAGACAATTAACTGAAGGAATGTGGGAAAGAGGTGATACCAAGAGAATGGTATTTTTAGATCTGGTCAAGGCTTACGACAGAATGTCGAGGGAACAAGTCTGGAAATGTCTGGAAAATAAGAGTTAATCCAACGAATTAATAGCACGTATTTAAATCACACAATTATTGTTGGGAGATCGGTATGGTTTACAGTTGGTGATGCCTTAAAGCAGATGGTACTCAACCTTTTTGACTTGCGGGCCAATAATACGAATTTGCTTTTGTTGGTGGGGCCGCATTTTTTAAAAAAAAAAGTACAACAATGCTCACGTGATCATAGGTATAGGTTCATTCCAGGCGCGTAGAACTACTTTTTATTTGGGGTGTGGGGGGGGGGGGGGGAGGGGTGGATTGCGACACTTGAAGGGGGAGGTAAAGGTGGCGCGAAGCCCCTCAGTTTTAGCCCCGTAAGTGTTTTTTTTTTACAAATTTAAAAGTGTTTCTTGTCTCCAAAATGCACGAACTGAAGCAAACTATAAGAACCCTTCAATTGTTGCTTACGGGTCTGGTTCTGGGTCATTCAGTACACTTCTTTTACAATTTTCGGAATTGGTAAAAGGCTTCATTTTCATTGCAACAAGTATGAAGTTACATTAAAAAGCTTCTGTCGCAATTTCAGCCTGATGAGTGGATCCTCCTAACATGACAATTGACAACTCCCTAAATTTCTCTCAAATGAAACGAGAAATTATAATTTTATTTTATATTATTTTCACAGTGAACACATTTTTGAATAAGTAGGTATTTGAAACATCACCTGGGGGGCACAAAAATCAGTCTCGCGGGCCGCAGGTTGAATACTACTGGCTTAAAACAAGGAAGCTTCTTATCACCAATACTATTTGCAATAGTAATGCACTGTTAGATAAAGTTGACAGACTATAAGGACACACAAACCTATATACCGGGTGGCGCATAAAAAACGCACAATGGCCAATGGACGAAACTACTGCATACATCGGACTGAAAATTTGACATAATATAAACAAAATACCAAGGTTTAATGTGTGAAAGTTTCAAAATCATTACTTTGGTGGGAAAAAAGTTACAGCAGTTCGAATTTGGTTGTCGAAAAATCGATTATACGGAGCGCAAATAGGGCGCGTCCAGAAAACGTGAATTGGTTGGGAGTGGGACGCTGTTTATTCAAAACTACGCATGATAACAAGCTCAAAATATAAAATTGTATGCAAAATATATTGCCATCAATGGTGTAAAACTTTCAATAAATTTGAATAAATTGAACGCAAGTTATGGTACCTTGAAGCTGAGATTAAAAGCAGAATAAGAGTGAGATAATTACACTTTTTGAAATTATCTTGAGTAATAAAACTTAGAAATGATACTATTTTTACTGAATTTATAGCAATATAATTTGTTTAAAATTTAAAATTTCATATTGAGTTCGTAAGCAGTTTTGAAGAAACAGCGTTCCGGCCAATGGACGTTTTCTTAACGCGGGCTATTTGAGCTCCGTATAATCGATTTTTCAGCAACCAAATTCTAGCAGCTGTAATTTTTTTCTCACAAAAGTAATGTTTTTGAAACTTTCACACATTAAACCTCAGTATGTTGTTTATATTATGTGAAAATTTCAGCCCGATATATGCAGTAGTTACGCAGTAGATGTAGACGCAGCAGTAGCAGTAGATGTTTCGCCCATTGTGCGTTTTTTATTCGCCACCCGGTATGCAGATGAGAGAAGAAGAATACTTTATTAAAAACACTGCCATAAGAAATGGTTGCCACAAGGACACAGTATAACAAATATAAACAAGTAGATGAATTTGATATTCAATATAACAACTAAGCATAATAAATCTTCATTAATATGAAATATTTGAAGATGAAAATTATTGAAAAACAATGATATTACAATGATAAAAAAATAGTGCATAACATAATGTGAATGATATTGAAACAGATGATGATGATGATGATGATGATGATGATGATGATGATGATGATGATGATGATGATGAAAATGATACCTAACTGTCCTAATGATGTAAACTATAAAGATGATTTCGCAAAATTGCGACAGATCCCTTAATTGTTGCGTTTTTTCAATACTGAACAATACTGTTGCGTATTAGAAATGAAGGACAGGAGGTACAGGAGAAGGTGGATAGGTGGATAGGATAACATAACAAGGAAACTTGGGCTACATTAAATTTTGGTACGTTTTCTAAAATATGCACAAATTTCAGAGCCCGTAGGTTAAGCTCTCAAACAGGTTTTCTTTGCGCTGGTCGGTATAATTCTGTAATCCTGCAAGTTTTTAAATCCCATGCATTTTTATTGACCAAGCTGTTCAATACTGAGATATTGGAGATGATCCAACCAATCAGGAACTGAAATATCAAGTAATGAAATGTGGACCGTTTCTCCACAATTAACTTTAGATTCAGTTTCTATACCAAGATAATAATGGATACTCTGCTATATTTTCCGAATTCATTCATATTTCAATTTTGTAGTGTTAGTTACTGCATTACTTGCATTCCAATTCCAGCTGTGAATAATGTACCGGTGAAAGATTGATTATTAGAATACATTTTAAAATACCTGTGCTTATTATTGCAACAATTCCGTAAGCCGTCAACAATTAGGGTATCAAAGTAATAACTTATTTTCAACAATGTGTCTTGTAACCTAGTTAACTATCTTCATTACAAGCAAACAGTGAACCTTGTTACAGACGTTTTAAAAGTTTGGTTGATTCAAAAATTGTAGGAAGTCATCTAAGACACTATGGTATAGCTTTATTATAATTATAAGATCTCCATTATAATTTATTATAATTTAAACTAATCTGAAACTTGTTTTGAATCCGACTGCAGTGTGACATCTCAAGCAAGGAGAGAAACACCATTTGAACAATCACTGACTTGCCGCAACTCAAGAGATTCATTGAATAACATTCAAGAAAGGGCATTAGTCCATGGTAAGTAGTTCTGAGGTAAATGAAAAAAAACTATGTAAAACTTTGTATATATTTAAAAACAAATAACAGTGTTGATTCAAATACTAAAAAATATTAGCGTTTACACATGTTTGTTAGATTATTTATTTAAACCTTAAAACACCTCTATTATAGGGCGTTTTTGCTCTGGAATTTTGCCCTTTCTTGAATACAAATGTGTTTTCCCAGAACTACGGTACCTAGGTAAAAAAGTTCACAATAATGCTACATCATTGCTTAAAAAGCAGACAATTGCTCTTTACTTTAAAAAAATCAACACTGAAAATGAGTGATATCAAAAAAGAAGCCAAATGAATGACATTTCCAAATATTAATCTTATCTTTGATATAAAATAAACATCGAGATATACTTTAAAAATGTACTTGGCGCATCGATTTTTAAATACTTTCTTTAAAGTTTTAAAGTTGGATTAAATATTTCCATCTCGTGTAGGTAACGATCTTCAGAATGTGCATCTATCTTCAATAATGCGATTTCCACAGTCCATTTCGTAATTTTGTGGACTTATACTCTTTCTTGAATAATATTAGGCGTATATTAATACTTAGCGCTTATGGCAAAGATATTACATGTTAGTTTTACCACCACTTACTGGTTTTACAGGACAATTGTTGGCCATGATACGTACCTATCACATTCTATGCAGTGTTATAGTTAGGCGTCAGTATTGTTCACTTTGGCGTCAGTATTGTTCACTGTTTGATGTCAATCTTCCGTTGTCAACAGGGATCGCATCACCAGACCCAAAGACCAGGAGCTGTGCCAGGAAGCAGCAGATCACTTGAGATTAGCCGGATAGGTACGTAAAACACGTAAGTACCTTTTACCTAAATAGTGCTGCCGCCCTGCTGCTGCTGCTGCTATTGCTGCTATTGCTGCTGCTGCTATTGCTGTTGCTGCTGCTGCTGCTAGGGTGTTGGAAGTACTTTCTGTCGTGTTCAGTTTGTACCTCATAGGTTGGCGTGTCGGGCGGGTTCAGATTGTACTTCATCGGTGGGGAACATGAAAGGAGCCTCCTCGAAGATTTCTCTTTGTTCTTCAGAGGAAAGTACTCTGACAGAATGTAAGAGCAATCGGGCGTTCCCTGGGCAACGACATACGACTTCATGCTCACAACAAATGGCGTCCGCAAGTCATATCTTGTGAATGTCAATCCAAATCACATTGCTCACTATCTTATGGGATGGAATCCAGTCGATTCTAATACTTATGTCGAATATTTCAAAATGTTTTTGAGCACGAGGCCGTGTGTTGGCTAATCCATTCAACAGTTTCTATGTACTTTTGATATATCATTTGACTTGTTATAAAACCAACCGGAAGCCGCCATTTTGAAACCGGAAGTGACATCATATCTCGAAAACTGGTAGACTGATCGGTACGAAACGAGCGCCAAACTATTCGGAAGGCCATCTCTATGGAATAAGAACAGTCAAACCAGAATTTTCATATTATGAGACCGGAAATGACGTCATTCAAATTTAAAAATTATTATTATCCCCTCTCTATGTATGTGAATACATATTCAGAAAGCTTAAAATGATACACATTATTTGTTGGCTGTACAGTAAGTTCAGCAGCCATTTTGAAAACCGAAGTGTTGCCATATCTCGGAACGGGGTTTTTCGATTGGAATGAAATCTTTGCTTTTCTTTATGAAAGATCATTTAAAGAAATATATAGTACCATACGCAGATTTTCATTAGTAGTAACCAAATTGTAAATGGCGATTTTTTTAAAAGGATTTAGTAATTGTTCATTCGATATGACGTTAAGAATAAACTAAAAAAGGAGTGATATCCCCATAAAAAAACACTCCATGTAAAAATACCAGCCAAGTCTCTTTAACTTAAAAAAAATGAAAACTTCTGCACTGAAAAGTAGTGATATCAAAAAATGGGCCAAGTCAAAACTTTATTTGAAAATCAAAAAATACTTGGCGCATCGTTTTTTTAGGGCATTATAGGTAAACTATATGTAATATGTATATTTGATGTATATTTTCTATCTGGTCTATACTTCTAAACTATGTATAGTACACGATGCGCCAAGTATTTTTTGATTTTCAAATAAAGTTTTGACTTGGCCCATTTTTTGATATCACTACTTTTCAGTGCAGAATTTTTAGATTTCATATTTTTTTTTAGTTGAAGAGACTTGGCTGCTATTTTTACACGAAGTGTTTTTTATGGTAAAACTTACTTGAAGATACCATACATTTCGTTCCGTTGATCCCAATGTATTGAAATCTTTACATAATTAATAGCAACGTATTATGTTTCAAATTTAAAATTTTCAGATTGATTTCGTAAGCAGTTTTGAAGAAACAGCGTCCCTGCCGTTGGACGCGGGCTATTTAAGCTCCGTATAATCGATTTTTTGACAACCAAATACGAGCAGCTGTAACTTTTTCCCACTAAAGTAATGCTTTTGAAACTTCCACACAATAAACCTTAGTATGTTGTTTATATTATGTGAAGTTTTCAGCCCGATGTGTGCAGTAGTTTCGTCACAGCGTAGTCTCGCCCTTTGGCGTTTTTTATGCGCCACCCGGTATATATACCTCACAATGAAACAAAAGTACCCTACAAGCAATTACAGATGATGCTAAGTCACTGGGCAAGCACTCAATTTCTGGGAGAAGAGAAATTAATCTGGGCCTCGACTTATTAATATATGAATTATTCTAAAGCTATAGTATAAACTAGTACTAGTATACTAGTATCTATAGTATACTTAACTGTAGAATTGTTAGAGTATGTTGCTATTTGATCGGAACTTTGCAAATCTAAAGGGTTGGTTGACGAAGACATGAAAACATTTTAATTTCATGGTAGGAAATGCAATATCTTACTGCTGGAAAATTTAGATCTCAGTACTAGGCGATAGTTCGTTTTGTACCACAAAGATAGTTGGTCAGAAGCACGGAGGTCAGAAGTCCAATTTAGATTTTGCGTTGCACCCTATTAAAATGATGTAATCACGCTCCATCAGTTGCAATTTGGCTCATGTCAACAAAGGTTACATTAAAGATTTCATACACATTGACTCCATTACAAATATAACTGGATGAAGATAGAATGACTGGTTTTCGAGTTCATCTCAAGAATCGTTGATTAGTACTCCCGCCCTTCTACCTCTGACGTACAGGATTGATGTAGCTATGCATTGTCCTGGCTACTCGTTCCTCTAAGTTAATTCACAAGATCCCTCGTTTTGTTTATAACATCACGAGTGTATCACATTTACACTTTAAACTTATTGATTATTAAAATTTACAGTTATACAATTGGTGGCAGGTGTAGGTAGGTACAAAATTATTGAGCGAGCGAAGCGAGCGTCTCCTTTTGGCTCGCTTGGCACGGACCTCTGTTTTTCTTGTCTGTCGTCTGCTCGTATACAGATCGCACCGTTTATTCGATCGAACTGAAATTTTGCACACATGTCCAGACCAAATATGAGATTTGCAGACCCCATTTTTTTTAAATCCCCTGATTGGTTCAAATTTAAAAAAAAATCTTGAGATAGGTAGATCCAATCAATTTGAAATTTAGCATAGTCATTTCAACCAACATTGTACCCAATCATAAAAAGTTTCAGCCAAATCCTTCCATTGGTTAAAATTTAAAACCATCTTTCCTGTGTTTCTTGAAATTTAAACTAGAACCGATTGAACGATCAACTTATAACTTCGCATGATGGTTGGGGCCAACATTATCTGCATATTTTCCATTTTCATACTAATCTGTATTTAAATCCAAAAGTTATTGACATTTTACTGACATTTTGCGTGTTGGCTGTCAAATTCACGGCGACTTCGACTCTTCAGTTCAAGGCAAGGTAGTTAGAGCAGAAACTTTCAAACGCATATGAAACTGATAATGACCATTCAACAGTCGATCTGATATTGTGTAGACACACTTATATCATATGAGTGGCCCCTGGTATATTTTTTGAAGGAGATCCTGGGAATTTTGAAACTTCACACGGAACCGTTCAATCATAAAGATTCAATCTATCAACTTAAAACTTTGCATGGTTATTTGGACCAATATTTTAGGAATTTTTTGAGATATTTATACAAGTCTGTGACGAAATTCTAGAATGATTGGCTTTTAATGACATTTTCGAAAGACAGAATTTCGGTTCGAGGTGTTGCGCGTATCCGTGCTCGCTCATCAACGCGTTACCCAGAGCGTTTTCCTAGTTATTCAAAACAAAACGCTATAACCACCTACACTTTTAACATTTACCTGTATAAAATATAACCTAATTTAGCGTTATTTTTAGTTGCATAAAGTTGGTAGTCTTTTTGCCTTTATGACTTTTTGCAAAGACAACAATCGTATTGTCTCACAAACCATAATCTAGTGGAGCGGTCGCTCCACGCCAGCCAAGTCGTACGGCGAACGCACACTCCCATTTAAAATGGCTGGATAACCTACTTTTACTTGTAAGCATCAAAGTGGCATTTTCGGCCTACTGGATCTTAAAATTGGAAAATCTCACATTGTTGCGAAATATCCTAATTTCGAGCTATGGCTCACCCTACAGCATATACCAAATTTGGGAACAAAAGGTTACGTCCTTTGCGATCTATAGAGGGCCTTGAAAACAGTGAAATTACACCCTTTTTGATCTGATGATGATGATGATGATTCTGATATCAGGGAACGTTGCTATCACCGCCACAGCCTAAACTGCACAACCGATCGATCTGAAAATTTTACCACATGTGCACTTTTGGCGTCTGAGGTGCCTTTTTATAAAACCAACCTGTAGCCGCCATTTTGAAACCGGAAGTGACGTCAAATCTCAAAAATGGCTGGACCGATCGGAATGAAACTAGCACCAATTGATTCAGACGGTCCTCTTTATGACAAATCAATAGTGAAACTAAACTTTTCTAATTACTGAAACCAGAAATGACGTCATAGTTATTCGAAATCTGCCTTAATTCACTTCCCCTTTATATAAAAACCTATACATATCTATTTAGAAGGCTTATAATGATACATAACATTTATAGAAATAAATTCTAGGTGGCAGTAATTTGAGCCGCCATTTTTAAAATCGGAAGTGATGCCATATCTCGAAAACGGCTGGACAGATTGGAACGATGTTTTCGCAATTCTTCATGGAATATCACTTTAAGCTTATATTAAGGACCAAACAAAAAATTTCTTAGTAACCAAATCGTAAATGGCATATTTTTTTAAAGGAATTAGTCATTCTCATTGTTGCTTTGATATGAAATTGGTAAATAAGTTGTGTAAATAAACTAAAAAAATGAGTGATATCCCCATAAAAAACACTCCGTTTAAAAATACCAGCCAAGTCTCTTCAACTATAAAAAATAGAAGAAATCTAAAAATTCAGCACTGAAAAGTAGTGATATCAAAAACTGGGCCAAGTCAAAACTTAATTTTAAAAACTAAAATATACTTGGCGCATCGTTTTTTACGACTGTATAGGGTAGGTAGATTTTATGAATATTACACAGCTGGCCTATACTTCTAAACTATCTATTATGCACGATGCGCCAAGTAAATTTTAGTTTTTAAAATTAAGTTTTGACTTGGCCCATTTTTTGATATCACTCCTTTTCAGTGCTGAATTTTTAGATTTCTTCTATTTTTTTTTTTAAAGTTGAAGAGACTTGGCTGGTATTTTTACACGGATTGTTTTTTATGGGGATTTATGTTACGCGATCTACGATGAAAAAAGATAAGAATTAGGATGTAGGCTAGTTAGTGTTTTCATTCACTATATTTTCATCGGAGAAAGGTAAAGACAAACAAATATTATAATATAGGATACGCATAAATAGCAAATAAAAACATTACAATCTAAGCCTTTCAGCTCATAATATTGGTAAAATTGTAACTATTGGCTAACATTTCTGTATTATTCATGTAATTGAATCTAGAAATAAATATTTTATTAAAAGTAATAATGCGTTGTCTCTAAGTATCCTAAAATTGAGAGTAAATTTGTTCGATTTAAACTGGGTGCCCATTTACCAATGTACACTTGCCAAACAAAAATTGATCGTTCAATAAATCTGATAGGCTGATAAATGTAAGATCGCACCATCAGAATTCAGTCTAAGCGATCTCATTGTCTCACTCTAGTAGGTGACCTCACATCTCAATGATAATAACAAGTTATGATTGGTTATGGGACATGACCAGCAGTTATTCAAGTTTGGTCAACGATAAATTTTTGTTTGGCCGAGTGTACGTACACCCAAAAAATCATAAAACGGTATTCGAACGAAATGGATTGGCAGCAGGTCTGGTTCCTTATCAATCAATTCCTTGTTATTATCAAAGCAATCAGAGCACACCGACTAGAGGTAGATAACAAGTTAGTAAAGACTACATCGGATGATGTTATACAATTTGTATCAATCAATTTCTTTCAAATACTGTTTTATCGATTTTGCTGAGTGTATTTACCTTTTCGTATCAAAGTATGGATCAGAAACTTAGCCAGGAATCAGGAACTATCCAGCGTTGGCAATAAAAGTCTCAGTTGATCTTACACTAATAGTATTTATTATTTTAATAATCATCAGTCAATTTTATATTTAAGTCCCGCTGCTATTCTTCTAGTGATCATCCTGACAGCAAGAAACATCGCTGTCATGATCGCAAGCAGCATTGCCGCGACATCTAGTAGATGAAGTTGGTACCACGTCATGTCAGCAGCTTGGGAGCGCAGGTGGCTCGCTCCCTTGTGACGTAGAACATACTCAGTCCAGTAGACGGCTCGGTCGAGAGGTGGCAACATGGCATCGGACATGATGCCAGATAGACGCACGGCAGAGGCTCGGTAGCTAGGAGAGACAGAGCTAGGTTAAGAGGTGGCAACATGGCATCGGACATGATGCCAGATAGACGCACGGCAGAGGCTCGGTAGCTAGGAGAGACAGAGCTAGGTTAAGAGGTGGCAACATGGCGTCGGACATGATGCCAGATAGACGCACGGCAGAGGCTCGGTAGCTAGGAGAGACAGAGCTAGGTTAAGAGGTGGCAACATGGCGTCGGACATGATGCCAGATAGACGCACGGCAGAGGCTCGGTAGCTAGGAGAGACAGAGCTAGGTTAAGAGGTGGCAACATGGCATCGGACATGATGCCAGATAGACGCACGGCAGAGGCTCGGTAGCTAGGAGAGACAGAGCTAGGTTAAGAGGCGGCAACATGGCATCGGACATGATGCCAGATAGACGCACGGCAGAGGCTCGGTAGCTAGGAGAGACAGAGCTAGGTTAAGAGGTGGCAACATGGCATCGGACATGATGCCAGATAGACGCACGGCAGAGGCTCGGTAGCTAGGAGAGACAGAGCTAGGTTAAGAGGTGGCAACATGGCGTCGGACATGATGCCAGATAGACGCACGGCAGAGGCTCGGTAGCTAGGAGAGACAGAGCTAGGTTAAGAGGTGGCAACATGGCATCGGACATGATGCCAGATAGACGCACGGCAGAGGCTCGGTAGCTAGGAGAGACAGAGCTAGGTTAAGAGGCGGCAACATGGCATCGGACATGATGCCAGATAGACGCACGGCAGAGGCTCGGTAGCTAGGAGAGACAGAGCTAGGTTAAGAGGTGGCAACATGGCATCGGACATGATGCCAGATAGACGCACGGCAGAGGCTCGGTAGCTAGGAGAGACAGAGCTAGGTTAAGAGGTGGCAACATGGCATCGGACATGATGCCAGATAGACGCACGGCAGAGGCTCGGTAGCAAGGAGAGACAGAGCTAGGTTAAGAGGCGGCAACATGGCATCGGACATGATGCCAGATAGACGCACGGCAGAGGCTCGGTAGCTAGGAGAGACAGAGCTAGGTTAAGAGGTGGCAACATGGCATCGGACATGATGCCAGATAGACGCACGGCAGAGGCTCGGTAGCTAGGAGAGACAGAGCTAGGCTAAGAGGTGGCAACATTGCTTAGATGAATGATCATAATGATATTCCATCAAAAGAATATCCATCAAACGAAAAAATTCCACTTGTGAGAATGTAATATGGAGAAGGGAGGAGAGGAAACCCGGTACCGGCATGTAGCCTACTCCTGACAAAAGAAACCAAAGGGATCAACGGCTTAACGTTCTATCCGAAGGACGGTGTGATATTATCAGCATGAGCCTCCACAACCCACGCAGTCGAGAGACTAATAACAAGTGGAGGGAGGTCGTCACACTAACCCCCAAACACCCCAGATGCAGCAACCCGCATTCCAAGTACTGACCCCGCTTAATGTTCATAAACCTTGGCGATCCTACGAGAACCGTGGTATCGAATACACTAGCCGTTGGTAACACCCTTGGTAGTTATGTCGTCCTCATATTGTGTGTTCGTCCTGGATCCTACGACCTGTACCTTGGATCCTGCGTGACCTTGAGCACCGCCTCCACCACTAAGTCAGCTGTGACATGCGCAACGCTCAACTTGACCCCCAAGCCGCGATCCACCGCCTTTTCCGCGTGGTACTGGTGGTCGCCGGTGACAGCCATAATCACCATGGGAACTCCCTTGGCCGTGGCCTCGTGGATGCTGTTCAGGCCGCCGTGAGTGAGGAAACATATGATGTTCGGATGATCCAAGATGTCGGCCTGTGGAATTGTGAACAGAAACCGCATTATTTCAATCAGTATTTATTGGCTTTTGGCGATTGCAGATCATGCCTTCATGGTATTGGTCGATCACGAACGTTATCTCTCAAGTTTCCAAATGTTCCGTATCGCTGATCCAAAAACTCTAGTGCCAAATGTGAAAACATTTCAAATAAAATGCGTTTAAAATGAGTAGGATTAGTTCTGAACTTTGAGATTGCAACAAATCTCAAAAAAGCGCGGACTTTTTAGTTCAAGTCGTCTATAAGCGAATGCTTTGGTTTCACTGCGAACCTCAACTTAGTTTACATATTATATAATTTGCAGGCAGCACAATGAAACTATTCTTAGTCAACCTGAATTAAGAGTTCAATCGCTCTTGATAGCGTAACAGGTACCATACAACTTACTTGTTGATTTTCTTTCTGTATCCTCTGAAATTTAAATGTTTAGATTTTGATGGTGGATTTCCAACAGATATTGTGAACAGCACAAATAACATTGACAGTGGTTCTAATCAATTCACTTCAAGACAAAACAAGTCGCGAGTACATTATCCACTCACCTGCGGCATCCACGGTGCTCTCCACACGTTGGGCGCCAATTGTGTCGCTGAGATGTCCTCGCCGTCCCACTTCCACAGCACCCTCTGCGGCAGCCGCCTGAACGCCGACATCATCTCGTCGACGAAGCCGACGGGCATGTCGGACACCCGCGTCACTGATCCGAGACTGAAGAAGATGGCGCCGGCAGTGGCGCCATCCAGCAGCTCCTGGTAGAACTGGAATGTCGCAATATAAATAACATATAGTGGGATATCTACTTGACTTGACTGGGTATGTGCGCTCCAATGTAAGTATCTGTTATGAGTACCTACTTTTAGGGATGCAATCTTGAAAACAAATACTAATCTCCCTCCTTGATGTAAAGTTTTCGTATTTTCATAAAGAATTATCTGACCTTCACAATAATATACCTACTTTGTTGTTGATAAATTCAATAAATCACCTCGAAAATTAATCAACTGCGTAAATACTAAATACACAATTTGGAATTATTTGAAATCAATTATACATTTTCTCGATCGCCTGCAGGTAACTTTGTTCTTCGCTGTTCTTGTGATTTTATTTTAAAGCTTCGAATATTTGGGTCTTTTCTGTTGCAAGGAAAGAAGTTGTAGGCTCACCTTTTGAAATGAAAAGAACTAAGAAGTCAGAAATAATGAAGAAGAAAGGTGGCTTATCAGAGGGATATTGCTATTATTCAATTGTTGTTTACCTGAGGCAGTTGCTTCGGAGGCAGAAAATGCATCCCACCAACAGGAATCATCTGCGCAATCGTCCCTCTAGGATAATCTAGTCCATCAACACTGTTCACAAACACTAGACTGAAATTCTTCCCAATGTCACTCAACCCAGGCGTCTCATCTCCAAAATGTTTCTTGGAGAGTCTGTCCATCGCCGGCAGCAAGACGTAGTGGAACTCATAGTACGCGTAAGCATGCAGGGCAGTGTTGAGAAGTCTTGTCCAGAAGCCCATCTTGTCCGTGGCTGGCAGCATGGGATGCGGCATGTAGGCAGGGTTCTCTCCATAGCCCAGCACCTCGCTGGCCCACGGCATGGTGACGTAAGGCACCAGGCCGATGACGGGAGGGTAGCGGAACTTGTGGACGAACCCGAGGAAGCATTCTTGGAGAGCGAAGTCGATGAAGATCAAGTCGAAATGTTCGGTGGAGTTCATCAGAAGTCGAGAACCTGAACAACAAGACAAAACATTATTACATATTCTACGACTTACGGTTTAACAGGAGCCGACATTCGTATTGTCTACAGGAGAGGAGATCATTTATGGTCAATAAGTTTTCCGTAGGACCATTCGGCTGAATTGAAAGGTCCAACAATGGCATATAGCCATGTAGACATGTTTAAGTGAAAGCATTGGCATTAATTTACGGCGAAGGGGTTGAGAAGTAAGGGTAAGGTAGCTTAAAAGAAAGTGATGATCTAACTCACACACAATCTATCCTAGAATCCATTGTGTTCTAGATAATGGAAAGACCAATGTGTTCTACCTAAAAACTATCCATATTACCTTTTGAAGCCATCTCAAACGCGTCCATCTCGTGAACGTAGCTGATGGCTTGTTTGTTGGACCACAGCGAGGAAACCCAGTTGCTCTTGATCAGCGTCCTGTACTTGATGGTGTGGTGGTACTTCTCCTGGAACAGAGGATTATGGAAGGACGTGGCAAACCACAAACTACAGTAGAATCTGCCGCTAGGAAAGGCATGATTCAACTATATTAACATCAAACTGCAGTTGCGGTTTAATATTGTAACTTTAGTATTAATTCCGTTGCATATTAAAAATTGATTAGGTTTCATTAAATTAATTTTGAATAAATTTGATCCTAATGAACCGCTCTAATATTAGCAATTACATTTTAATTAATGTTATTATTATCGCATCAACAGTATTATATTGATCCAGACAATAGAAGTGGATGTGCTTGGAAGAGGAGGAAATTGGGAGACGGTTGTGAAAGATGTGAAAAAGATGGCAAGAGTTTACTGGAAGATCGGAGGAGTAAGAAGAGGATGAAGAGTTGTGAAAAGGGAAAGAAGTGAACGTGATTGACTTGGCTAGTTAGTTGCGGACAAGAAGGCCCCAAGTAGTATCTAGTGGAGCGGTCGCTCCACCCAGCCAAGTCGTACAGTACACTCACAGTCACTCAACATATACCGTTAATTCATAATAAACTGAGGAGCAGACCAAACACTTTTACTGTAAGCAATAAAGTGCCATTTTCGGCCTACTGGATCTCAAAATTGGGAAATCTCTCATTGTTGCAAAATATCTTAATTTCGAGCTATGGCCCACCCCACATCATATACCAATTTAAGGAACAATAGGTTATGCCGTTTGCGAGCTAGAGGGCCGTGAAAACAGTGAAATTACACCCCTTTTAAAAGCTATCTGATGGTGATGATTATTCTGATGATATCAGGAGACCCTATTGACAGGGCCACAGCCTAAACGGCTGAACCGATTGATCTGGAATTTTTACCACATATGCACTTTTAGCGTCTGAGGTGCCTTTTGTTATGACCGTTTATGTGCCGCCATTTTGAAACCGGAAGTGATGTCATATCTCATGAACGGCTGTACCAATCGGATCGAAATTTGCGCCAATCTTTTCAAACGGGCATCTATATAAAATATCCTTAGACAAAGTATACATTTATTATTAATGAAACCGGAAATGACGTCATAAATATGCCAAATTTAACTAAAATCACCTCTTATTACAATAACTACATATTCAGAAGGCTTATAATGATAAATAACATTTATAATTGTAAATTCAAGGTGGCATGATTTCAGCCGCCATTTTGAAAACCGGATGTGACGTCATATCTCGAAAATGGCTAAACCAATCGGAATAAAACTAGCACCAATCGATTCAAACGGTTCTCTATATGGAATATCAATAGTGAAACTAAAGTTTACTAATTGCTGAAACCGGAAATTACGTCATAGTTATGCGAAATCTGCAAAAATTCACTTCCCCTTTGTATAAAAACCTATAAATATCTATTCAGAAGGCTTATAATGATACATAACATTTATAGAAATAAATTCTAGGTGGCAGTTATTTCAGCCGCCATTTTGAAAACCGGAAGTGATGCCATATCTCGAAAACGGCTGGACCGATTAGAACGATGCTTTCGCAAATTCTTCATGGAAAATCACTTTTACCTTTTTTTAGAAGCAAAAAAATGTTTTCTTCGTAACCCATTCAATGGCGTATTTTTTTTAAAGGAATTAGTCATTCTCATTGTTGCTTCGATAGTCTTACAAGTTGTATACCTAAATAAATTTAAAAAATGAGTGATATCCCCATAAGAAAACACTCCGTGTAAAAATACCAGCCAAGTCTCTTTAACTATAAAAAAATAGAAGAAATCTAATAATTCAGCACTGAAAAGTAGTGATATAAAAAAATGGGCCAAGTCAAAACTTAATTTTCAAAACCAAAATATACTTGGCGCATCGATTTTTACGGCATTATAGGTTAGGCAGATTTTATGTATATTACACATCTGACCTATACTTCTAAACTATCTATATGCATGATGCGCCAAGTATATTTTGGTTTTGAAAATTAAGTTTTGACTTGGCCCATTTTTTGATATCACTACTTTTCAGTGCTGAATTATTAGATTTCTTCTATTTTTTTATAGTTAAAGAGACTTGGCTGGTATTTTTACACGGAGTGTTTTTTTATGGTAATGATGTTTTACATCTGAATCTCCTGACAAGATGAATATATTATAATTGTAAAAAGGGGTTTGATTTGATCAAGTTATCGGTACTTTGATATTATTTTGTCGCTGGCCCTCGAACGAGGATGCCGACTCCGGTGTCATCATTGAGTGTGGTAGGGCCACCTGTCTTGCGTGCCGTCTCTCATGGCTCCTAAGGCCACCAAGAGATCTGCAGATTCTACCACATTCCCCGCACGGAAAGGCACCAGCAGCCACTGGTGCGCAGGGTGCCACGTTCCCTATCCCAGCGGTCACTTTGATATATTATATTGTGATAATGTAAGGGGTGTAACTAAAAGTTGTCAAAGATTCCTGTCATACCTGCGCGCCCTCTAGAATGATGTCGGTGATGTTGGGGTTGTTGGTGCTGTAGGGACTGAGCACTGTGATGTGGTGTCCTCTGGCGGCGAGAGTGTGAAGTAGAGGCCGCACAAACAGAGAGTGGCTCGGAGTGGCCATGGGCAGCAGTGCAAGTATGTTGGCAGCGCTACTGGCGGACAGCAGCGCGAATAATACCAGCAGGCGCATTCTACCGGACAAATCAGAAGAGAGTGTGAAGTAGAGGCCGCACAAACAGAGAGTGGCTCGGAGTGGCCATGGGCAGCAGTGCAAGTATGTTGGCAGCGCTACTGGCGGGCAGCAGCGCGAATAATACCAGCAGGCGCATTCTACCGGACAAATCAGAAGATGACTGAGTTGATCGTACTCAGTACTCACTTTTGTCTGGAAAAGAGAGAGTTTTCCTTCGTCCGAAAGAAAATTTATGAGCTTTTGTTGAAAACGGATGTCCCAAAAATACGAATGTAAGACAACGGTGGCTTTGCATGCTTCGAAGTAATCTCTATCATTAACATCACAATGTAGTTGTGTCTCAGATTCCTTTTCTTATTTCTTTGGAAGAGAAGTTCTTTATTTTGGTTTGTTACTTTTGGAACCACAATTGATGACGAATTTTGAAGGACATATTTTTCGTAAAATACGATTCGCTCGAAATTGAAGGCAATGTTTCTGATTAACAATATGGTGACTGAACGTGAGCAAGTCAAGCAAGAAGAGTGCCGAGCATCTATCCTTGTCCTACCATTGGAGATGCACCTCTCTGGATGAATGTATCTCTATGGCTAGTTTGCTCTACGATGCTAGGAAAACGCTTTGATGAGCGATCAGCGGAAGTGCAACACTTCGAACCGAAATTGCCTTCCACTAAGATCGGAATTACTTGCTACGTTTACCACTATTCACATGGGGTGGAGGGGGGGGGGGGGGGGGATTTGTCAAAACTTCTTAAGGTAGAGCAATCGATCGATATACCCAATAAATTTTTTTTCCTAAAAATTCCTTAAAAAAAATGTTTTTCAACAATTCAATTTTATTTATAACTAGTATATTTTGTATTTTATTTTATCTAATCATGTTTACAATTTAATTATCGTGTCATTGCGCTCGGATCTTATTCTCCTCAACCGACTGGCTAAGTCAATCACGTCATCTATTCGTCTTCCCCCAACCCTAAGTCTTAAATAGTATTTTTATAAATAGTATAAAAATACTCTGTTATCCTGATGGGTGTGAAATGAAGTGATTTCATTTTTGTTATATAATAGGGGTACTGTGCCAACTTCATCCGTCGAAAACTATGTAAATATGTTGAGTTTCGTATTCATATTTTTGTCAGTTATTTTAAAGATTGAATTCTTGCGCACAAATTAATCTCCTAACTAAATAATGCAAGCGAAATATTGTGAAATTTCTGAAATCTAGAGAAATCCCAAGAAATCTTCGAATTCTAAAATTCTCACGAAATCATTCTTGTATGAAAACTTTTAAAATCGCGAAATCAAATCAAAGGCAAACGAAGCGAATTCAGATGCAGCGAATTGCTTAGTCGATCAGAACGGCATAACTCGTTCGCCTGATCATTTTGTTATTCTCAGAAAGGGCGAAAAACGTTGACAGGTATCGGTTTGGAGAAAAGTATACATTGTAAAATCAAGCGTCTTGCATTTCTCAACATTGTGAATTATACATTAAAAAAAAACGTTGCTCTTTTATTGGCAAAAGAAGTTTGGACTTTGGATAAGGCAAAGTTTTGAATATTATTTAGTGTAACGTTATAATATGCAGAAAAAAAGGTTTCCAAATCACAATTCTTAATAATCATAAGAATTATTCAACATTATTTAAAGAGTTCTATATTACGAGTATTTAAAATAAGCGACGTTTCAAGCCTGCACTCCTCCTGGAGGCCAATTCTTGAGATGTATGTTTTGAAACCGTGTACGTTTTCATTTTTTTAAACATAAAAAAGTTGAAGGCTAAGCAAAAGTTGTCAACAATGAAAACACGCATGGTTTCAAAACATGAAAACTCAAAAATAGGGGTGACACAGTTCACTTGAAACGTCGCTCATATTAAATAATATGTAACTCATACCGCCGTCTATTTCCTCTACTGAGTGGTATGTTGTATTTTTAATGTTTATATTTGTGACGATACCGGAGTGTGTCCAATGGATTGTTGCGTATTTAATAAATTGATCACCCAGTATATTATCTTCATAATGAATGTATTAAGGCAATACTAGCGCTCGGCCGTTTAGAAAATTCAGAGAGAGAAATTGTTTTATAATGGCTTTAATTTGATGGGATGTTCACATCATCAGTCTTATTGTATTTTAGGAACCTTTTTTTAATTTTTGCTTTGTGCCTTGTTAATTAGGCGCCAGTTATTCAACAAAACCGTGCAAACTTTGAAATTTCCGATACGATTGGAGACCAAACCCGTTAACCAGATCTCAAATTTGAATCATGATTTGATAAAAAAAAAACTTTGGCTTATAACTTGGCATATTTTTAAAATAAAATTTCATACGGCACCAAGCGAGACAAGAAAATATAAAAATTTTCACCAAAAATCAACTAATTATACCTATTTAACAATGCCAAAAATTTAAAAATGTATCGAGTGATAATCCTAAGTTTAAATTTCAACTAATTTTGTCAACCCATTTTGTCTCCAATCGTGTCCAAAAAAGTGCCTGCAACAAGTATCAAAATCACTCGCACTGGCACCACCTTAATGAATGTTATCAATACCTGGTCGGATCTGAGAGAGGCTGTGTGGACCACTTGACTGATGTCGACGCACTGATCTGTCGAACAGACGACATATTCCGTCGTTCTTGTAGACACATTCGCGTATTTGCACTCCAATTGCCAATACCCAGGGACATCTCATTGGGCCCACAGGCGTAACTTATTTTGCAGTCCCCGCAGTTGCGTGGGAACATGGCCACGTTTGGGGGGGGGGGGGGGCAAAATTTGAATGGAATGAAGAAAATATCGATAATTGGTAAAAATAAAATTAGCAGTAATTTGAAGAATTTAGATTATCAAAATCGACCAAAATTTCTGCTTAAATCACGTTTAAAATGCACTACATTCTATAGGGAAATTAAAAAAAATCAAATTTATTGAATCAGAAGTTTTTTTAATTTTTACCAATTTCAAAAAGAAATCAGCCTCACACTTGTACAAAATTTCAGCTCGATCTTAGGAACAGTTCGTCCTGTAAACCGTCTGTATCGAACTCCAATAATATAATATCTCCAATAACTGCTCCTTAAGGATCAATTGAATCGTTGAATAGTTATCTTATGCCCTCATGACCACTAATAGACATTGTTTTACACTCTTTCCTGATTGTTTTACTCATGTAAACTCACGAATAGTGCGAGTTTGTCTGACGCAATATAATCTCATCAAACACTTGGTCCTTCGAGTACACATTACAAGGCAGAGTCAACAAGTTGGTCAAACACTCAGCTCTGTTTGTTTAACAACAGAACAATGCCAAGATTCATGGATTACGGAACCAATCTGTAAAAATCAAGCCTTGTTTTCATTTCATTTATTTGTAAATATTACAATTATGTTATAAATATTTGTAGTTGCAACTACATAAGCATTCATTTTGTGTGGATTGTTGACAGTTTATGCAACTATCTTTTTCTTCTGTCTATGTACAGAACTTTCATTTGAGCGAGCGACACGGACCTGTGTTTTATTTGCCGTTATATGTAACACAGTCTCGCACTGTTCTATGTGACATTTTGCACGTCGTTTTGCTCTGTGGTTTGCGAACAGAAGCATTTATTGACAATCATTTGATTGGTTCGAAATTAAACAAGTATTTGATTTGTAATCCGATTAATTTTAAATTTTGCAAGAGCATTTTGACTAACTATTTATCACTATTTACAATATTTCTGGAACATTAAAATGATTGATTGACCAATAATCACTAATTCATTTAATCATTTAATTTTAATCATTTAATCACTAATTGATTAAAATGTTAAATAATATCTTATAGGTTAAAAACCAAAATGTTCCGATAAAGCTCAAATTATGCATGGCGATCATTACCAATATCTCATTTTACACATTTTCAACCCAAAAACTAAGTATTTACGGACTTAGGTCGCCATTTTTTAAATTTTGAAATAACTTGAAACGTTATTACCTAATGTTATTATGTGTTTATACAACCTTTGGTAATAAGGCAGACTTTATTTCTGTGAATAAAGATATATATTATATAGGTAGGTATATAATGTTTTACAGGTTACTGATTTGTTTACTTATAAATTTGTTATCAAATATTACTTTCCTGAATAGTTTACTCAGCAAATACGTTGTCCCCTTCATACCAACAAGTATGGTGAAGATCTATTAAATTTCAAACACCCTCAATATTTAACACATTACCAGTAAAGGAAAATTTAAAAAAATGGCTCCTGTAAAATTCATTTTAATTTATTGCAATAAAAATTTGATCCTTTGGATCCTTTCAAATTGTAAGTTGTATTATGTTTATTTGTGTATGATTGTGATTTCTGTCCTGTATTATTTGTGAATAACAACTGTTACTGTATATCATTATGAATGTAGTTTTCTATGATTTCAGTAGATAGTGTTTACTGTTTATTGTTATGTAACGCGTTGATGAGCGAGCACCCGACCATCCTTAACCGACATTTTGTATAACGCACAACAATAACATCCACATTGAATTGAAATAATATGATATTATACTCAATCAACATAAAAGTACATGCTTTTCATTGAAACTGAGATTATCCCTCTACTTGTACACTAGAAAATCAGATCCAAGTTGCTTTGGAATAATTCCCATTCACTTCAATAATCACAATTCTGTCAATATACTTCAAACAGTTAAAAATGCCAATAAATGTAAACTTTCTTGACCGATTGGGCTGAAAATTTTTAAAATATGGAAAATTGTAGTTTTTAGCTTTAAATAGCGATGCAAAATTTTGAGTTAATCTGACCATTCTGATTTTCGACCAATCAGAAGATTTTTTAAAAACTATTCAGAGGGCAGCGCCCAAAAACAATCCCAGACTAAATAAGAATGATGTTATGTGTGCAAAATTTCAGCTCGATCGGAAAAACAATGTGACCTACAGCATCGGGGAAAAAACAGATGTGTCCAAAAAAGCCGAATGGAAACGCTCGCTACGCTCGCTCAACAAAATAGTTGCCTGAAAGCAATGGTTTTGGTATTGGCGTACATCACTCCAACCTCAAAAGCACACTTGTACTAGAACTACCTACTACTAGGAAAACGCTCAGTGTAACGCGTTGATGAGCGAGCACGGGTACGTTCAAATTCTCAAACCGGAAATGCGTACACAAGCACAGAAAACATGTACATCCATATTGAATTGAAAAATGATCTACTCAGTCAACTTAAATGTATCTGCTTTTCATTGAAACGTGAAAATAGCATCTAAACATTGTGGTTCCTAAAGCAAATCAGATCCATGTGGCAGTTGAAAAACAGTTATTTCGATAATTCATCTCTGACAGCAATTAAAAGTGTCAATAAGTGCTGAAAATTTGTAAAATAAGAGGCAATGTTGGTCTTAATGACCATGCAAAATATGAGTTTATCACATTTATTGAAGACCATTTTCATTTTTCAACCTATCAGGAGATGTTTATTTAAATTTTAACCAATCAATGCATTTCAAACAAAAAATGGGTCAGCAAACAGAAAAGGTTGTCTCTACATGACGTGTGCAAAATTTCAGATCGATCGGTGAAACGGTGCGACTTCCATTGCTCCAGGTAACAGCAAAAAAACAGAGGTCCGTGTCAAAAGAGTCAAAAGATGTTGCTCGCTTCGCTCGCTTAATAAATACTATCACCAAAATGCACAAGCAATGTTGACGAAGTTATAATATCAAGGAAGAACAAATAAAAAAACAACTTAATTTGTAATCAAATATTGGGGAAATTAGTAATGAAACATAAAACTGCACCTCTACATGTAGGTAGTAAACACATTGCTGGCTGTCCAATAAAATGGCGGCTTGTTGATTCCTGTGAATGAGAAGGCAGTGGCCAGACCGGAAGTTTGCTCTCATGAATACTCCCTCGCATCGCTCGCTCAACACATGGCGTGTAATCTTGAATACAGAGCAAAGGGACTAAAGCACACCCTTCCTAAAAGTAAACACCTTCATTTTTGGGACTTTGGGAAATTCCAGCATATCGCTTGTGTGGCTTTGTATTAGCATGTACCATTACCAAGTCCTAGAAAAGTAATTGCGTCACAATTCATTTTCGTTCTCCAAATATTGAGTCGCGACTCCTTAAATAAAATTCAAACATCTCAAACTATTTTGATAATAATTAATACCTGGCTCAAAGGCAGGAGGCCGTGTAGGGCAGGGTGCGAATTGATGGGGGGATGGGGGGATATCCCCCCCCTCTGGTTTTCTCATCCTCGGCTCTGTTTCCCAATAAAGCATCCCAGGGGGATGCCCCTCCCCCCTCTGTAAAATTTTGACTTTCAACAGATTACCAACTTTTTTTTCTGAAATATCTAAAATTATAAAAACAAATTGTCACACAAAACAACTGTCGAATTTCCTTTATTAGCAAATCAGCTGAATTAGAAAAATTTATTTTACTTGCCCACCACTTCTGATTTCCCTTTAAATTAAAAGCAATTACTCTTTTATACTGCCATTTGTCGTGATGAAAAAGGGCTTCGAACAGTGTAGGTACAAATCGCTTAGAAATGCACCAACTACAATCTTGAAATTCAAAATTTCCCGGGGCTATGCGCCCCGGACCCGCATGGTGCTGGGGGGGTCCTCCTTCCAGACCCCCCATTGTATTCGTGGGCAATCGTATTTTTCGCCTTTGCATGCTATATTTCCCCACATTCTAGGAATTTTGTATTTCCTATCCCCCCCTCTGAAAATTGAACAATTCGCACCCTGGCATAGGGTGATATTGATATCAAAGATCCCCTCTTTAGCCTGGTTATAACAGTATTTCTACATGCTACGTGATAGTTGTTAAGTATCAGTAAAATTAAAACGTAAACAATGTCGACGGTGTAAAGCCCAAAGAACCTAATCCGCACATTTTAAAAACTTTTCAGGTGGGACATAAAACTGATTTTTATTAATGTTTGAGCTCATCCGTATGAAGCAAAATTATTATTGGATCAATATAATATTTATTCATATTGTGATGATACAGTTTTTCATTTCTTATCACTCTGATATATGAAAACAATAAAAGACCTGTGAAGAATGTGGGTTACGTCTTTTTGCCTCTTAGGTAGGTACCAATATCTCTATAGCTAACTAGACCAAAAGTAGGCTTATCATCAAAATAGATATGAATCTCAAGATAATAATAAATATCGTGACCCTGCTTCCAACTATTGTCGGCTCAAGATAATATATTATTTAATTATTTTTCACCGGAAAAATATCCCAGTTTCTTCGGTTTTATACCCAGACTTACCGTAACCAATTCTTCGTGGATTAGGTCTTTAAGCCAGTACCGAAATGAAATCTGGCAAGGGGTAGAATTGTGAGTTAGGCGACGTTAGGCAAACTAAAATATTTAATTTGAAGTTGGGTTTACGCCCTTTTGCCCAACAATGTATCTTGACGATTTTATCGAAATATACCAAATCATCTATTTCAAAAATAATATGGGTTAGGTCCTTTGGCCTTTACACCGTCGATGTTATGGAATGGGAAATAAGATGAGATGAATATAAAGTGTTTTGCTAGGTCATAGTTACGTGTTCCAGATTCCAGAATGGTGAAGAGTTCATTGAGTGGCGGCACATTCAATAACACATGGGTAAAAATTGAATTTTTCAAGGATAACGTCAGGGGAACAAAAATGGTCGGTTACTGAATTCCATTTGAATAGATTTTAGCGGTTTACGGGAAATTCAATGGTTTTCCTTAGAAAAATCTTTTCCAAAGAGCAATGACTAATAGCTAATGTATGTCGCCCGTGCTCGCTACTGCTTTGCATCAAGTTTTCCGCGTGAAAAATAAATAACAGATTGACTTTGCAAATGTTTCATTGATTTACTGCGCATTATAAGCGAGGCGTAGAATCACGTTTATTTCAAACAAGAGAATGTCTACACACAATATTTACTTTTGAGAGGGGGGAGGGGAGGTCTCAAGAGCCCAGTTCTAATCCTTCTTCAACATTTATAAGAGATATTCTAAAGACATTTGCTCTCCGTTAAACGTAACACAAAGAGATTCATTACTATTTAATTCGTCTACTGATTCCTTTTCTAGCACGATCAATATCTTGGTTTCACCGCAAATTTCATTTAAAATGTACACTTCACATCGCTTTACTGATGGATAATCTGAAAGAAAAAATTAGATAAAATTTACCAAAATGAAAATCTGGCAGGTTTCCTTTGGTGCCCTTTTCTATTTTTAATTTGTCTTTACTATTGACATTTTTGTCAGGGCTTTTGTGAAAACATGCTTTTTATAATCCCGAAATCGTATTAAAAATCGATTGAAGAGTGATAAAAATCTAAGAAATGCCCTCGGGGGGCCACAAAAATGTATTGACGACGATGTCAAGTAACAATGGAGGCCGAGGTCCCTGTCATTATATTTTACCTTGACCTCGCATAGCTATAAATAATTTAAAAACACATGGAAAAGGACAAGGTGTTGGTTTTTAAATTATCATTCTTGTATTGTTCTTCACCTTACGTTTCTACCTTTCATATATTTTCGGGGTTTGAATGAATAAAATCCTCCAACAGGAAACATATTATATTTTATAAAGAAACTCTTCAGACAACAAAAAAAATCAGTTTCTCAGAAAAACGTATCTATACTTTTGATGATTAGATGACGCCTCTATCTTGAAAATTCTTTCAAAATAGACTTGTATCTTTCTTCCCGTGCCTTTGAGACCACCACATGGATTGTTGAAACGCAGATTTGGGTAAGTTACTAATGTAAAAAGGAAGTAAAGTTACCTGTGAAGTTACTTAATTTGAAAAGTAACTGATAGTTGCTCCCAAAAAATAGAATATACATTTTTTAAGTTTGTTTAAAGTTATTTTTTAATTTTTAATACTACACGTCTAATATAAAGCCAAGATTAATTTTATTTTGTTGTTCATTTTATGAAAAATATGCAAAATAAAATAAAACTTGCATTTGGCTTTTCTGTCAAGAGATAGAAAGGGAGTTTGGACACTGTAAAATTCCACAAAAATATTATATTTGTCAAATTAATATTTCACCTAAAAGTTACTTTAAAAGTAACGAAATTAAGTTAGTTACTCTAAAATTGTAACTTATTAGTTACTTACTCAGAAAAAATTTACTTGGGATGAAGTAACTAGTTATTACAAAAGTAACTATGGTCCGTCACAGACCTAGAGACACTCATTGTTCTCGTTTATAATGTATCGTAAAATCATTTGCTCTCATTGTATCCTCAACCATTTATTGTCCGTCCCTTGTTCGATGTCGTTTACAACCTTGTTACTCTTAGCCCTCTAAGGGTTGTAAAAATTCGTTCCAAAGAAATGGACCTTGAGTGGGTGAAAATGTAGACACATTTGAGGGTCTATTGGCTCTGCGGCAGAGCTGATACAGAAAGCATTCCACAGCTGAGGTTTGTTTTGATACTTTTACGTTTTTACGATAGGGTCAGGTCCAATGTAAGTGAGGACAATGAGTGTCTCTAGGTCTGAAACGGTTTCTTTTAGGTACTTAGAGGTAGAAAGTAACTTGTTACTGTTAACTAGCTACTTTCGTTAAGTTACTTTTCGCTTAACAAAACGAAATTAAATTAAACGAAATTAAATATTCGCGATATTAAACATTTAAACAAACATTTAAACATTTGCATTTTTTAATTGTCCTTCAACATAATAATCCGTATTATACCTATACTAGGAAAACGCTCAGTGTAACGCGTTGATGAGCGAGCACGGGTACGTGCAAATTCTCGAACCGGAAATGCGTACACAACGCACAGAAAACATATACATCCACATTGAATTGATTATGATAACAACTTAAAAGTGTATGCTTTTCATCGAAACTTTAAAATAACATCTAAGCACCTGGTTCATAAAGCAAATCAGAATCAATTTTCAATTGGCACTGGAAAACATTCATTTCGATACTTCATTACTGACAGATATTAAAAATGTAAATAACTTCATACGTTCTTAACTGATTGGGATTAAATTTTGTAAAATTAGAGATAATATTGGTCTTAATGATCATGCAAAATATGAGTTTGATCAGAATATTCGAAGACCGTTTTCATTTTTTAGCCTATCAGGAGATATTTATTTAAATTTTAACCAATGAATGGATTTAAAAAACAAATGATATGCAAACGGAGAAGGTTGGTTTTACATGTGTACAACATTTCAGCTCGATCAAAGAAAAACTCTGACCTGTATAGCCAAAAAATGAGTTTGATCAGATTTATCGAAGACCAGTTTCATTTTTCAACCTACCATCAGGAGATGTTTATTTAAATTTAAACCAATCAATTTTTTTTCAAAAAAATTAGGGGTCAGCAAACAGAAAAGGTTGTCTCCACATGTGTGCAAAATTTCAGCTCGATCGAAGAAAAACTCTGACCTGTATAGCGTCAGTAAACGGAAAAAAACAACAAAAAAACAGAGGTCCGTGCCAAAAGAGCCAAAAGGAGACGCTCGCTTCGCTCGCTCAAATAATCCGTAAGGCGTCTAGGCATTTTGTAAAGAAATACCAAAAGTATCGATAAATTGCTAAACGTTTTCGTGAAACCACGGGGAAAGCCTCATCGGCCATCAGAATTGTTATGTGAACTTGAAAAATAAAAGTCAAAGTCACGAAATTTTCAATTATAAATATTTTGGTATGCTCAAAATGTTTTTTTTCCCGAATATTTCCGTTCGTATTAATTTGCGAGTCACTTGGAATGTGGATTTGAATGTCCCGCCTCTTGAGAGTTGCATTCGTGTCCGCTAGGTGGCACTAGGGGACACTAACTACAAGTAGTCGACTGGATCCTGGATGTTATGCAACCACGCATACAGGAATGATTCACGGGTTGCGGCACGAGCATTGCAAGCGACTTTCAAATTCAAATAATGATCATTTTTGCTTATGGTTTACCACGAAAATAAAACCATTTCGAATCAGAATTTTTTTATTTTAATTTTTATACGGTTTTAATAAACATAAATAAATTGCGTAGTATATTACACATTAATTAATTGGATGGAAACTTCTAGAATTGGAAGAATTGAAATAGAAATATAAGTATGTTTCACATACCTCCGTTCTTTAATATCAGATGCTAACTTAATAAAATATAAAAATAATATTTCATTAAAGACTGCCGTTTTGGTTTATAGATGATCATATTGATGAAATGCTATGCCTGACATGTTGACATCGTGTTATAACAGAACAATCTTGAAACATTTAGCCCCCCCCCCCCCCCCCCGAAGGTTAGATGGTGCCCCATTGCTATTTTCGGTAAAGGTCAATTATTCACCTACTTACGTATCCTTTAAACACAATGGTAAATATTTTGGAGCTTTACCGCTAAAATTTTTCATTTTCTTAAAAATACACAATTTTTTACACACTCATGGAGTTTTTATTTTTTTCATATCTTCCTGTCTCATCGATTACTAAAACGAATATTAATTGAGCACAATTTTTACTATTTCACTGAAATATAAATTTTTCGCACTTTGGCCTGCTTTGTAGCTCAAATTTGCCGTCATTTCTGAAGATCTCGGAATTATATAAAAGAGTGGAAAATTTCATATAAGACTGCTAAAGACAAATCAGTGTCTAGGTATCACATTTTACAATAATTCTGTGCTAATATTGGAGGCTAATATTGGATTTCGGAAAAAAATCCTACAATCAGTATTTAGTACCTACAAGAAAAGTATTAAAAGAGGCATTTCACTTTATAACTGCAACTTCTTTTCACTGTACCTTTAGTCAATGTGATGGCAATAGGTATTCGCGCTAATTATTCAATCATTTACAATATGCTCAGCTCTAGATGATCATCATTTTGTGAAAGCAAGACATGGGCCATATTGTTTCATTGTTGTTCTGGTTCATTGTTGACTTATTTATTCCCTCATTATCTTAAAGTTATGCCAATATTATTATATTGCATTATTATTTGGCAAATAGGTTGTAATATCTTTTTTTACTATTTCTCAGCTGAGAAATGCTTTAGTGTAATAATTTCAGAAAATGCAATCACAGAAAATAGAAATTCAGAAAATATCACAGCTGCCCTAAATCTCACTGGGGGACAGTGCTTTTAGTACGATAATAATTAAATCATTATCATTCTTGATATTTCCTTCTATAAGTCTCTCTTTCTTTCTTTCTTTCTTTCTTTCTTTCTTTCTTTCTTTCTTTCTTTCTTTCTTTCTTTCTTTCTCTCTTTCTTTCTTTCTTTCTTTCTTTCTGTTTTATTTTTTCTTTTTCTTTCTTTTACAAAGATATAAATTTAAAAATATGATTAAACTCAAGGAGTATTAAACTATTGAAAAATGGCCTGTCCCCCAGAAAATAAACTAGATTGAGGTCTGTTACCATGGCAACGGGTGATGCAACTATACCCTACAGATGTGTTCAGTGGGGTAACTTCAGATTTCGGGTCCCCCACAAGATATCTTTTTAAGGCCCCAACTGTTTTAGCGGCCTATACCGTAACATTTAATAACAATAAGTGCATCTTTTTGTGTTATTTGTTTTTATATTTTATGACACTTTTCCAATTACTGTAAATCCAGTTGGGTGTGTAGTAGGGAGAAGAAAGTAAAATACAAAATGATTTATAGGTCCGATTTACGTGTGCCTCATAGAAACATGCGGGTCCGGGCCGCGCAGGACCAGACATTTGTTGAATTTGAATATAATTTAGTTCATTTGCGATTTAAAAACAAAATGACTTCTATTTTAATTATTATCGATTACCTACCGATATTTTTGTTTTTATGATACTTATTCATTCAATCCAAATGTTCAGCCCCCCCCCCCCCCCCCCCCCCCCCCCCACCATGTCAGCAACATCGATCGAAGTGGTTGGAATTGATCCGAAGCTTCCCAAATGTTTATACTTCTATGTGTGTATCTAGCGGTCTTAACTCGGCATCACTTTCTCCCGCCATGAGTCGCACATCTCCTAGTGTGCCTCAACATAAGAGCCCTGCACTCTCTCAGCCATTCGTTTGTCCTCGGGAAGAAAGCGAAGACTCGGATCACTTTCCATCATGACTTGGAGAATCTGGGTATTGATTGACACTGGAGGATGTTAATGAACTCGAAACGGATTAATGACGCACACAACAAAGCACGGAGCAAGTTGGCTATGAAAGGGTCCCGGGTTCGATTGCCGACTCGACTATATCCAAGATACCGGACTGAAATTTTCCTACTATTCCCTATTTGATAAAATAGACCTCAGAGGAAATTCTCACTTTCATAGTTTTAAAATAGAATAAAATAATTTACTTAAAAATTGTCATCACTTGCTAATTAAATCTGAACCAAATATTACACCACATGCACCATTGAAAGTACTATCTTTAGTATAACATAATCAGCTATCTTGAGAAAAAAATAGGTTCCTCTCAAGTCTCAACTGCCTGATAAAAATTATCCTACAGTTTATATTTTTTGAATTTGAGAAAACGTACCTAAAGTTTTCCATTGAAATAAAAATGACACACAATAGAAAAGTCATTAGGTTGATAAAAAAGGCACTGCACATGGCCGATTGAAAAGGATAACTTGAATAGGTACATCTTATCAAATTAAATTTGTCCAATAAAAAAAAATATATATTTGTCTTTTGAAAAAAAGTTATGAATTAAATATCGTTGTCAATGACAGAAACAAATTTAATTTTACGCAAGTTTTATTTATTTTTGATATGAAGGAAATGTCCAATAAAGATTGGTAACAAGGAAATTTTATCAAGGAAGATATGGATAACGTATTATTTATATTGATATCATCTGTGCACCAGTGAGATTTTGGTCAACGTGACATCACTCTTACCCTCGACTACACTGAGGGGAAGGTTTTTTTTAATAATAGGTCATGACCGCCTCCTTCTCAATCATGCATCATCATCATCATCATCATCATCATTCATGTCAACATTTACATTAAGTTGCCGCAACAGTACAATCAATGTGATGCTTCACTGGAAAACGTAATAAAAGTAGGTAAAAACAATTCATTGTCATTTTATTACCTGTAAATGGCAAAGCTGGATGGTAAAGGTTGACTTTTTGGCCTAGGTATATAACTTCTTCATGTACGAATGACGTGGTAAATTTGCAAAAACAAGCGGATGTGAACATTGCTATACCATGAGGATATTATCACATATGAATCTGATGATCAACACAATAATATTGCAAATTGCTATGACGTTCATCTATAGAATACGAATCGCATCAATTTGATTTATTCTATTTTACTTTCTCTTTCTTTTTATTGATCAAATGTGGCACTGCTGATGGTCCCATCTCTCCTATTACTTAGGCCATCGTGATTCCCTCAGTTGAGAGGCAAATGATGGGTAGGTTTCACAGTAGGCCGACAGCCACGAAATAGATTTGTCAAATCCAAAACATTTTGAGGACATTGTAACTCTTTTCAATTATTTTCAGTAAAATTTGAAAAAAATACAATAATCTATAATACCTATATACCGAGTTCATAAAGCACTCAATCGCCTTGACAACTGACTAATAAACACCTGTATGAAATCAATTGTCATCACTTCATAATCCATACTTGATAAATGCAGTTATTTTCATTATAATCACATTCACAGCAGTCTTTCTTCACAAGTTCCGATTGTATCAGTGGACATTGACTTTTGCCCTTTCCACAATCACTGATTACGATTGTAAAACAAAACACTCCAATGCTCAATGATTATTCAAATTTTAAAAGAATGTTCGGCTACAGCCTTCTGTATTGCTTCTATCCTACAGCGTGCGCGAGCTAGTTTGTTTTGCACATCGTCAGTCGGGAATCAGCTGCCGTAGAGAGCGGTGGGTTTCTCTTTCTCTCTCTTCTTTGTTTCTTTTCTTGAAGGTCTAAACAGTCAGCTGACTTGAACTTTGCTATCATTAGACCTTCAGGCTGTAGGAAACTAAGTGAAATGTTTATATAACTGATTTTAAAACAGAACTGACTTTGTATTAGGTGTTATTAGGTATTTAATATTACTATTGTGTGCGGGTGTGAGGTTTGTTTTCATGTTTAATGACAGCACAGTGAACTGTCACTGTCAAAAGTGGGCCAATCTAACCTAGAAAAATAACTAGACCAATGTTTGACTTTTAAAAGTTATACTCTAGTACCAGTTTAAGTGAAAGTGAATTGTGATTTATATAAATGATTTCCTAGATAGTTTTTACGTAATTTTATACCATCAACATGCCGTCTGTGATATCTAAATATATTGATAAAACTGCTGAAAAGCTGAATGTGGAAAAGCACTATTTATATCGAGGGTGTTTAGGTGCAGCTATATGTCTATACGGCTTAAAATTGAGTTACCCGTATATACACTCACTTTATAATAGCAAAAGTGAAAAGTCTACTACTATTTTACAAAATGGACACGCATCAATTATCATCGATAATGATGTCGGCGAGAACAACAACAAAGTACAAAACGGAAAATCGAAAAAGAACAAAGAAAAGACGAAAGAGAAGACTGTTTTACCTAAGAAAAATTCACCCGGTTTGAATAAAGAGTTTATACTTCAATTAATTAAACTAGTACGACTGATGGTGCCTGGCATTTGGACGCCGGAGGTCGGTCTGCTTGGCGTTCACACCCTCGCGCTGTTCACGAGAACGTTCCTCAGTATTTACGTCGCGTCTATGGAAGGGAAGATGGTGAAGTTCATCGTGAGAAGAGATCTACGGAACTTTGTCATCATGCTGCTTCAGTGGCTCGGTATCGCGATTCCGGCGACGTTCATCAACTCGATGATTCGTTTTCTCGAACAGAAGCTGGCGCTCGCCTTCAGGTATGTTTCTCAACATTAGTTTGAAGACTGTCGTAGAAGTTGAGATGAAATACTGGCCTCTATTGAGTCTGGGAAACTTGAAAGTGCTATGATAATGTGACAATTATTTGGCCGAACCAGGGCTCGAAAACTAGACCTTTCCCTTGCCGGGCAATTGGCCAAAACTCTCTCCCCCATCGTAGGTCATGGGTTCAAGTCGCAATTTTTCCTTCTGTGTGTGTAGTTTGGTGAACAGGCATAAATTGTTTTCCCGATCTCCTTGTCGATGAGAAATTTGCATCCCTGCCTACTAGGTAACTGAGACTCAAAAGATGCAATTCAAAATTATAACATTGGAATTAAGTACCTAGTAGAAAATCTACCTTGGTACCAATTTCTTTGTTTATCTTTTTAAAACCGATGCATTCAATGCAATAGGACAGCAACGGCCTGGAAAAGTTTGAATTTGTAATTTGTAATTTCTCCTGTTGAGAATTAACGAAGTAAACAAAATTTACGACACGATAGGTACCTACCTAGAACTTTAACTAAAAATTTTAAGAGAGTAGCAACAGTTATGAACCTTAACATTAGAGTAGGTACCTAAGCAAAATTTACAACACGTCTAACTTGTGACTAAAAACGTACCTAAAGGAATGACACCCCAAGGCATAAGAATAATATTTTTGAATAATTTCGAATTAAATGTTGGTATCTGGTAGGTAGGTACTCTAGAATCTTTGGTACTAGGTACCTACTTTTATATTAGGTACCGTCAAGTGGGGTTACTTTGATAGTTTTTTGGATTAAAACGGTGATAACTCCCTATACAATTTTTGTACAGACTTCAAAAAAGTAGAGATTAGGTCTCTAGGGTTAGAAAAATATGGTAAAGTTTCATCAAATTTCAGCTTAGGTTTAGGCAATTTTTAAAAAAATATGGCCTATCAATGTTTCCCCGGGTTTGGGGTTACTTTGATACCCCCCATTTTTAGTACTGGAAATCAATGGTGAACTCTATACATAATCAATGTTTCACTTTGAATTAAAATCGGTTCGTTAGTTTTTTAATTAATAATTAATATGTCTCGGGGTAACTTTGATAGTGATCGTTTCACATGGATGTGGACATACCTATATTCATTATTAGACATATAATTTATTATTTGTACATGTGTTTAGTAGTAATAGTTTTTGCCGGAATCTGATAATAAAGTAGCACAATATGGATTATTATAAAATATCATACATTAATTTGCTTGATTTTAGGTCACGGTACGTTTTGATGCACAAACTTGATTCAGACATAACCCATTTTGTTGTATTACTATTTGAAAAAGCCATATTAAACTTGCCTGGTACCTTTAATAAAACATTTTGATGCAAAACTTGATTCAGGCATTCAAAAAGACAGTTATCAAAGTTACCCCAAAAGATAAAAAAATTAATAACAAAAAAAGTAGGTAACATGTCCTTAATATTTTAAGGCACATATGCTCCTAGATAGTTATTGGTTAGTTAGTACAAGTTTGGAGCAATATTAGCTGATAGTTTAATGTGTAGCATAGAAAGTAGATCATGCAACAATTTGTCACAAAATCAATACTAAAAGAAATTAATTTTTATTAGTAACATTCATTAAATATTTCCCTGGAGGCCAATTCTTGAGTTTTCATGTTTTGAAACCATGTGTGGTTTCATTGTTTAAAACGTAAAAAAGTTGAAGGCTAAGCAATAGTTGTCAACTTTTTTACGTTTTAAACAATGAAACCACACATGGTTTCAAATCATGAAAACTCAAGAATTGGCCTCCTGGACTGATTGCGTCAGCTTGTAGTTGGACTCTTCATGTAACCAACCACGAAAAAAAATACTAAAAATAAGTGATCACTGGGGAGCGGGAAATTAAAACACAATTATTTAACAAAAAATCAAAGTTACCCCTTAAAATCAAAGTTACCCCATTTGACGGTACCTACTACTTTTCTCATGGACTACACTACTGGGCCCGGATAGACCCTCACATTATACCTACTGAGTTACTGACCAGTTAGAACTTAAATTGCATTTCAACTCGTTTGGTTATCAAATGTAAAAGTATACCTAGAGGAGGAAAGATAGGTTACCTCTTTGCTGTAACTTTTTACACATTTCACGAAATACTCGCTTTTCACTTTTTTCAAAGTCCTTCATCTGTGACAACCGGGAATACCTAATCATGAGGTAGTTTCATTTTGATTGCAAAATAAGTTATAAACTTTATTATAGGTTGTCTGATAAAACTATGGTGAAATTTAATTAGGTAGGTCTACCAACTCCTACGATTTAAATTTTACTATCATCCAAATAATTCAGATGTAGTTCCTGTATTAATGTTGTGTATTTTATATACTGCCTGAAGCAATTCCTCTCTTATTTCTGTTTTGCCTTTGGTTTGTCTGAAGTTCTTATTCTGCGAATCAAACAATGGAGTGAAATATCAGTGTTTAGCGGTTCTTGTGATAGTTGTGATCATCTGGAATTATTGTGATGACAAACAGCAGACTTCCGTCCTTTGTTCAGTTCGGTCTGATGACAGGCTACTTGTTGTTAGATGGACCAGCAAGATTAGTCGTTACGAGATTGCCAGAAGTTACAGGCTTCAGACTCAAGAGTCATGCTGAAATAAAATACATTTGAAGGGCACAGTGCAATAACAAGTTAAGTCCAGGAGAGAAAATGTTGGGATACACACAATAAACAGTAATATTGAATATTGGGTGAACAATAACTTATACCTTGTATGTTTTGCTTGATGTGCATACATTTTTTTGTCTGGGGCTTAACGTCGCACTGTTCTGCAGCGAGGCTAATGGCGACGGATGAATGATTATGATGATGATTGGGAGATGATGGTGAAGAGTAGGTAAGGATGGAAGGTGGGAAGGAGGCGGTCGTGGCCTATTAGTAGGGTACCTTCCCAGCATTTGCCTGTCGACTGAGGGAAGACCACGAAAAAACCCCAGTCAGGAAGGACGGCCGCGGGAATCGAACCCGGGCCTCCGGAATACCAGTTCAGAGCGTTACCACTCAGCCATACCTGTTCCGTGTTGTGCATATTATATAAAAAATATTGTTTTTTCATCTTCAGTTAAAAGATCCGTAGTAGGTACCAGGTACCTACCTCTTATTTTTTTTCAAATAAAGTAGACCTAGGGCCTTACCGGCAGTAGTTTTTATTATAATCACTGGATTTCGGTGACAATTTCGTGTTTCACGCTAATTTCTTCATATTGATGACGAATTAAAATACTGAAGAATGGCAAAATTTAATCACGAAATATTGTGACTTAATTTCTGCACATTTATTATGCAAAACTATAATATCAAAAAATAAAGAAAAAATACTAATTAAAATGTTCGCGCCTCACGATGGCGTTCTGCAGCGAGCAAGCAAGGTAGACTCATTGTTGTGCTGTTAAGGAGGGATAAGTGATATAATCACGGTCTTCTGGAAATTTCTACAAATTTGCAAAGAATTTCGAATTTCTAGAAGACCGTTTTACCATGGCAACATAAATTTACATGTAAAACTGCACTTTTCAGATGGAAAAACGTAAAAATAAAGCAGTAAAACCCTCATAGCTCGGTAAAACGTTCACGAAGGAATACATTTAAAAATGTTATAATCAAATATTGCATCTGATACATGCTATAGTAGTTTTTCAAAAAATTCTATACGTGGGAAAGCAGCCAAATAAGCTTTTAAAAATATCAGCATGACTTTTTCCGTATGATCGCAATGTTAAACTGAGAAGAAAACTGTAACTTTGAAGCGATATATCTCGAAAATTAGTTCACGTTGACCACTTTTTCTCGCCATATTATGATGCAGTACATAAAAATCTATTTATATGCGAAATTTGAACGATTTCTATACATAAGTGAAATTCGGAGATCCCTCCTTAATGACCGATGAGTCGGCACTTCCTCATCAACACACTTGTAACTGCTGTGTACAAGTGAGAAGTGCATTCAGTCAGTGTGACCTTGAACACGGCAGAGATGCAAGTGGAGAGTGAGACCACATCACATGGCATGGCGTGATTCCTTTCCCGGAAGCGGCCATTTTTCTGGCAAAGACTTCGTAAATGGGACGTATATTGACTGCGACAAAAACTCTAATAACTTACTTATATAGGTACAAATAGAACTCTGATTTAGAAGTGTAGTATACGTTTACTGTGTTCTTACACCATTACATCAGTAAAGGGTACGTCCACGAGAGAGTATCCCTCATTTTTTTTTTTTTTTTTTTTTTTTTAATTATTGTAAGTAATAGTTATAGCTACTTAAGAAAATTTTCAAAATATTTAATATAATATATTGTCTCCTGCTATAAAAAAAAAATTATCAAATTGTAAAACTTTGAAAATTTTTTTTTTTTTTTTTATTTTTTATTTATTTTTTTATTAAAATATGTAATATTATTAGATACTTTTGACATTATTCAAAATATCAAATGTTTTTACTCTTGGTATTCTAAAAAAATATTTTAATGTTTTGAATTTGCAAGTCACAGGTGAAACGTCACAAGTGAAACCAAAGTACCTACAGTTAATAAAATAAATAAAATATGTTTAATCCATGGATCTGCAAATAGCTAATATTTTTTTATTTAATTTAGGTACTGTAAATAAATAGACCTGTTAATTTTTTTACAAACAATTATCAGGATTTGCAGCAATGAAAAAAACAATTAAGTGACTAAAACAAAAGACAGTTTCCTTGTCACAAGAGTAACCAAACTACTAAAATCAATTAAAAATAATTGAAAATTTATTTGAGTTGAAATTCTAGTTAATCTTGGAGGAAAATAGTCATAATATCTACATGTATTAGAAAAAAAACACATATTTGTTACACTAATGGTCTTTTATCAGGCTATGATTAGCAAAATCTGCTGCAAACGGTCACAAGAGTAACCGTGGACGTACCCTAAAATGAAATGCTTTATTTCGAATTAAAAAATCGAACATTTTGAACTCTAGAGGTTTTTCACGACCCAATTTCAGAACTATCGTGAATGACATTTGAAAACATAATCGAGTTGGACCAACCAATTATTTCACTTCAAAATAGTTAAAACGGAAAATTAAAAAAAAAAATCTCTCATTTACGAAGTCTTTGCCAGAAAAAATATTCGCTTCCCGGAAAGCTCATCGTTTGCAGGCTAATTAATAGTTTTGTAGTACATTTTCATGACAATTAGTTTTTGAAAATGTTATGTGTCTACAAGGGACTGGAACCCAAATTAATATCGGTTCCGATTCCAGGGCTCCGAACGGTTCCATCAAATTCAGAAAATAATCAATTTTTTTAATCGATTTTTAGGAAATGTCTAGCATTTTAATATGACTCGGTAATCTTAGGTATAAAAACTGTAAATTGGTAATAAATATATTAATTCGTATATTTTAAAGGTAATAAAGTAAATATTAAATGGAATTAATTATTTAAAGAACCCTTATTGAACCGTTATGGAACCCAAATAATGTTTAATATAGGTTTCTGGTTCCACCTAAAAAATTGATATGGGTTCCGATCCGGTACCGGTTCCTATAAAAATAACTGTTATTTACGGTTCCGGTTCCAGTCACATATGATCACTCATTTCGTGTCTCTCCGTCAAAGCGTGCCAAAGGACCACTTCAAAATAAAAACAAACATTTTCTGTTAGGTATGTCAAAGTTTTATTTTTTAATTGAAAAGTACAATAGGTAGACACATTTAAATAGCAATTACAAATGTTCATCGACAGTGAAAATTCAATTTGTTCATTACCTACTAATGGACCCGGGAGGAATGATTATGATGATGCTTGGGACATGATGATGATGAATTGTAAGGATGGAGGGTGGGAAGGAGGCGGTCGTGGCCTATTACCAAGGAACCTACCCATCATTTGCGTCTCGACTGATGAAACCCACGCATGAAGAACGAGCGCTGGGATCGATCCTGGGACCTCCTCAGCTGCACACTGCCAGACGTGTTTGGTTTGGTTTTGTACGTCACTGCCAAGTGTTGATGACGACTCTGTGATCGCATCTCTCTACTGATGTCATTATGAACGAGCGCTGGGATCGATCCTGGGACCTCCTCAGCTGCACACTGCCAGACGTGTTTGGTTTGGTTTTGTACGTCACTGCCAAGTGTTGGTGACGACTCTGTGATCGCATCTCTCTACTGATGTCATGATGAACGAGCGCTGGGATCGATCCTGGGACCTCCTCAGCTGCACACTGCCAGACGTGTTTGGTTTGGTTTTGTACGTCACTGCCAAGTGTTGGTGACGACTCTGTGATCGCATCTCTCTACTGATGTCATGAAGAACGAGCGCTGGGATCGATCCTGGGACCTCCTCAGCTGCACACTGCCAGACGTGTTTGGTTTGGTTTTGTACGTCACTGCCACGTGTTGGTGACGACTCTGTGATCGCATCTCTCTACTGATGTCATGATGACTAGCGCTGGGATCGATCCTGGGACCTCCTCAGCTGCACACTGCCAGACGTGTTTGGTTTGGTTTTGTACGTCACTGCCAAGTGTTGGTGACGACTCTGTGATCGCATCTCTCTACTGATGTCATGATGAACGAGCGCTGGGATCGATCCTGGGACCTCCTCAGCTGCACACTGCCAGACGTGTTTGGTTTGGTTTTGTACGTCACTGCCAAGTGTTGGTGACGACTCTGTGATCGCATCTCTCTACTGATGTCATGAGGAACGAGCGCTGGGATCGATCCTGGGACCTCCTCAGCTGCACACTGCCAGACGTGTTTGGTTTGGTTTTGTACGTCACTGCCAAGTGTTGGTGACGACTCTGTGATCGCATCTCTCTACTGATGTCATAAAGAACGAGCGCTGGGATCGATCCTGGGACCTCATCAGCTGCACACTGCCAGACGTGTTTGGTTTGGTTTTGTACGTCACTGCCAAGTGTTGGTTACGACTCTGTGATCGCATCTCTCTACTGATGTCATGAGGAACGAGCGCTGGGATCGATCCTGGGACCTCCTCAGCTGCACACTGCCAGACGTGTTTGGTTTGGTTTTGTACGTCACTGCCAAGTGTTGGTGACGACTCTGTGATCGCATCTCTCTACTGATGTCATGATGAACGAGCGCTGGGATCGATCCTGGGACCTCCTCAGCTGCACACTGCCAGACGTGTTTGGTTTGGTTTTATACGTCACTGCCAAGTGTTGGTGACGACTCTGTGATCGCATCTCTCTACTGATGTCAAGAAGAACGAGCGCTGGGATCGATCCTGGGACCTCCTCAGCTGCACACTGCCAGACGTGTTTGGTTTGGTTTTATACGTCACTGCCAAGTGTTGGTGACGACTCTGTGATCGCATCTCTCTACTGATGTCATGATGAACGAGCGCTGGGATCGATCCTGGGACCTCCTCAGCTGCACACTGCCAGACGTGTTTGGTTTGGTTTTATACGTCACTGCCAAGTGTTGGTGACGACTCTGTGATCGCATCTCTCTACTGATGTCAAGAAGAACGAGCGCTGGGATCGATCCTGGGACCTCCTCAGCTGCACACTGCCAGACGTGTTTGGTTTGGTTTTGTACGTCACTGCCACGTGTTGGTGACGACTCTGTGATCGCATCTCTCTACTGATGTCATTATGAACGAGCGCTGGGATCGATCCTGGGACCTCCTCAGCTGCACACTGCCAGACGTGTTTGGTTTGGTTTTGTACGTCACTGCCAAGTGTTGGTGACGACTCTGTGATCGCATCTCTCTACTGATGTCATGATAACGAGCGCTGGGATCGATCCTGGGACCTCCTCAGCTGCACACTGCCAGACGTGTTTGGTTTGGTTTTATACGTCACTGCCATGTGTTGCTTCCGACTCTGTGATCGCATCTCTCTACTGATGTCATGATGAACGAGCGCTGGGATCGATCCTGGGACCTCCTCAGCTGCACACTGCCAGACGTGTTTGGTTTGGTTTTGTACGTCACTGCCATGTGTTGCTTCCGACTCTGTGATCGCATCTCTCTACTGATGTCATGATGAACGAGCGCTGGGATCGATCCTGGGACCTCCTCAGCTGCACACTGCCAGACGTGTTTGGTTTGGTTTTGTACGTCACTGCCAAGTGTTGGTGACGACTCTGTGATCGCATCTCTCTACTGACGTCATGATGAACGAGCGCTGGGATCGATCCTGGGACCTCCTCAGCTGCACACTGCCAGACGTGTTTGGTTTGGTTTTGTACGTCACTGCCAAGTGTTGCTTCCGACTCTGTGATCGCATCTCTCTACTGATGTCATGATGAACGAGCGCTGGGATCGATCCTGGGACCTCCTCAGCTGCACACTGCCAGACGTGTTTGGTTTGGTTTTGTACGTCACTGCCACGTGTTGGTGACGACTCTGTGATCGCATCTCTCTACTGATGTCAAGAAGAACGAGCGCTGGGATCGATCCTGGGACCTCCTCAGCTGCACACTGCCAGACGTGTTTGGTTTGGTTTTGTACGTCACTGCCACGTGTTGGTGACGACTCTGTGATCGCATCTCTCTACTGATGTCAAGAAGAACGAGCGCTGGGATCGATCCTGGGACCTCCTCAGCTGCACACTGCCAGACGTGTTTGGTTTGGTTTTGTACGTCACTGCCACGTGTTGGTTACGACTCTGTGATCGCATCTCTCTACTGACGTCATGATGAACGAGCGCTGGGATCGATCCTGGGACCTCCTCAGCTGCACACTGCCAGACGTGTTTGGTTTGGTTTTGTACGTCACTGCTAAGTGTTGGTGACGACTCTGTGATCGCATCTCTCTACTGATGTCATGAAGAACGAGCGCTGGGATCGATCCTGGGACCTCCTCAGCTGCACACTGCCAGACGTGTTTGGTTTGGTTTTGTACGTCACTGCCACGTGTTGGTGACGACTCTGTGATCGCATCTCTCTACTGATGTCATGAAGAACGAGCGCTGGGATCGATCCTGGGACCTCCTCAGCTGCACACTGCCAGACGTGTTTGGTTTGGTTTTGTACGTCACTGCCAAGTGTTGGTGACGACTCTGTGATCGCATCTCTCTACTGATGTCATGATGAACGAGCGCTGGGATCGATCCTGGACCTCCTCAGCTGCACACTGCCAGACGTGTTTGGTTTGGTTTTGTACGTCACTGCCAAGTGTTGGTGACGACTCTGTGATCGCATCTCTCTACTGATGTCATGAAGAACGAGCGCTGGGATCGATCCTGGGACCTCCTCAGCTGCACACTGCCAGACGTGTTTGGTTTGGTTTTGTACGTCACTGCCACGTGTTGGTTACGACTCTGTGATCGCATCTCTCTACTGACGTCATGATGACTAGCGCTGGGATCGATCCTGGGACCTCCTCAGCTGCACACTGCCAGACGTGTTTGGTTTGGTTTTGTACGTCACTGCCACGTGTTGGTTACGACTCTGTGATCGCATCTCTCTACTGATGTCATGATGAACGAGCGCTGGGATCGATCCTGGGACCTCCTCAGCTGCACACTGCCAGACGTGTTTGGTTTGGTTTTGTACGTCACTGCCAAGTGTTGGTTACGACTCTGTGATCGCATCTCTCTACTGATGTCATGATGAACGAGCGCTGGGATCGATCCTGGGACCTCCTCAGCTGCACACTGCCAGACGTGTTTGGTTTGGTTTTGTACGTCACTGCCACGTGTTGGTGACGACTCTGTGATCGCATCTCTCTACTGATGTCAAGAAGAACGAGCGCTGGGATCGATCCTGGGACCTCCTCAGCTGCACACTGCCAGACGTGTTTGGTTTGGTTTTGTACGTCACTGCCACGTGTTGGTGACGACTCTGTGATCGCATCTCTCTACTGATGTCAAGAAGAACGAGCGCTGGGATCGATCCTGGGACCTCCTCAGCTGCACACTGCCAGACGTGTTTGGTTTGGTTTTGTACGTCACTGCCACGTGTTGGTTACGACTCTGTGATCGCATCTCTCTACTGACGTCATGATGAACGAGCGCTGGGATCGATCCTGGGACCTCCTCAGCTGCACACTGCCAGACGTGTTTGGTTTGGTTTTGTACGTCACTGCTAAGTGTTGGTGACGACTCTGTGATCGCATCTCTCTACTGATGTCATGAAGAACGAGCGCTGGGATCGATCCTGGGACCTCCTCAGCTGCACACTGCCAGACGTGTTTGGTTTGGTTTTGTACGTCACTGCCACGTGTTGGTGACGACTCTGTGATCGCATCTCTCTACTGATGTCATGAAGAACGAGCGCTGGGATCGATCCTGGGACCTCCTCAGCTGCACACTGCCAGACGTGTTTGGTTTGGTTTTGTACGTCACTGCCAAGTGTTGGTGACGACTCTGTGATCGCATCTCTCTACTGATGTCATGATGAACGAGCGCTGGGATCGATCCTGGACCTCCTCAGCTGCACACTGCCAGACGTGTTTGGTTTGGTTTTGTACGTCACTGCCAAGTGTTGGTGACGACTCTGTGATCGCATCTCTCTACTGATGTCATGAAGAACGAGCGCTGGGATCGATCCTGGGACCTCCTCAGCTGCACACTGCCAGACGTGTTTGGTTTGGTTTTGTACGTCACTGCCACGTGTTGGTTACGACTCTGTGATCGCATCTCTCTACTGACGTCATGATGACTAGCGCTGGGATCGATCCTGGGACCTCCTCAGCTGCACACTGCCAGACGTGTTTGGTTTGGTTTTGTACGTCACTGCCACGTGTTGGTTACGACTCTGTGATCGCATCTCTCTACTGATGTCATGATGAACGAGCGCTGGGATCGATCCTGGGACCTCCTCAGCTGCACACTGCCAGACGTGTTTGGTTTGGTTTTGTACGTCACTGCCAAGTGTTGGTTACGACTCTGTGATCGCATCTCTCTACTGATGTCATGATGAACGAGCGCTGGGATCGATCCTGGGACCTCCTCAGCTGCACACTGCCAGACGTGTTTGGTTTGGTTTTGTACGTCACTGCCACGTGTTGGTGACGACTCTGTGATCGCATCTCTCTACTGATGTCATGATGAACGAGCGCTGGGATCGATCCTGGGACCTCCTCAGCTGCACACTGCCAGACGTGTTTGGTTTGGTTTTGTACGTCACTGCCAAGTGTTGGTGACGACTCTGTGATCGCATCTCTCTACTGATGTCATGATGACTAGCGCTGGGATCGATCCTGGGACCTCCTCAGCTGCACACTGCCAGACGTGTTTGGTTTGGTTTTGTACGTCACTGCCAAGTGTTGGTGACGACTCTGTGATCGCATCTCTCTACTGATGTCATGATGAACGAGCGCTGGGATCGATCCTGGGACCTCCTCAGCTGCACACTGCCAGACGTGTTTGGTTTGGTTTTGTACGTCACTGCCAAGTGTTGGTGACGACTCTGTGATCGCATCTCTCTACTGATGTCATGATGACTAGCGCTGGGATCGATCCTGGGACCTCCTCAGCTGCACACTGCCAGACGTGTTTGGTTTGGTTTTGTACGTCACTGCCAAGTGTTGGTGACGACTCTGTGATCGCATCTCTCTACTGATGTCATGATGACTAGCGCTGGGATCGATCCTGGGACCTCCTCAGCTGCACACTGCCAGACGTGTTTGGTTTGGTTTTGTACGTCACTGCCACGTGTTGGTTACGACTCTGTGATCGCATCTCTCTACTGATGTCATGATGAACGAGCGCTGGGATCGATCCTGGGACCTCCTCAGCTGCACACTGCCAGACGTGTTTGGTTTGGTTTTGTACGTCACTGCCAAGTGTTGGTGACGACTCTGTGATCGAATCACGCGACCACTGCTGAGTCAGAGTCAGGCGCATGCGGCGGTTGACGCTGAGTCAGAGGTCAAAGACACCGGAGACAAACGGTCAGAATAGAGGGGTTCGACATTTTAGTGGACCTACACTTGATTTTTTCATTTTATAAATTTCTTTACTTTTTTTCTCTTTTTTATGATTTTTTAAATTTTTGTTATTGTTTTTTTATTTCATTTGATTTTTTAAATATTTTTTTCTATTTTCAAATGATTTTTTAATTTTTCAAATATTTTACGGGATTTTATATATTTTTTATTTCTTATAGTGATTTTTTGGATTGTTTTGGATTTTTTTTTATATAGTACATACTTGATTTTATTGTTGAAGGCTATTAATCGCATAATTTCACACCTTACTTTAAATTGAAAAGCGTTTCTATAATTTCCAATATTTTATTGTGTTCGGTGTAAATTGTAAAAACAAAAAAAAATCTTGTAACCATTCTAATAATTTATAAAGAATCAAGAGAGTGTAATTAATGAAGAATGTATACAATGAGTAGAAATGCGCAGTCTTTCAAAACTTTTCATTGTTATAAATCTTACTTGCTCGTAATAATGTCACATTCTCGGCCTAATTGCCACTAAATTCCCACGCCGATTTGTAATAAAACATTATATAAGGATGAATGTCGAAAGGAGAACCATTTCTACATGACAATGTATAGGTAATTAATAACATTATATCACTATTATACATTCGAGATTGCCTGAACGCTTCGAGATTGATTAGTAACAAAGAACGACAGAAAGACCATTTCAATTAGGGATGGAGCGAACTTGGATTTTGATATCGACTATCGATATCATTTATATATCGATATATATCGATATATCGATACTTCGATATATTGAAATATTGAAATATCGAAATATCGATATATTGAAATATCGAAGTATCGATATATCGATATATTGAATTATCGAAATATCGTATGAATTTAATTGCTCCTAAAACTGCTAGGAATTTCAAAAGAAAATGTAAAAAGAAATAACACAGCTGTTCCAAAATATAGGGTCACCGGCCAAATAAGAAAGAAAATGTGAATAATCTGCGAAATTGTCCATAAATCTTGTAAACGCTGCACTGCAAATATGAATTATTTTGCCATAGGTATAAACTTCAATTTAGAACATAATTGACCACTAGAACGGGGCGGAGTTAACTTTTGTTCGCGTCTCAGCCGCTAGGGGGCAGCTTTGTCGTGGCCCAAGTTCTGCCGGCCAACAAGGATGCCGTAAGATTCCTGCAGCAACTTACGTGGATAAAATCGTTAAAAAAGTTATATTGTTTTAATCAAAGTTATTTTATGAAGTATGTAGGCAAGTAGGAAGGCCATTGGCTACTCAAAGAATGTTATAGTTTGTTGGTGAGTGGATATTATACCGAGATATGGACTTCAGACAAATGTGTTGATTCCTGGCTTTTGCTAGCGCGGGAAGCTGAATATTTCTTACTCTCTACATTTATGTAAGCAATCTATAGGTACCTATACTAAATAGGAATAATTCACTGGTGAACGTTATTTTTATTACGGATGTTTATTATTCACGGATTTATTGACGGTTTGTTGATTATTTCTACATACCTACCTATACCCACCCACTTACCTACAAACAGTTTGTTGGTGGTATTTTTTACTCTTGTAGGTCTAAACTAGAAGTAAGTAAATATTTTCGTCTAGGTATGAAGGTATGAAGGCATTGCACTTGGTAATCACCTATATAGCAGGATGATCAAATGAGTCAAGTTAGGGAATTATGTACATGTATAGGGAATTAAACAAGCAAATAAAACACGGTCGCTTTGCCAACACAGCAAACAGCCGTTCGTTCAATCGAATTCTTATAATTCTCTCTTTTCTCACAGCAATGTTACTAGAAAATCTAAGAAATGTTATTCAGGGAACTTTTGTGCTGATGTTACACCCCGACACAACACATTTCGGTACCATTTTCGCCACTGAAATACGATTTTTGAATCAACCGAACTGACTTCCCTATGTGTTCTAATGGCGCGCGGCGACGAGCTGGCCCACAACCATGTTCCCGCCACTTGGGTCACGTGACTCGTGACGTATCAGGAGGCGGAGCGTTCTAGTGGTTAATTGTATCATGCGGTAAGGCTTCAATATATCGATATTTCAATATATCGATATTTCAATATTTCGATATTTCAATAGATCGATATTTCGATATTTCAATATTTCGATATTTCAATATATTGATATTTCAATATTTCAATATATCGATGTATCGATATTTCGATATTTCAATATCGATATTTCGATATTTCAATATCGATATTCGATATATTCAGGTATCGATATTTCGATATTTTTTTGATATCGATATATCGATATTTTCTCCATCCCTAATTTCTATGATGCGTGAGGTGAGCTTAATATTTGTAAGCGGTGCACTTTTGTAATGATGTAATCAAGCTCTATCAAACGCCATTTGACTGATGTCAACTAATAAATACAGTTATATTGAAGTATTCTCCTCCTTACATACTGGCTCATGTCACCGTTACGAATATGATTAGATGAAGACAGAATCAACTCAAGAATCATTGAAATGGACATCGGGCCTTCTACCTCCTGATTTGCTGTGTTGCAGGCGCGTAGGAACTACTTTCATCATGGGGGGATTGCGACACCTAGGAGGGGGGCAGTTTTAGCCCCGCAGGGCGTTTTTTAGAATTGAAACCAGTTAAAAGTGATTCTGGGGCTTTAAAATGCACAAACCGAAGCATAAAACCCTTAAATTGTTGTCCCGCAGGACATTGTTTTAGAATATAAATATTTTAAAATCGGTTCTGGGATGCTAAACTGCTCAAATTACAACGAATAACTCCCTATTTTTGCCCCGCATGATTTTTTTTTTTTTTTTTTTTTTTTTTTTTTTAGAATTTTGAAGTGATTCTGGGACACTAAACTTAATATTGTATGGAGAATGGGGAGTCCGCCTGCTGGAGTGGGGGATGGTGGAATCCTCTACCTACGCTTATGTGTGTTGCTATTATCATCGGAAGCGAGTGCTAGTGGAATGATCTTCCCTCCACATTGTACATTGCATGCAGGAAGTCAGCCATGTGCCCATATCGCTGATGCAACGACAGAAGTGTCATTCCAGTTGTTTTTCATCCCTTCCTACGCGCCTGTGTGCTCCTAACATCATCGGAAGCGAGTGCTAGTGGAATGATCTTCCCTCCACACTGTACATTGCATGCAGGAAGTCAGCCATGTGCCCATATCGCTGATGCAACGACAGAAGTGTCATTCCAGTTGTTTTTCATCCCTTCCTACGCGCCTGTGTGCTCCTAACATCATCGGAAGCGAGTGCTAGTGGAATGATCTTCCCTCCACACTGTACATTGCATGCAGGAAGTCAGCCATGTGCCCATATCGCTGATGCAACGACAGAAGTGTCATTCCAGTTGTTTTTCATCCCTTCCTACGCGCCTCTGTGCTGCTAACATCATCGGAAGCGAGTGCTAGTGGAATGATCTTCCCTCCACACTGTACATTGCATGCAGGAAGTCAGCCATGTGCCCATATCGCTGATGCAACGACAGAAGTGTCATTCCAGTTGTTTTTCATCCCTTCCTACGCGCCTGTGTGCTGCTATTATCATCGGAAGCGAGTGCTAGTGGAATGATCTTCCCTCCACACTGTACATTGCATGCAGGAAGTCAGCCATGTGCCCATATCGCTGATGCAACGACAGAAGTGTCATTCCAGTTGTGTTTCATCCCTTCCTACGCGCCTGTGTGCTGCTAACATCATCGGAAGCGAGTGCTAGTGGAATGATCTTCCCTCCACACTGTACATTGCATGCAGGAAGTCAGCCATGTGCCCATATCGCTGATGCAACGACAGAAGTGTCATTCCAGTTGTGTTTCATCCCTTCCTACGCGCCTGTGTGCTGCTAACATCATCGGAAGCGAGTGCTAGTGGAATGATCTTCCCTCCACACTGTACATTGCATGCAGGAAGTCAGCCATGTGCCCATATCGCTGATGCAACGACAGAAGTGTCATTCCAGTTGTTTTTCATCCCTTCCTACGCGCCTCTGTGCTGCTAACATCATCGGAAGCGAGTGCTAGTGGAATGATCTTCCCTCCACACTGTACATTGCATGCAGGAAGTCAGCCATGTGCCCATATCGCTGATGCAACGACAGAAGTGTCATTCCAGTTGTTTTTCATCCCTTCCTACGCGCCTGTGTGTTGCTAACATCATCGGAAGCGAGTGCTAGTGGAATGATCTTCCCTCCACACTGTACATTGCATGCAGGAAGTCAGCCATGTGCCCATATCGCTGATGCAACGACAGAAGTGTCATTCCAGTTGTTTTTCATCCCTTCCTACGCGCCTGTGTGCTGCTAACATCATCGGAAGCGAGTGCTAGTGGAATGATCTTCCCTCCACACTGTACATTGCATGCAGGAAGTCAGCCATGTGCCCATATCGCTGATGCAACGACAGAAGTGTCATTCCAGTTGTGTTTCATCCCTTCCTACGCGCCTGTGTGCTGCTAACATCATCGGAAGCGAGTGCTAGTGGAATGATCTTCCCTCCACACTGTACATTGCATGCAGGAAGTCAGCCATGTGCCCATATCGCTGATGCCACGACAAAAGTGTCATTCCAGTTGTTTTTCATCCCTTCCTACGCGCCTGTATGTTGCTAACATCATCGGAAGCGAGTGCTAGTGGAATGATCTTCCCTCCACACTGTACATTGCATGCAGGAAGTCAGCCATGTGCCCATATCGCTGATGCAACGACAGAAGTGTCATTCCAGTTGTTTTTCATCCCTTCCTACGCGCCTGTGTGCTGCTAACATCATCGGAAGCGAGTGCTAGTGGAATGATCTTCCCTCCACACTGTACATTGCATGCAGGAAGTCAGCCATGTGCCCATATCGCTGATGCAACGACAGAAGTGTCATTCCAGTTGTTTTTCATCCCTTCCTACGCGCCTGTGTGCTGCTAACATCATCGGAAGCGAGTGCTAGTGGAATGATCTTCCCTCCACACTGTACATTGCATGCAGGAAGTCAGCCATGTGCCCATATCGCTGATGCAACGACAGAAGTGTCATTCCAGTTGTTTTTCAACTGCACTTCTGCAATTCATTGTTCTCAATGAACTTCAAAAATTAATTGACACTTTACTGACATTTTTATACTTGATTTGAAATATATGTCATCATGTCATTTTCTTATCACTGCCACTTACAGATCAGCTTAGAGAGTTAGATTATCTTCAAAGGGTCAAGGTATGTAGAGGAACAGATGTCTCACAAATTCGTGTTCAATGCAAAGGCTCGCTATCAACGCGTATAACACTGAGCGTTTTCATTCAAATGTACTAGGAAAACGCTCAGTGTACCGCGTTGATGAGCGAGCGCGGATACGTGCAAATTCTCGAACCGGAAATGCGTACACAACGCACAGAAAACATATACATCCATATTGAATTGAAATATGATCACTCAATCATCATAAAAGTATGCTTTTCATCGAAACTTGAAAATTGCATCTAGCACTCATGTGGCATTGGAAAAACAGTCATTTCGCACTTCATTTCTGTCACCTTTTAAAAATGTCAATAAGCGCATACGTTCTTAGCTGATTGGGCTGAAAATTTTTAAAATATGAAACATTGTTGGTCTTATAATGATCATGCAAAATATGAGTTTGTTAAGATTTATCGAATACCATTTTCATTTTACCTATCAGGAGATATTTGTTTAACTTTTAACCAATGAATGGATCTCAAAACAATTAGGGCCTGCAAACAGAGAAGGTTGTCTCTACATACATGTGTGCAAAAAGGTGCAACCTCTTTTGCTCCAGGTATAGCAGCAAAAAAAACAGAGGTCCGTGTCAAAATAGTCAAAAGGAGTCGCTCGCTTCTCTCGCTCAATTATTCCATTCCCTAATCCTTGTAATGAGCAACTCTACTATTACTTGCTCGCGATCGCATCAGCATGCTTGGGACGGGAAATGCATCATGCCATGCACCGGGCCTCGATCCCATGTCCTATCGATCTGTATTGATTGGCGCTCGAGTGCGACCTTCTCGCTGACCTACTTGACTGATAGTTGATAGCTGATAATGATATGGGATGATATCTCAACAGCGGGTGATGACACGGCACGATGACTTGTGCATTCCGGACTGTTAATTGATACTGATAATGAAAGGAGCAAGTGTTTAGATTACGGTTGAGTAGTGCGTTTGACCTTGTAGAGATTTTAATCGATTTTTATCAATATCTTTTACCAATGTAATTTTGTTTATAAAATAAGGCTTTGTACGAGTCTTTAGAAGAGTTCAATGAATATAATTTCATAGCTTGGAATGGTGTAAATTTGTTTTATTTTGTCCTACAGACGTTTAGTGCCTGAAAATAAGTAAACATAGGGCACTAAACGTATGTATAGGACGAAATAAAACTAATAACCCATTCCAAACTATGAAATTATTTTTATTGAACAGTTCTGAATACCTACCCATACAAAACCTTATTTTATTAATAATTAGGTACCTAGGTAAAACATAATGATACAAATAAATTAAAGAACTCTTCGAGGCCACGCTCACTACTCAGCCGTGTTAATATGTTCATTGGGTATGTAAAAATATGGAAATTCAATTAGGTAATTTTCATGTGTTTTACGGGATGTACATTCTATTATATCATTCATTATTTAACAGCTGTTTTGTAATGTTTTGAATTAATTTGAATTACTTTTAATGAATTTATATAAAAAATCGTAGAAATATCTTACGAATGGACTACATTTAGATTCAATTCCCCTTCTAATTGTAGTAAACACTATGCCAAAAATTTAATTGGGTGTTTAGAAAACTGCACTGATAAATTAACATATATTAATTTTGCCGATAGAATCATTGGCTTCCTCTCTATAGCGGAAGCCGTACTGATAGAATCTACTTCTACACGTTTTGAAACCGTGTACGTTTGCATTGTAGGTATACAACTCGAAAAAGTTGACGTTTACACAAGTAATAGATAGTAAGGATGCCAGGGTTGGAAAAGAACCGGATTTTTCAAAATCAATTTGCCCATTGGGTTTTTGAGTGTGTTTTTACGGGCTTTTTGTCAGATTATGTTTATTTTGTGTTTAATTTTTGGAATTATTAACATTTTAAGTGATTTTGAATGGAAAGTTCTGACGGAGTAGGATTCCTTGGTTCATTGGATCAGGGACTACCATCTTTCATAACCTTATGAATATTTACGATATCGATGAATTCACTTCTCTTTATCAATTTGAGAAATGTTTGAAATTGAAATAAATAATGGAAAAATATCTTAACGACTTATTTTCATGATTTAAAAAAACGCTTTTGGTAAAAAAAATACCGCCCGCCGGGTTTTTTCGGGTCAGGGAAAATCATGCCAACCCTGAGGGAAGCTATGAATATTACACCCATTTTACCCGAATTGTAAAGAGAAAGAGAATATGAATACAGAGATAGAGCAAAAGACAACACTTTCGTTCACATCTTGTCCCTCAGCGAAGCGCCATGCGATGATGAAGTGGTTGAAACACACATGAAGAAGGAGAGAGTGATCTCTGCGAATGTTGACACTCGAATGAATGAACCGTCACTCGAGTGAAAGTGCAGGCCAGAGGGCAGATCATCATCTCCAGCCAACCAGGTCACACTGCAGCAGCCGCGAGGATCTTTCACTCGCAACAGCAGTGCTAGAAGGCCGGATGTCCATTGCGATGATTCGTCTAGGAAGCCACATCCATTGTATAATGCGGCATGAGTCATTGTGTAAGAGAATACTTTAATGTAACTGTAATTGTTGACTTAGTAAAATTGCAATTGATAGCGACATTCCAAAAGTATATATACAATACAAAATCGTCAAAATGGACTTCCGACCTGCTTCCTGTGAGATATAGAGTTTATTTCAGGTTAGGTAACTCCCCGATCCAAAATGTGGTAGGTACATACCAGTTTATTAAATAAAACTAGCAGGTATCTTCCCAGTACTTTATCCAAGAATGTATATTGTGGGGACCCGTGGCAAATTTACATTTTTATGATCTTAAAACTATTACTAAGTATTAAATATGTAAATCGGTAATATTACCTTACCGGTAATACTAGGAAAACGCTCAGTGTAACGCGTCGATGAGCGAGCACAGAACATGCAACATCCCCATAGTAACGATGCACGACACGGCACAAGACGATTTTCTCTGCAATTTTTCAATCTCCATAATACTCTGGATGAATAACAGATCCATTGTGTCGTGAAGTCTTACCTACATACCTTCTCCAGAAATCTCTTGTGACATCCCATACTAAACTCGTAAAATTACAATTAATTTGACTGATTGGGCTTACAATATGTAAAATTTAATATTAAGTTGGTCTTGATCACCATGCAAAATTTGAACTTAATGTGAACATTTTTATTGTCGACCAATCAGAAGACATTATTTAAACTTAAACCAATTAGAGGATTTGGCCTTCGTACTGCATCCGATTTTATGCGCTAGCTCAAAAATGCTTTCATTTTACTTTACATTGTGGATAGCTTGGCTGCTCTACAGGCCTTGCCTTGGAACAGAAGCTTAAAGAAGGCAGGGATGACAATTTAGTATACATTTTTCAAGATTATGGAATAAAATGACCTTAAAATGACAAAACTTTTGAAAATAACTACAGATTAGACTGAAAATTGGCAAAAATACCTAAAATGTTGGTACCAATGACCACGCGAAGTTTTAAGTTGATCGGTCAATCTGTTCTAGTTTAAATGTAAAAAATCACATGTAAAATGGTTTTAAATTTGAACCAATAGGAGGATTTGGCTGAAACTTTTTATGATTGGGTACAATGTTGGTTGCAATGTTTTTGCCAAATTTCAAACTGATTGATGCAACCAATCGAAAGATAATTTTTTTTTAAATTTAAACCTATCACGGGAGCCCGTTCAAAAACGATCCCAGGGACCGCATAGAGTACGTTAGTATGTGTACAAAATTTCAGATCGATTGCTTGAGCGGTTTGACCTGGGCTGTGACCACAAAAAAATACAAAAAAAAAAAAAAAAAAAACACACAGAGAAAGTGCCATAAGAGTACTGTGGTGACGCTCGCTACGCTCGCTCAATTACGTTTTTTTATTTTATATTTTTTACTGTAGCACGAAACTTTTTTTTCCCATATTACCAATTTTACAAAATTTGGTAATATTACCGGTAATTTTACATCTCAAACCAAATTTATTGAAGTGAATTCATGCGGGGGGGGGGGCTTCGTTCAGAAGGTCATTATCAACTCATGAAAAATTGCAATACTCGAACAAATAATACTATTAATTATAGTGAAACAAATAATCTATAATGTGGAGCCTAATGATGGCTACTTTTCACTCAAGGATAGTAATTATATTAGAGAAAGCAATATAAATTAAAAGTGTAGGAAAATGGAGGTACAAATAAATTACATACAATTACCTCGAAGACATATGATATATATATAATTTATTTGTATTTTTATCATCTTTGTTTTGAACACGGGAGAAATTTCCAAGCGACATTCGACTTGCGGAACTTTCCATGTGGTTCTTCTGTCATCGTCGATCTCAGATCTGTCTCGAACTTTCAGCTCGTAAAGGAGAAGATTCACAAGGTACAAGAAGGAACAAGTTTCACATTGACACAAGTGGCACAATTGTGATTCATCGCTGCTGAAAAAGCGTTGATGATTCTGATTTTACTTTCTTTACCCGAAGTATTTTAGCGATGTTTAACGTCGCACTATTCTACAACTATAGGCTAATAGAACCGGATGAATATGATAAGGAGATGATTGCGTATCCAGGATTAAATTTCGGGGGAAGGGGGGGGGGGCGGACATTACTAATATTTTGACAAATCACAGTGGAAAACGGGGGGTTCGGGGGCACTGCAGCCCCCGAGAAAATTTTGGATCCAGGTCATTCATTTAGGTGCGATTTGGAATTGCATTATTCCAATGCATTATTGCATTATTATTTGGAAAATTATAAATTACAAAATATCAAAAAAATGGGAAATTTTGGAATTTTAACTAAATTTTAACCATTTTGAAACGTTTTTGACATGATCTGTCTTTTTATAAATGGTTTTTTCACATATAATTTTAAAACTGCTTATTTTCTTAGATGAAACCCTGATTTCGGGGGGGGGGGGGGGGGGGGCATGGTCCCCTCGGCCCCCCCCCCCCCCTGAATACGCCCTTGATTGTGAGGAAGGTATGGATGGACGGTGCGAAGGTGGTGGTCGTGAACTATTTGTAGTGAGCTTCCGCTCGTCTGAGATATACGAAAAATAAACTTAGAAGAGACGGTCGACTCTGGAGTGCATGAATAGAATAGCCTGACACCTTAGCTTATGAAGTTTTACATGATTCCTATAGGATTGAGCACATCCACAAACTTATTTTATTTTGGCGAAAGAAAGTCTGGGAATGGGACGTTTTAAGATGTTCATAGCCGGTCAATATCACTGTCATCGTGGACCATTGACCAGCGGAAGGGCACTAAAAGTAAACATATACTCTGTTTTTTAATAATTTTATGTGTATTAAAATAGATATAGGCAGACTACTTATATTTTTTAATTTTGTATTTTAAAATGCATATTTGATGTTTATTATGTATTTCTTCAACATTTCTTTATACACACATTATGTCTTTATCTTTATTAACAGCATGAGACACTATATACTTACATACAGTAATGAGACACTACTACACACCGTCGTGTAATAGGAATAGCAATCAGTTTTAAATGAATCATAGGCGTGAAACAATGGCAACTGAAGAAACAAGGAATTAAGAGTCGACAGGACTCGCAGAAAATTTTGATTCCGATGTAAGAAAAATCCTGGAAATGCATGAAAATGCATTAGCTCTTGGTTGTACACTTGGCCAAACAAAAATTGAACGTTCAATAAATCTGATAGGCTGATAAATGTAAGATTGCACCATCAGAAGTCAGTCTAAGCGATCTCATTGTCTCACTCTAGTAGGTGACCTCACATTTCAATGATAATAAATAACAAACTTTGATTGGTTGGGACATGACCAGCAGTTATTCAAATTTGGTCAACGTTCAATTTTTGTTTGGCCGAGTGTACCTACGTGACATTTGTGACATTTAATCGTGTGTTGCATGTTGCATATACTGCTGTGTTAGTTATTTTAATTCATTGAAAACCACAAAAAACATAAAAAGGCGGCCCTACTTTGTTTTCAAAATTTAACAGCATAGAGATAAATAGAAAATCTGTGTCTCTAGCGATTGATTTTTTTTTCGTTTTGAGGAAGTGCTAACATTGGCAATGAGTCTTTTTGGCACATCTGCCCTGAAATAACTAAACAAAAAATAAATCATCGGGGCCACTAGAGACACAGATCTACTCTTTATCCATAACATGTGAAAATTTGGAGACAATCGGTAAAGCCGTTTAGAAAAAAGTAGGGGCCGCCTTTTCATGCTGCATAAACATGGATTTCATCAAGTATCGTAGCCATGATGCGCCAATACTATGACTCATGAGCTAGGTGCGCGGTCGGACGTAGAGACTAGATAGCGGATGAGCTCCCAACAGACCGTGTGGCCTAATGGATAAGGCGTCGGACTTCGAATCCGAAGATTGCAGGTTCGAGTCCTGTCACGGTCGAACACTTTTTTATTTTACATTCTATTTCGACATCGTTTGATTTATCACGAGCGATCTTTTTATCCGAGAATAGGTACCGTAATTGTTATGTAATCGCGTTTTTACGTGTTTTGGCGAGATTGCTGTTTAGTTTATGGTCGCAAATTACAAGTCTGCCTCGACGGATTTTAATTACTATGTAGAGGTGAACAATGGTTTTCTAAATTGTTATTTTTTATAATTATCATTGTTTTTAAACAGTTATGAATTGAAATTACTTTTTAACTGTAAAAAAATTTCAGTAACATTTTACCTTGTTATTACAAATGGAACATGATTATTACATGTATAGGGCAGATGCCATCTAATAATCGATTAGTAATTAAATGTGTTCAAGGGTGTACATCACCTTTAATAAAATTTATTTCAATATTTGATGGAAAAATATTGAAAGAAAATTGATAAGTGCACTGAGTCCTAATGACAGGAAAGGGAATAGAAAAATGTGTTATTTTCAAATATGATTGATACAGAAAAATAAAATGAATATGATACAGAAAAGCACAATATAACAAATTGTGTACAGAATAGTATTAAATAATTTCTACAGAAATGTATTCACTTCACAGAAGGATACCGTCTTTACAGAAAATTACACCCCACAAAAGAATATACCTATATTTAAAGCTAAGTTTATAAACAAGTATTTCCCGGAAATTATGCACAATGTTTACAGAGCAAGTAATAATGTGTGTAGACGTGTTTCTATGCAGTATTCTGCATAGGCCTATACTTAGTAAAAAAATATTTAGTAAAAGTTACAACTGTGTAATTTCGAATATAATTTTCGTTTTCACCCACGTATTGGGCAAAGTGAAGCACCATTACAAAACACTTAATAAACCAGCATGACTTGTTGAAATGTGCCTTAAACATTATATAACATCCCTAGATGGTGATTATCTTTTTGACGGCTATTCTATATCCTTCTCGGTTGTGAAAAATACTCCATTTGTCGCCGCTTCAACTGTTTCAACTTGCCTAACCACTCGGTTGAGTGTGAAGGAGTAAAAATAACTTATAGAAGTGTCAAACGTCGATTTAGTTTCTTTCGGTCTGATGTCGACAGGTGTTACCGAATGGATTGCGTGGAAACTGATAGCGCTCGACCGTTCTAGCAAATTGAGAGAGAATAATTGTTTTATAAGTGGGTGTAACTTTGATAGGATGTTCACATGATCAGTCTGATTGTATAGTAGTAGCACTTTTTTATTTTTGCTTCTTGCATTGTTAATTAGACGTCGGTTTAAAAAAAAACGCTCAAAACTATGACATTTCCGGCGATTGAAGACCGAACCCGGCAACCAATTGATCTAAAATTTGAATCATGATTAGATAAAAGACAAATATAGGGTTATTACTTGGCACATTTTTAAAATTATATTTCATACGGCACCCATTGAGATATGAAAATAAACCCTTTTTCACCCAAAATCAACTAATTAACAAAGCAAAAAATTAAAAATGCAAGTGTTAACCCTAAGTTTGTCTTTTATCTAATCATGATATAAATGTCAAATAATTTCATAGCCCATTTTGTCTCCAATCGTATCCAAAAAAGTGCCTGCAACACGCGTCAAAATCGCTCGCGCTCGCAGCACCTTAGAGTTATTGTTGAGTCGATTACAGGTAGCCGTGCGTATTGACTTTTCTATCGATTGTTGCTCAACCGCGCAGTAATCGGTCGAGATTATTGAAGTGTGACGATAAACGAGATCAAGTTACATAAAGAGTTACAAAAGGGGCGGGTTTTAAATGCCTTGTTAAACCAGAGTTTAGTTAAGTGGTCATTCAAAGAACATCCTATAGGTTGTTGTTGTCACGGCAATATTGTTCTAATATCTAATATTGTATTGCAATATCTGGCAATAAGGGCAAGTATGTCAGTGTTATAAGGGCAATAATGACAATTGTGTTTCAATGATATGCTACATTTTAAACAGTTGCTGTTTCTAAATTGCCATCTGATGTTTAGAACCCGAAAATTAGTAAATTATGGTACTAAACATCTGTTGGACGTTTGAAGCTCCTCAGTTCTAGCCCCGCAGGGCATATTTTAAAATTTTATCAATTTAAAAGTGGTTGTGATGCTCTGAAAAGCATACATTTTACTAAATAACCCTCCAATTGCAATTTATTTTAAACCTAATTTTGTATGGTGAATGGGGGTCAGACTGCTCGAGGGGGGGGGGGGGGGGGGGGGTGATCCCCCATCTCCTCTCCCCCCTTCTTCGAGCCTGATACCTCGCAAGTGCTGTTAACTATCATAAAAATAATCATTGTTACAGTACCTACAGGAAATTTGGCAAAATTTTAAACTATTGCAGGTTTTTATCGGGATAATATTATTAATTATTGATATTAATAAATAATAAATATTCCTGTTTTTGTTACCAATAAACTTATTGGTAAAAATAAGCTCATGCTCATGACTTATCGTGAGAAAAGAGCACACTTACATTGTCATACACTCTCTTTAAAAGTGTAAAAACTCTTATTTCCAAACAAAAAATTAGCCCAGACATGGCAATTTTTTCAGAATTATCTTTAATAAAGCCTTTGTCAGATATAATTGCTATATAAACATCATGTAATTATAATAAAAGCATCATTTGAAGTGAACACAAACCGGATAAATATTGGGGTATGCCTCGTTTAGCCCTATCTTGGATGGCCTCACTGCCCAGCATCTAGGTTCTGACGTCACAGCCAATCACAGCGCGTCTCTGGCCCGCCTCCCAGATTCAAATAAAACCACACTTTCAAACCTCAATAACTCTGGAAATAAATTTATTTCATAGACATATTATATATTGTTGGTCTTCCTGTAGCATCTAGTATTTTATTTAATTAATTAAAAGAAAATTTAAATCTGAGGAGAATTCCCTATTGTCATAAATTTAATGATTATATATAATTATAATTTATTGAGCAGTTTGGTATGTGTTTATTAAAAATAATTGATAAATGTTTTCTGTATATTATTAATCTAGTGGAGCGGTCGCTCCACGCCAGCCAAGTCGTACAGCGCGCGCACACTCTCATTTAAAAAGGCTGGAGCAACCCACTTTTACTGTAAGCATCAAAGTGGCATTTTCGGCCTCCTGGATCTCAAAATTGGAAAATCTCACATTGTTGCGAAATATCTTAATTTCGAGCTATGGCCCACCCCACCACATAAACCAAATTTGAGAACAATAGGTTATGCCGTTTGCGAGCTAGAGGGCCGTGAAAACCGTGTAATTGTACGGCTTTCAGATAATAATAATAATAATAATGATGATGATGATGATGACTCATCTTCCAATAAATTCCGCGGTCTCCGCCACAGCCTAAACGGCTGGGTTGATTGACCCGAAATTTTCACCACATATACAGCTCGTCTGCCTGATGATACCTTGCCCTTATAAATTTTTTGTGCCGTCATTTTGAAACCGGAAGTGACGTCATATCTCAAAAACGGCTTAACCGATCGGAACGAAATTTGCGCCAATCGATTCAGACGGTCCTCTTTATGAAATAACAGTAGTTCAATTAAAGTTTTCCAATTACTGAAACCGGAAATGACGTCATAGTTAAGCGAAATCTGCCTAAATTCACTTCCCTTTATATAAAAACCAACTACATATTCAGAAGTCTTATAATGAAATATTAGTATTTATATACAAATTAAGACAATGTGTAAGAGCTTTCAGCCGCCATTTTGAAAACCGGAAGTGATGCCATATCTCGAAAACGGCTGGACCTATTGGAACGATGCTTTCGCAATTCTTCATGGTATATCACTTTAAGTATATATTTAGCTCCAAACAATATTTTTTTTAGTTAATTATTCGGAAATGGCTTATTTTTTTAAAAGAATTAGCCATTGTTGCCCCAAAAAGTTTTACAAGTTGTGTAAATAAACTAAAAAAATAATTGATATCCCCATAAAAAACACTCCGTGTAAAAAAAACAGCCAAGTCTCTTCAACTAAAAAAAAATATTATGAAATCTAAAAATTCTGCACTGAAACGTAGTGATATCAAAAAATGAGCTAAGTCAAAACTTTATTTGAAAATTTAAAAATACTTGGCGCATCGTTTTTTTAGGGCATTGTAGGTATAGGTACTATAAGTATATGTATTTATATCTAGCCTATACTTCTAAGCTATTTATATACACGATGCGCCAAGTATTTTTTAATTTTCAAATAAAGTTTTGACTTGGCTCATTTTTCGATATCACTACGTTTCAGTGCAGAATTTTTAGATTTCATAATATTTTTTTTTAGTTGAAGAGACTTGGCTGTTTTTTTTACACGGAGTGTTTTTTATGGGGATACTTCAATACAGTAGTTCACCCACTTTTATTCGATAAAGATATTTTCTAAATTCTAGGATGCATGGATATGTTCCATTAATAATTGTCTATAATAAAGTACCAAAATCAAACGATCTCATCATGTTTGAAATATCCCGCCAACAATGCGCGTAACTGACACGTTTCAGACCATTTTGTGCACCCTGACTGACCCCTAATTTTCATTTCCAATTCACATCCTCTAGCAGGCGAATCTTCCAACCTATCATTAGACAGGTATATTAGAGGGTCAGGCGAATCTTCCAAGTTGTGTTGGAAGATTCGCCTGACCCTTCCTGTAAGGCGAATCTTCCGTGTACCCTCCTGTTTACCTGAACCCATGCAGGCGAATCTTCCAACCTCTCATTCGACAGGTATAATCGAGGGTCAGGCGAATCTTCCGCAGGCGAATCATCCGGCAATCCACAACAACAATGATATTTCTTGAATGACCATTACAATTTAATATTTACTACTGCGGCTTAGCAGGGCATTACAAATCGGGCCTAAATGTGAATGTGAATATAATTTATACATACATTGGCTCCATTTCGTTTATGAATTTAGTAGAATTTACGTTCTAACCTATCCATCATCAGAATCAGTAATTCTAGACTATACTTGTTGCGGAATAGTGCGACATAATCTACTATTACTAGTCTAAAGGCCAAGGCATCTATAATTACTTCCATACAAAGAGACAAAAGGGAGGACCTTGATCTCTGCTCACACAAGACACGAGACAACTGTCATCACTTTGCAGTTACATGACGCTATTCATCCCATGACGTCACATGACCTTGGGAATCCCGATGTGTACTTCTACTGGACTCTTAAGGTGGATTCACACGGCCGTTCCAAACTTCGAGTTTGGAACTCAAGTTTGCCAAAGTTTCGAATCGCCGTTCCAAAAACTCCCGTGTGAACTATGAAAGTTTGAAACTCAATCCTCACAGTTCGAATCTTTTCATAGTTCACACGAAGGTTTTTGGAACGGTGATTCGGAACTTCGGCAAACTTGAGTTTCAAACTCGAAGTTTGGAACGGCCGTGTGAATCCACCTTTACGCAGAGCCACATGGAGTGCAGACAATGGAGAGGATTGGCAATGTAGAAATAAATATGATTGATGCCGCTTTAAATCTATGCAATTATCATTTGAATTGTGATTATCAACATTTTGCTTCATAACGTCTGGTATATTGTCGTGCCTTCATTTGTCCTTGTTTTTGCGAGCGCCTGTCCACAACATTTATCTGCCAAATTGCTTTTTTATTTGCTATCTTGTTGTTATTATGTGAGAATTTTCGTTCTGAATTTTTGTTACAAAAAATGTTAGTATTGGTTTTACCTTTTACCAATATTAGAAAATTTAATGATTGACATCCCTTGTTACGAATCCTCAACCAACTCTACCTCCTCTATAATGGCGCATCGTCAAAAAGGAGGAGAGTTGTTGAGGCGGCAGTAGGACTGCAAGTCCTGTAACGCCATAACAAAAAAATAAAAATAAAAATGTTTATTGCCATGGCAGCAACCAGTAAAATACCATGGAATGACCACAACACTCTGCTAGTTAAACAAGACGTTAATAATTTATTGATATTGAAATAACGAGCGTCAATGTTTAAAAATGTAAACGATCTAATACGCATCTAATTGAAATTTGTGATATCAATTGTTTAGTTACTATAATATTAATATACTAACTGGTGTATTACATAATGAACGATTACAATATTGCAGAGTCAGTGAACATGCAACTCGACTTCTGATCAACTTCTGTGTCATATTCGCACTTTTCATACATTTTGTCTTCACACAAAGCAACTTCTTGTCACAGAACTCGAGCTCAACATTTATCATAGCATGTTCTAATTTATATCAAGAAGTGTTACACAGAAGTTGAACAAGAAGAAGTTGATCCGTGTAAATTGGGCTCTACGCGCATCAAGCTCGATAAAAGATCGCTAAAAATAATAAAATGTCATTTAAGATCAAAATTCCGGTACCTATCAAAGATAATTTACCCAAAATGCAATGAGACTGTGCACTCTCGCTGACTTTTTTATATAGACAATTGAAAACGGGTTATTTGTAAAATCTCAGTATAGACTTAATTTATATTGCTGATTAGAAAGTACTTATATTATGTGCTAAATTTGTATTTAAGAAATAGGATGTCAACATATTGTTTTTAGCAAAAATCCTTATACTTAGTATCTGGGGTCACAAGTAATTGGTTTTTATCAGTCACCTAATTGCTATTATTATCAGCTCTGTTATCCCTTGCCATTAGGTAGCTAGTTATTATTATTGGTTATTATTATTATCCTAGCTTGACAAATTTTAACAAAAACAATGATAGTACAGCATGACTCATGATTAGTAATTTTTCTTATCACTGTGCGACCGTTTTACGAATTTTCGAGAAAAATGTGGAAATGGATCAAGTTGGCTCAGGCTCCGGAGGCGCCAATAGACAGTTCTGGGAAGGTCTCCTACTATTAGGCCACGACCACCTACCTACTAGACGTATTCCTCATCATCATCATCTCCCGATCATCCTCATAATCATTCACGTGCGAACTGTAATGTGCCATTGTGTTTGCGTCTGCAGGTCATTACAGAATTATAACCTAGACCTTGAGCTCATAACCTTAAATACGTAACTTTGCACGCATTTTTTAAATAATATAATTATCAACTAGTAGTTTCTAGTTAGTTCATTTCCACAATTTCCAGTATTTTATTTAATGAAGTGAGAATCTCCATTTGGAATTTATGGCTCGAATATCTGTTTTTTGTGTGCATTATTTTGACATTTGAGGTCAAATGAAGTAACGGATCAGGCTAATTTTATCACAATATCTGTTCGTTTACCTATTGATTTCTGGCAAGATCGCCCTCTTAGTTTCACCCTGAAATCTTTTTATAGCCTCACCAATGGACTGCTACCTTGACGCGGTGGTGGGGCTTAAGGGGCCGCCTCACATTACAGGCTGGTCCCAACTTAGTGCAGTCCAGGGTCGACCTAGTCCCATGCCCACCCCTCAGGCCGGCCTCCCCCTCGAGATGGTGACACCCCTGAATTCGGGTCCCACCGGCCCGAAGCCTCCCCCCCCCCCCGGTCTGTCTCCATTCTGAGCTGGCTTTCCCACCAGTTCAGACTCCCCCGGATCGGGCCCGTTAGGTCGACCCCTCCCCATGTCCTCCACGTATTATCAACAAAGTTAATAGTAAATATTAATGAGCGCAAAATGACCTAGTTGTCGACGCGCCATTAAACAATAATAATCTAATAATCTACTTATAGTTAACACTCCTGTTTACTGCTGGATAATCTGAGCGATCATCTGTGTTCAAGGTCCTCCATGCATTACGGTTGCTTGCTTATCGACGCGTTCCCTGAGCGTAGACTCCATGCATGACCCTGTTCAGGTCGCGCCTGGTGATGCACTCCTACAAGCTCTATATCGACCACCAGGTCTACTACCGCGTGTCGGACCCCGACCACCGTCTGATCACGTCGTTCCCTCAGCGTAGACTCCGTGCGTGATCCCGATGCTTGTCTGTCCAGGTCGCGCCTGGTGACGCACTCCTACAAGCTCTACTTCGACCACCAGGTCTACTACCGCGTGTCGAACCTCGACGGCCGCATCGAGAACCCCGACCACTGTCTGACGGACGACATCACGGCGTTCACGTCGTCGGTGGCGCATCTCTACTCGCACATCACCAAGCCGCTGTTCGACCTGTTGCTCATCAGTCTCGCGCTGATGCAGAACAACAAGAAGATGGGAGCAAACATTCTGCAGGGTGAGTTGGTCGCGGATGTTCAACGCTCGTTACGTTGAACTTGACGGACATAACCTCAAATTCCAGCCATTACATACATAATATCAGAATTAAATAAAGGTGATTCAGTCCATGGAATCAATTGAGCGATTCGTTTTTTTTTTTTTTTTTTTAGAAAATCGTTTCAACGATTAATCGGAATCAAGAAAATCGTTTGAAATATTGATCAAATTGAAAGTAGCAAATCAATTTTTGATTTAAATCAAATGATTTGGAAATAATTTTGGCGTTTTTTTTTATGGATTTTAAAGATATATTTCCATACAATAATATTTGGTAGCGCCATCTTGAAAAGCGGAATGAGAAAATTGATTTACCGATTAATAAAAACACAGGAAATCAACCCAAAAATTAATTTAATCGAAAGCAATAACCTATTGAAATTGATAAAATTTCAACCTAATCGAATCGCCCATCTCTATACTCACGTCACAGCTCGAAGGAAAATTCACTTTGTTGCTAATATTTCGAAGCTGTTGCTGCGGGAATGGTCTGTGCAGACTTGTAGGTTTTCACGTAAGAAAAACCCACAATAGGCCCACATTAAGAGAGAAGACTCTATCTAAAATATTACAAATAAAATATTACCTAAAGCTTGACACCATAACCTAAAATTACGTAATATCGTTCCAGTATTCTTTGTTAGGCGGTCAATATTGGATCATTTGCAGAGATTTGATACCTACCTACTTCATTTTATTGTAGGTATATATTTTTTCTAGTTATAAGTTTTATGACGTACGGATGCACGTCAACAAAATGTAGACCTTGTGAACCGATTTTCTTCAATTGACATTCAGTTTAATATGCCAAATAAAACCTAATATGACCCTTGATTGCTACAATTTAGGTATTAAGACGGCTGAGTAGTGAGCGTCATGGCCTTGAAGATAATTTTAATCGATTTTTATCAATATCTTTTACCAATGTAATTGTTAATAAAATTTGTACGAGTTTTCAGAACACATTAATAAAATTAATTTGATAGTTTGGAATGCGTAATTAATTTTATTTTGTCCTACAGATGTTTATAGTGCCATACTTTTACTAATTTTCAAACACTAAACATCTGTAGGACAAAATAAAAATATTAAAACACTCCAAGCTATGAAATTATATTCACTGAACTGTTCTGAAGACTCGTACAAAGCCTTTTACAAATTACATTGTTAAAAGATATTAATTACAAATCGATCAAAAAACTCTTTAAGGTCCAACTCACTACTAAGCTGTATTAATAGACACGGTCAGTTTAACAACTGTTTGTATCGGCTTCTGGTAATGACTTTGGAAGATTTCAAACTTGAGTTTCCACGTTTTTTTCATATCTGTGTGTGCCGCACTGTCCTGCACTACGGATGCATTTAAAATGTCAATTTCATTAAACCTTGAGTACAATCTGTCCGCAAGAAAGACTGTAAACAGCGATACTGATGGTGTTTGCGTCACGTGATGACCTGCATAATCATGTGGAACTTACACTGGTCCTTTCACTTTCAAATACACCAGAAGCTTCACAGTTTTCATTGAGACAATGAGATGCCACAAATAAAGATATCACATTTCACATTATTCACATTATTATCACATTATTATTATCACATTATTGACATTAAAATATCAATCCGACTAATAGTATTATCTTATCAAATAGTCTTAGTTTGTGTATTGCCACAACGGACTGTAAGATGTTGAAATAAATACAAAAAACGAAAAAAAGTATTAAGGTGCTGCAAGCGCGAGCGATTTTGCTGCTTTTTGTAGACACTTTTTGCGATACGATTGGAGAAGAAATGGGTAGACCAAATTACTTGAAATTTTAATCGTGATTAGATAAAAGACAAACTTAGGGTTATCCCTTGGTACATTTTTAATTTTTTGCTTCGTTAATTAGTAATAATTAGTGGATTTTTGGTGAAAAATTAGATATTTTCTCGTCTCCCTGGGCGCCGTAAAAAATTAAATTTCAAAAATGTGCCAAGGGATAACCCTAAGTTTGTCTTTCATCTAATCATGATTAAAATTTGAGATCAATTGGTTTACGGGTTTGGTCTCCAATCGTATCGCAAATTTCATCGTTTTGCGCGGTTTTGTTGAATAACCGGCGCCTAATTAACGATGCAATAAGCAAAAATTAAAAAGGGCTACTAATATACAATCAGACTGATCATGTGAACATCCTGTAAAAGTTACACTCACTTATGAAACAATTTGTCTCTCTCAATTTTCTAAAACGGCCGAGCGCTAGTATCACCTAAATTTCATTCTTTATTTAATTAAATGATAAAAATCGAGTATAAGCAAATAACCAGCCAATATCATGTAAGGGTTGGCTGAAGTTAATTATGCAAGGGTTTCTTTAAACTTTTATAAAATCGATAATGTTCTCAGTAAATTGAACCCTAGCATTAGCGTCCGCAGGATTTCTGCCAGGTGGGGGCAAGGCAAGGAAAAAATTATGGGGGGGGGGGGGGGGGGGGGCAACCTGTCCCGCAGGGCGTTTTTTGGCCTTTGGATACTTTGAAATCCATTTTGAGACGTTATGAGATGTATTTTGTTGAAATACATATTTTTTAAATATTGCACTTTGGGGTGGTGGGAGATATGTTCAAACCTGCCCCGCAGGGCATATTTTTGGCTTTTGACACTTTGAAATCAATTTTCTTCATTTTTTGGGGTTACAAAATGAAACTATACGAAAACCTCAGAAAACGTTTAAATGTTTTCTTGACATCCATGGATGTCAAGAAAACATTTGGGCAAGGGTGGCAAGCACCCCCCTTGCTTCTTCCTATGGACGCCCATGCCTAGAGTATCGCATATTTATTAAAATAAAATACTAATATCTTAGAATTAACATAGGCGTTCTAGTTGATTTCAGAAAGATTTCTTCCTCGTTTGACCGTTTAGCAAGAACCTGTTAGCTGTAACATGAGCAAATATCAACAAGGAAAACTACTCGGAAGCCTCCTACATTCCTCTGAAACTCGCCGTATAGGATCGAACATTCTGATTTAGCATTCATTATCGGCTACCTGCTAATAACATTCTCTCTGCACATTCACTATGCATATTAGCTGCTAGCTTTAGCAATAGCAGGGTGTCCACAGGCGACTTTTTGCTACTTAATTGCTACTTATTTTTGCTATGCTACTTTATTCCTACTTTTATTGCTGAAAATCTCAAAAAGCCACGTAAATGCTACTTTTTTGGCAATTGTTTAGGAAACAATTCCTTGTGAGGAAACAATTAATAAAAATACCAGAAATTGTTGTCCAAAACGTACAGAAATAGCTCAAATTCACTTGTGAAATGCAAAATTTTCCCGGGCCTATGCGGCCCGGACCCGCATCCGGCTGGACGTCCTCCCCACAGACCCCCTATTGTATCACAACAATCGATATATTGGGCACCCACAGTCATTTACACAGTCAGCGCCTCTGTTGACACGTCATAGTCGATCGACTACGAACTCAAGTCAATGCTAATCTCTCATGAGTTGTCGATCGATTGTCGAGCAAAGTTGTACGATCTCTGTGCTGTAAGTTGGTAGAACAGCAATGCTTTTCGCGCCTCCTCTGTGGTTAGGTTAGTTTAGTTTTAACAGAATCAATTTGTTGCTGTCACATTTGTCACATTCTGTAAAATTCTATTTTATGGAACCTTTATTCAACAAAAAATCCACTTTTATGCTACTTTTTTTCATTGAAATTGCTACTTTTTTGCCACTTATTTTCATCCAAAATGCTACTTTTGCTACTTTTTTTGACACCATTCTGGAGTGGACACGCTGCAATAGTGACGTTAAGAATTTATGTACGTTCGCCCTTTTAAGTCCTGCCCCTGCTATTGGGTTTTGGGTCAAATTATGACAATGTGAAAATAAAATATATCTTCTATACGTAAAAAAATCGCCCATCGTTATTCTAGATAAGAACACGTTAAAGACAATGTTTTTGCAATAACTTGACGAAAATTTGCCTTTTTGTCAGATTAAAGTCGAGCATAAAGTCCAACATTTTATTTATTAGTGTTGCCTTTTTTTATTTGCCTTTATACTTTATAAATGCCTTTCAAATAGGCCATCACTATGTTTTTATAGATGTGTATTAAGAAGATAGGTTTATGCTAAAAATAGCAGTTTTCAACTAATACTAATGAAAATTTTTACAGTATACGGTATTACAGTATTTTACAGTCTAGTGGAGCGGTCGCTCCACCCAGCCAAGTCGTACTGTACACTCACACTCACTAAACATACCGTAAATGCCTAATAAAATGAGGAGCCAGACCAACTAGGTACTTTTACTGTAAGCAACAACATGGCATTTTCGGCCTACTGGATCATAAAATTGGAAAATCTCACATTGTTGTAAAATATCTTAATTTTGAGCTATGGCCCACCCCACCACATATACCAAATTTGGGAACAATAGGCTATACCATTTGCGAGCTAGAGAGCCGAGAAAACAGTGAAATTACACCACTTTGATCTTTAGATGATGATTCAGATGATATCAGGAAACACCGCTATCACCGCCACAGCCTAAACGGCTTAGCCGATCGATCTGAAATTTTTACCACATGTGCACTTTTGGCGTCTGAGGTGCCTTTTTATAAAACCAACCGGTAGTCGCCATTTTGAAACCGGAAGTGACGTCATATCTCGAAAACGGCTAAACCGATCGGAATGAAACTAGCGCCAAATGATTCAGACGGTCGTCTATATGGAATATCAGTAGTTAAAGTAGAGATGTACCATTACCGAAACCGGAAATGACGTCATGAAAATGAAGATCTAGATTTTAATGACCTCTTACTACAATAACTACATATTCAGAAGGCTTATAATGATACATAACATTTATAGAAATAAATTCTAGGTGGCAGTTATTTCAGTCGCCATTTTGAAAACCGGAAGTGATACCATATCTCGAAAACGGCTGGACTGATTGGAACGAAGCTTTCGCAATTCTTCATGGAATATCACTTTAAGCTTAGGTATATTGAGCACCAAACACAATTTTTCGTATTAACCAATTCGGAAATGGCGTATTTTTTAAAAGTATTTAGTCATTGTTGCTCCGATGTGTGTTACAAGTTGTGTAAATAAACTAAAAAAATAAGTGATATCCCCATAAAAAAACACTCCGTGTAAAAATACCAGCCAAGTCTCTTCAACTATAAAAAATATAATAAATCTAAAAATTCAGCACTGAAAAGTAGTGATATCAAAAAATGAGCCAAGTCAAAACTTAATTTTAAAAACCAAAATATACTTGGCGCATCGTTTTTAAGGGCATTATAGGTATATTATATATAATTAGGTAGGTACATTTGATTTTTGGCATATGCTTCTATACTATTTATATACACGATGCGCCAAGTATATTTTGGTTTTTAAAATTAAGTTTTGACTTGGCTCATTTTTTGATATCACTACTTTTCAGTGCTGAATTTTTAGATTTATTCTATTTTTTTTATAGTTGAAGAGACTTGGCTGGTATTTTTACACTGAGTGTTTTTTTATGGTTTGTGATACTGTAATGAGTTTAATAATAATTTTTTAGTCTACATAATAAACTTTTTTTTTTAGTAAACACCAATACATTCTACACAATCTGTGTAGGTAGATTTTTTTAGCTCGCTATACTAAAAAAATATGTTGTATTTTCAAATTTTCCATAATTTTTAAAATTGAAAGTTAAAACTTGTATGCAAGTTATCTCGAAATGCTCTCTGCAATGTTGTGAAGTATGATTTGGGTTGTCTGCTGGACCACAAGCGTTGCACACAGCTCGTGAGATTTCTCCGATCATTTGATGTGACGTAACGATCAAGACACTGGGCCAATGTCAAGCACACATTTAGACGGTATCGGCGATTGCGGAATGCAGAGCTCCATGCGAAAACCTGATCATACATTATTATGACATTCGAAAGTTGGCGAGCCGGCCGCCTCAATTTAGCTGTAAACCAGATTTTAGTATTGATATTTGCAATTTTGTAACTTAATTTGTATCTTATGATTTTCATTGTTTATGTTTATTTTATGTTTGTTTATTGGCAACAAATGAGAAATGTCATATTTTCCAGGAGTTTGAGCCCAATGCATGGTGTATAAGATCGTGTTTATATAGGGGCCATATTACCATTGGTTAAATCTTCAGTTTTAAGCTCCACTTCGGGAAATGTGGTGCAATTATTTATCTTTATATATTTTGGCATAAACTGGTCAGTGGAGCATAGGTTAATTTAAACTTAGGAAATAAGCGAATTAAATTGCAGTGTATAATGGTAATACACCGAGTTTTCTGAAGTGGAGTTCAAGCTAATGGTACCTAATACCGGCCCTTAATTCCGGAGTTCCTCAGTTTAAATTAACCTCAGGCGACATTGACAGCAGTTCGATCGATTCATATCATACAAAAATATTTTCCTTGAAACTACAAGTTCAAAAAACGTTTTCCTACATTTCAACTATATTTAAGTATAAAAGAATCATAAAATGTCATTTAACTTGCAACTCCTGTCTTATCGAGGTTTTAATTTATTGCCTTCCGAGAATGAACAAAACTGTTACACAAGAGGTATAGGGAAATCATTCAGTTTTTGGTTGATAACTTTGAAAATAGCACACGTTGGTATTATTTTCAATTTTTTCCCTGAGAAACTGTCTAACTATCTATCTAGAAATCAGTTTTAAAAAAAAAAACATTAAACCTCAAACATTAAAACCTCAAAAACTCCTTAAAAACTCAAAAATAGCATGAAAATCGTCATGATTTGATGGCCTAGGTAAGACTACATGTTAAAAATAGGAATTTATAACTACAATCAAAATCTAGACACGAGAAGTTGTTCATATTTCACAGTATCGTGTAAACAGTGATTATTGATACCTCTGCCAAAATAAGCTCATTTGGAAGATGTGACTTAACCGTTGAGCCCCCTTAAGCTATGCCGCTGTAATACACCACATTTATCAAGTGGAGCTGAAACTATCTGAACTAATGATAATATTGGCCCTAAGGTCGACTCAAAAATTAGCTACGCCAATTATTTTTCCGTAAATTGAATAATGAGTATAGTATAAAAGTTATGACGGGAAATATTATCTTCAATGTTTAACTTCATTAAAATCCATGAGTTTGAGATGTTCCGACACCGAATGAGGTCATATGATTTCGAACCCTTTCGCTTTCTTGGTTTGCCCACCGTGCGACCTTGCGTCGGGGAGAAGTGTGCGAATGGTCACGTAAGCCGCGCAGAGTGCATTGGGTTGCATCGCGCTTCGACCTGTTCCTTGGCCCGCTCTGCACGCCCTGGCTTCGTGGTCCATCAGCATCCACAGGCACAGATGAGAGGGTTACGTGATGCGTAGCACGGACACAAGCTCGCAGTTCGCACGGACCTTTGCGTGGCGATTCCATAGAGATGTAGGGCTACAGTAAGCGACAGGGCAAGTTGGACCCCAGGTATAATTTCCACCCCTACTGAACCTTCCCCCACCATGCTACCACGCTGCCGAGCTGCAATCTCGCCGAACAACAAGACCTGTCAAAACAAATTGACATGGGTCGATATCCAACCACCTCATTAGTTACAAATATTATTTTGTTGCGTTTTTGCTCAAAATGATTTAGTTTTTGTCAGATTATTATACTGCCTTAAAATTGAATGTCATACCTCTTTTAAATTTAAAAAATGGTCAATATTTGACTAAACTACGGAAAAAGGTGTATCACTCACTGCAAATACAGTTGGAAATTCGATTTGTCGCCCATAATAAAGTTGCGTTTGTTTGTTTGTTTGTTTCATGAAGTTATATAAACGATCGACCAGACAGTTAATAATTGCTAGATTGTATGACGCAACTCCAATTGCATTCATTCAATATTATTGGACAAACATTGATTCTTCAAATCAATAGTTGTGCATGAATAATTCAAATTATAGTCGCAAATTTTAACAACGAATGAAGATGAATGAATCGCCGTGTTAGTCTTTCACACCAAGTCCAGGATTCTGCTTACGCAAGTTTGCATACACTGTCAAAACTAAACGACGCTCTTGGCTTGACACTGGCTTCCCTTTCGATCGAGCACTCAAATATTTGTCGGGCGATTGGTCACGAGCTTGATGGTCTGCCATGGCGAGTGAAAAACACCCACTGATGCAAATTATTGTCGATAATAATAATATCGTCCTCGAGTAGAATCTAAAGCCCCAAATTTAATGACAATCAACAAGAGTCAGCTGTACTAAAAGATAAACATTGGTGATAATATTACCTAAATATCGCTATAACTATTGAGTCAACTCATTCAAGATCCGCCGTCACATCCTCATTCCTTAGACATATTAGACCATCTTGCAAGATAAAACTTTATTTACCCCAAAGAAACTAATAAATTAGCTGTCAAATTATTACGTTTCTTTGATGATGTATTTGAATATCATGATATTCAAATTGTGTATTGTAACATAAAACCATCAGACGCTGCACACAAACTGCTTGGAAACACGGCGATTCATTCATCTTCATTCGTTGTTAAAATTTGCGACTATAATTTGAATTATTCATGCACAACTATTGATTTGAAGAATCAATGTTTGTCCAATAATATTGAATGAATGCAATTAGAGTTGCGTCATACAATCTTGCAATTATTCACTGCCTTGTCGATCGTTTATATAACTTCATGAAACAAACAAACAAACAAACAAACAAACAAACGCAACTTTATTATGGGCTATTAACCGCGACAAATCGAATTTCCAACTGTATTTGCAGTGATACACCTTTTTCCGTAGTTTAGTCAAATATTGACCATTTTTTAAATTTAAAAGAGGTATGACATTCAATTTTAAGGCAGTATAATAATCTGACAAAAACTAAATCATTTTGAGCAAAAACGCATTAAAATAATATTTGTAACTAATGAGGTGGTTGGATATCGACCCATGTCAATTTGTTTTGACAGGTCTTGTTGTTCGGCGAGATTGCAGGTCGCCAGCGTGGTAGCATGGTGGGGGAAGGTTCAGTAGGGGTGGAAATTATACCTGGGGTTCAAATTGCCCTGTCGCTTACTGTAGGATGTTTAGGACGAAGTCACATCTTCCAAATAAGCCTATTTTTGGCAGAGGTATCAATAATCACTATTTACACGATACTGTGAAATATGAACAACTTCTCGTGTCTAGATTTTGAGATATTGTAGTTATACATTCCTATTTTTAACATCTAGTCTTATGGGGGCCATTAAAATCATGACGATTTCCATGCTATTTTTTTAGTTTTGAATTTTAATGTTTGAGGTTAAATATTTTTTCAAAAAACTTATTTCTAGATAGATAGTTGGACATTCTATTAGGAAAAAAATTGAAAACAATACCAACGTGTGCTATTTTAAAGGTTATCAACCAAAAACTAAATGATTTCCCTATACCTCCTGTGTTACAGTTTTGTTCATTCTCGGAAGGCAATAAATTGAAACCTCGCTATACGACAGGGGTTGCAAGTTAAATGACAATTTATGATTCATTTATACTTAAATATAGTTGAAATGTTGGAAAACGTTTTCTGAACTTGTAATTTCAAGATTTTTTTGAGGTACTACCTTAAAACTATTAAGAAATGACCATAAAAATAAAATCCCGAAAAAGGTCCTATAGTTTTGTAATATTCGTCAACATATTATTCGATTTGTTGGTTTAGGAGTTGAATATAGAGTCTAGGTAAGATACTAAAATGAACTGAAATTATTAAATGAATGTGTCAATGTGTCTATCGATGTTGGTTATCCAAGTGGAGGATGAAAGTATTGTGAAGACAATAATAATTGTTGTTCTTGAAACAAATATTTGATATTATTTTTCCCAATAAGTAATATAAAGGACACTTATTTTATTAAATCAGGAACACATGAAACATATTTATATATAATTTTTACGTTTCTGAGCAAAAACTTAATAAAGGTTATGTCCTAAACATCCTAGTGATGTGCAAATTCCCGACATTTAGAAATTTGCGGGAATTTGGACTTTTTTTGTCGGATTTGTACACTCGACAATTCATAAAACGGTATTTGATCGAAACGGTTTGGCTGCTGGTCAGGTTCATTGACAATCAATCCTTCTTTTTATCAATGAAATCAGAGCTCACCTACTAGAGGTAGATGACGAGTAAGTATAGAATTCATCAGATGATGCCATCACATTTTTTTCAGACAATCAATTTCTTTCAAATACCGTTTTATGAATTGTCGAGTGTACCTATGATATTTGTGTGAATAAGACCTCATCAATGGACTGCTACCTTGACTCGGTGGTGGGGCTTAAGCCTGGGTAAGAACGGCGCAAGGTTCGTTAAAGTGAATTTTTGAAATTTCTCTTCACGCTAGCAGAATTTAAAAAAAATCGGATAGTAACGACCCATTAGAGTTTAATAGACTGAATAATGCCGCACACTGGAGTACTTTGTGACACGTACGACCTCAATGTGTTAAATGCGATTATTTTACCATAAATATTGCAGTTAACACTTTGAGACCTATACCAGAGGTCATAAAATACTCCGACCCATTACATGTGTGGCATTATTTAGTCTATTAAACTGTAATATGTCGTTACTATCCGATATTTTTAAAATTCTGCTGGCGTGAAGAGAAATTTTAAAAAATGCTTTGACGGACCTTGCGATTGCTCTATTAGTCCACGTAATTCAAGTCAGTGACTTGATGTATGATTTAGAAAATAATTTTAATAAATATTAGACAGATATATTTTACTTTGTTGATATATTTTATACTATTTCTGTATAGAAATATGATATTTTATCAAGAAATTGGTATTAATTTAAAATATTTCATGCAGTACGAAATAAGTACTCAACTTGATTTGCAGCTGTTTCTAATAAAAACAGGCGAAATTATGCTGTTTTTACAGATTATCTCTTTATTTAATCCCGTCAAGTGGGTATTACACTATGCAATTCAAGTTGGGCAATTGACCAATGAAGGTGGGCGTTGCCCTATGAAAGACAAAAGTATTACCATGGTAACGCCAGGGTTAAGAGAAAATAACAAATTTGCATTCAGACAAATGAAATTCAAAAAGTTCAAAGAATTTAGCTCACACGTGTTTAATAGTTTAATTTACCACTTGAAATAGTACAATCAATATATTTAAACTCATATAAATCATGTTTGATGATATGCTGGACAATTATTACAGTGGTACAACGAAGCAAATTATATTTTGCCAGGTATGTTGCCAAAGAGTTTTACTTTTTAATGGCTTCTGTCACTGGATTGTTTCGTCAACTTAAAAAGGCAATACCTCTCTTATGATAGGTTAATTGAGACTAGGGTTCCAAATTTTCCGAACCGAGAATTCTTGAGGAAAAAAACCGGTTTCTTTTGGTTTTTTTCCGGAAAAAAACGGGCATTTTGGGAAAAATTGATTTTAGCTCATATTTCGTATTTTTTTGTTGTTTGGTAGGTATGTACACTCGGCCAAACAAAAATTGATCGTTGATCAAATTTCAATGACTGCTGGTCATGTCCCATACCAATCAAAGCTTGTTATTATCGTTGAAATGTGGGGTCACCTACTAGAGTGAGACAAGGAGATCGCTTGGACTGACTTCGGATTGTGCAATCTAACATTTATCAGTCAATCAAATTTAATCAACAATCAATTTTTGTTTGGCCGAGTGTACATCGACGAATTAATTTTTCGATACTGCACAAAAGAAAGTCTTTCACCAAAACTTAGATTATTACGTCCTTTTCTGCACCTACTAAAATAAAATGCTATTAAGTAATTTCTTAACTTAGCCGTGAGTTGATGTTTTAAAAATCTTCGACCTTTCGCAAAGCAGTGGGAGTGTCCTCCTCTTACAGCTTCTATCCCCCTCTGACGGGATCTGTGGCATATTTATTTTACAATTTCTAAATAACAATATCTTCTCATTCATATAATATTATTATCAGTTTTTTATTTCGAGAATCTCAATAAATTTATCATTTACAATGCATTGAGAATGCATTTCCTTATTGACTGTATATGAAATTCTACAATCTCCACTCCCCTAAGTCATGTTCATGCCAAAATATAGTTTAAATCCCCCAATATACAATTTGAACATAAAATGTTATTAAGAAACAATAAAATAATAATTTTCAATTTTTCCCAAAAAAACCCTATTTTTCCCACCTCCAGGAAAAACCCCAAAAAAGCTCGGTTTTTTTCCGAAAAAAACCGGGTTTTTTTCCACACTCAAAATCCCTATTTGAGACTGAACAATATTCAAGTAGATAGTTTAAATCATTACTATTAATAATGGCAATTTTTTAGATAATAAAACTGTTACATTCTGTAAGAAACAGCTGTTTGCTGTTAACTGACAGTTGTTTGGTCACTGACAGCTGTCACTGACCAAACATTGACTTTTGTTTTATGACGTAGTGGGGGGAGGAGATCTACATTGGTCAATTCAAATCTGCCGATTAGAATTGGGCCAATTTGGCTAGTGTGATAGACAAGAAAAATCCAAATCTTGTCAATTCTTGATTTAGAACCGGTTCTATTTTCCCGACTGCAGTTGGACAATTTGAGATGAATAGACACTAGTATTGAAACAAATATCGAAACAGAGAACACAACTTCGTAATATTTACTCATTATTATGTATAAAGATCACATATTAACAGAACAATTGAATGCTAATTGCTGTTTAGGACGATTGTTATGATAAAAACATAAAACTAGCATAACCTCAAACCTTTAAATTGACACATTCAACAAGATTTGAATTTGTACAATTTGAATCTGGAAGATTTGAGTGGCCCAATTTGAATTGTAAAGTGTAATACCCACTTTACACAACATTTGAAAACGGTTAAAATTATCAGAAAAATTCGAGCTGTAAAATAAGCTAAAGATTTTTTAACGTGTAGTTTATATTTCAATTACTGCAGATGATTTAAGTTAAGTTTTTACCTCCGTCCATGTTAGCTTTATAGGAAATTTCAAGAATATTTTTCAAGATAGCTCTTAAAATAATCCCGTAACACATGATTTTGTTTCCGTATTTGCATTTGTTATTGCTTGAGTTGTATTTTAAGAAAATTTGGATAAGGACTTTTGGTGGAAGTACTTGAATCGGTTTCTTGTCATTGTCCTTGCTTCCCTACAACTATGTTAAGCAATGTGAACTTCTTATGTAAATCAACAGCTAATCGCTATTATGCCTCATTGACACTAATTAATCAGTCCCACGCAATTAGCGGGTGAACAATCGATATTAATTACCCTGACTCGCGTTCCCACTCATTGTTGTGTGTGTAATTGTTGCACTTCTTTAGCAAGCTGCAACAATGCATTGATTATGTATGACGTTGTGGTGCATTACATTAGCTGAGTGAACGCATGGAAGACCTTGTCTCGCTCAAACACTTTTTGTCTGGGGCTTAACGTCGCACTGTTCTGTAGCGAGGCTAATGGCGACGGATGAATGATTATGATGATGATTGGGAGATGATGGTGAAGAGTAGATAGGATGGAAGGTGGGAAGGAGGCGGTCGTGGCCTATTAGTAGGGTATTCCCAGCATTTACCTGTCGACTGAGGAAATACCACGAAAAAACCTCAGTCAGGAAGGACGGCCGCGGGAATCGAACCCGGGCCTCCGGAATACAAGTTCAGAGCGTTACCACTCAGCCAACCTGTTCCGCTCATATTACCCAGCAGTAAAGTGGAATAAAGAGATCGATCTTGCGACAAATGAATATCTAAATGAACTTGATAGTAATGAATCGTGTTTGAAAATGTTGGCCTGATTCGCTACTTAGTTTGAAATATAATGCGAAATGAAGGCGCAAACAAAATAACAGATATTTCAGACATGTTTTGATTGAATGGAGACGCTATTCAGTATGTTGTGTAGTTTCAGTTTCAGTTTCAGTTTCAGTTTATTTCCAATTTGTTTTTACAATACAATATGTAGGTAGATACATTTGTCTGTTTAAAACATGACCCTTGAGAGTTAATTCTCTCTTTATAAGGGTATTAAGGAAAGTCTATTTCTAAGTACATTTTTTTATTATACATGTACTTAGATTCTAATATTGGGAATTTAAAACATTCTTAAAATAAAAAATAAAAATATCGATTTCCTAGTTTACTATACATTAATCATTCAAGAATTCGTCTATTGAGTAATATGCTTTTTCTATTAATAATTGTCTTAGTTTATTCTTAAATAGTTCGTATTTACTAATTTCTCTTATTTCCTTGGGCAAGGCATTAAATAATTTAGTTTTTATGTACATGGAATTGTTTTGAGTACAATTTGTTCTGAGTGACTCTACGTGTATGTTGTTGCATTGTCTAGTGTTGTGGTTGTGTAAGTCTCTGTTTTGTACTAGTTCATCTTTATTTTTTATAAACATTATTGATATTATTGATTCCCAAATAAATAAGCAAGGCAAGGTTAATATTTGATGTTTGATGAAATGTTTTTTACAATCTGGTTTGATAAAAGAATTATTTTTGTATTTTAAACCAAAAAGAACTCGAATAGCTTTTCTCTGCAACGTAAATATTTTGTGCGCCTCAGTGGAGTTTCCCCAAAACTGTATGCCGTATCTTAGATGGGATTCTATATTTGCATAATATACTAATTTGGCTACGTTGGTGTTAGTCAGATCGATTATAGTTTTTAAGGAGAAGTAAGACGAGTGGAGTTTCTTTTGAAGTTGTTTACAATGACTCTTCCAGTTAAGATTTTTATCAATGATTATCCCCAGGAATTTTGTTTCTTCTACTTCTTTTAATTCGCTTACATAGTTATTTTTTGGCATATTTATTTTTAGTGGGCTGGAGTTAATATTATTTTTTAGTTTGAAATGAATGAAATTTGTTTTTTCCTCTTGAATTTGCAAGTAATTGTCTCCAAACCATGTTGTTGCCTTTGCTAGTGTATTTTGTGCATTTTGTTCAAGGGTTTGTTTTGTTTTTCCCGTTATTGTGATATTTGTGTCATCAGCATATATTTCAGAAGGGCTCACTGTTTGTGGAAAGTCGTTTATATATATGATAAATAGTAGTGGTCCAAGTATGGATCCCTGTGGAACTCCACTAGTTATAGATTGTGCATTTGACAGAAGTTTTAATTCAATATTATTTTCATTTATATATGTTAATTCGACTTTTTGTACTCTATTTTCAGTGTATGATTTTAGTAGCTGTAATGCAGATCCTCTAATTCCATAGTACTCTAGTTTGGCTAACATTATTGAATGATTGACACTATCGAAAGCCTTCGATAGATCACAAAAGACTCCAAGTGTTTGGTCCTTTCGCTCTAGTCCCTGTACAGTGTTTTGAATGAATTGGTCGATTGTAGTGTTTGTTGACCGGTTTTTTCTGAATCCATTTTGGCTGTCCGAAAGAAGCTGTTCTCTTTCAAAGTATGATGTCATTCTTATGTGAATATTTTTTTCAAATATTTTTGACACTGAAGGTAGGAGTGATATGGGTCTATAGTTTTCTGTAAGCTTCTTGTCTCCCTTTTTAAATATTGGTATAATTTTGGCAATTTTTAATCGCTCTGGGAAAGTTCCTTGATTGATGCATTCGTTGAAAATATGTGCTAATGTTTTGGCCAGCTTTATGATAACTTTTTTAAGGATGCAAGTGGGTATATTGTCTATTCCAGCCGATTTTTTGTTTTTAAGCTTTCCAGCAATATATATTATCTCTGTTTCTGACGTGCTGTCCATAAAAAAGGAGTTAATTGGTTTCTTTGCTTTTACTAAGTGAGTATAGAATTCATTTGACCTCGGGGTCATTGACGAGGCAATTTTTTGGCCAATGGTTGCAAAATCTTCATTTATAATATTAGCTACTTTCTCTGGATCCGTTACAGTCAGGTTGTCTTTTTTCAGAATCAAGTTTTTTGTTCCTTTAATTTTTGTATTATTTGTATGTTTTTTAACTATTTCCCATATCACCTTCGTTCTGTCACTTCCTGTTCTCTCAGTAATCTTTTTATTTATTGTTTTCCTTTTTGCAGCCCTAACTGTTTTTTTTGTATATTTTTTTGTAAGATTTGTATTGTTTTTTTATCGTTTCCGATTTGTAGTGAATGAGTAAGTCATATAAGCATTTTAAATTTTTTGCCGATGTTCTGATTCCCGATGTTATCCATTCTTGTTTTATAAATTTATGATTTATTTTTACATCTTTTATTGGAAAACATTGGTCAAAAGTACTTGTTAACATTGCTTCGAACTTATTATATTTTTCATTTGGATCAACCGTACTATAAATTTCGTTCCAGGATATTTTGTCTAGCATGTCGATAACTAGGAAAACGCTCTGAGTAACGCGTTGATGAGCGAGCACGGATACACGCAACACCTCGAACCGAAATTATGTCTATCGAAAATGTCATTAAAAGCCAATAATTCTTGAATTTCGTCACAGACTTGTATAAATATCTCCAAAATTTCCAAAAATATTGGTCCCAATAACCTTGCTAAGTTTTAAGTTGATCGATTAAACCTTTGATTGAACGGTTCCTTGTTAAGTTTCAAAAATCACAGGATATCTTTCAAACAATATACCTGGGACCACTCATATGATATGATATTACTGTGGACACAATATCAGATCAATCTGTTAAACGGTCATTATTAGTTTCATTTCGTTTGAAACTTTCTGCTCTAACTACCTTGCCTTGAACTAAAGATTCGATGTCGCCGTGAATTTGACAGCCAACACACAAAATGTCCCTAAAATTACAAAAACTTTTGAAAATAACTACAAATTAGACTGAAAATTGGCAAAAATACCTTAAATGTTGCTACCAATTACCATGCGAAGTTTTTAGTTGGTCGGTCAATCGGCAATACCCGCTGCACGAGAGCGGGTATTGCGTTGATTGTTTGAGTATCTCCTTGCAGCAGTCTGGTCGGGGGTCTCTTTGCTCCTTGATGCTTTATTATTAACGACATTTTGTTTCAACCTTTTAGATTTAGCTTCGTCAGTTTCTTGATCTTCAATTTCACGCAGACGCTTTTTCGCCTTTATGGCTTTCATTCTAGCAGAAGTCTTTCCATTTTTCGGCATGTTTAAATAGGGATAAGATAGGTAATGAAAAAGTAAGAAGTAGAGTACCTACCTAATTAAAGTACAATAATATTTGTGTGATCAATGTTTGAAATGCACGAAATGTGTGCTCAAAGACGTAATGTATTCAATGTCGTAATGTTACGAAATGAATCTTGAACAAAACTTCGCAAATATGAAAATAAAGTAAACACCTTTCAACTAATAAGCGAAAGGAATCAAAGTTCCACACAAAAAAACGGATCAGGTAAAATAGTAACTACCTAGTTTAGAAACGGAATGAATCCAACGTTCCACAATTAAAATAAGACAACGTAATGTTTTGAACTGAATGAATCAAAACTTTCAAAAAAAATAGCAACCTTCAAGGAAATGTCAGGCTAGACAGAAGCTCAGAAACGGAATAAATCCAACGTTTCCAAGAAGAAAATAATTTGAAATAATCAATCCCCTGGACAAAAACTGTAGATACCTAATATCTATGCTTTAAAAGCGATTCAATTTTACTAATACCTTCACAAAGTACACCAAATTGCCAAAATTATCAACGAAAAGAAGCAAAATGCAGGAGAGATTTGGAATGACGTGTGAACGCTAGAAGAGAACAAACGCCACTCAATGATATTATTGAAATGTGAGCTTATGTTTCTAATCCCTCCTGGATGCAAAATCAGCCAAGTAGAAACACGGGAGGCACGGCCATTAGAACTACGAATTGACGAAAAGACAATCAAGGTCCTTAAAAACTCGAAATGATTTGTTGGAAACTATGATCCAAATTGAATTATTCAAATTTGATCAACTCAATAAACATAAAAATATCTGCTTTTCACTAAAAAACTGTACATACCATCAAAACACTCTTGTACCTAAAGCAAATCAGATTCAGTTGCATTGGAAAGACATTCATTTTCAATGTTTCATTTCTGACAGCTATTAAAAATGTCAATAAGTGCATACTTTCTTGACAGATTCGGCTGAAAATTTGTAAAATAAGTGACATTGTTGGTCTTACTGACCATGCTAAATATGAGTTTGATCACATTTCTCGAAGACCATTTTCATTTTTTAGGCTATCAGGAGATACTTATTTTAACAATGAACCAATGGATGGATTTCAAAAAAAAATTGGGTCTGCAAACAGAGAAGGTTGTCTTTACATGTGTGCAAAATTTCAGGTCGATCGGTGAAACGGTGCGACTTCTATTGCTTCCTTTAGCATACAAAAACAAAAACAAAAAAAAAAACAAAAAAAAAAACAGAGGTCCGTGCTAAAAGAGCCAAATGGAGTCGCTCGCTTCGCTCGCTCAAAAATTGTTGTGTTTTCTTCATTTAATTTTCTGGTTTTAATTCTTTTGTTTGGGGGATAGATTTTTGTATTTACTTTTATTGAAATGAATTGCGCTTTGTGATCAGATAGATTGTTTTCTGTCACTTCCGTGCTGTAAAGGTTTTTAGGGAGATTTGTCGCAATGTTATCGATGGTTTTTTCTGTATGGAATCTTAAATCAATTCTGGTTGATTCTCTAATTGTTAATTTCATTCCGTATGCCGTTATTAAATTCTTTAGGTTGTAGCAATCGTTTGATTTGTGGGCTGTATCTATATTTAGGTCTCCCGTTAATATTACACTTTTCTTTTCAGAGGTGACTTTTTGTAGGAGTTGTTCAAGTATGCCCATAAAATTATTTATGTTTCCCAGGGGGGATCTATAAACAGATATAATTATTAAGTGTCTATTGTTCACTTCGCAGTTTATTTCTATTGCAGCTAATTCAATGTCTTGTTCTTTGCTTAGTTTGGTTATGTCATTTCTTGCCTTCGCATATTTAATTAATTTTGTGTTTAAAAATATAGCTGTCCCTCCATGTTTAAGAATTGATCTACTGAAATCATTTATAAGTTTATAGTTGCATATTTCAGTCGCTTTTAAGTTTTCGCTGTTTAACCAATGCTCTGTGAGGCAGATAACATCTACTTGTTTCCCCTGGTCATCCCTGTCATCTAAAAAAGTTTCTAGTCCCGTTTTTGAGGTTTTTAAGGCTTGAATGTTTTGATGCATTATGTTAATTGTTTTCAAATTTGTTTCATTTTTCTTAATTTTATTTTGCTTTGAAATTAATTCTGTGTTTATGGACTGTGTATTTTGTTTGTGTTGTGTTTTATGTTGTGATCGTGCGTTTTGTGTGTTGTTTTTTCTGTTGTTTTCTGTATGTATTTTGGGTTTCAATGTATTGTGATTGATTATGACAGGGTATTTGGGTCAGTACGAAGTTAATGTTTTTGGTTTTGACGGACGCTGACTCATTCGTATAATTGGGGATACAGTTGCCTTTTGTATTGCCCCTTGCCCTTGGGCTGTTTGTTTGATTTTGGCAATCTTGGCTTTTTCACTAGCTTCGTTCACTGCTGGGGCTTGAAGTGTCTTTCCCGCGGAGACTCGTATTGCAGAGGTTGTGGTAGATGCAGCTGAAGTTTTCCTCGCCTCAGGCTTCTCTGCTCGCGGTGTTGTCTGCTTCTCGCTTTGGCTCACTGGAGGGCTCTCTGGTGCGGCGCCTGGTGGTTTGAGTGGCGGGCTGACTGGTGGTATGTTGTTGCTTGAGATTGCACCTGCTGCCGGTATGCCAGAAGGTCCTTGCGCAGGTGACGTCACTCTTGTGTCTGGAAATGGTGACTTCACGTTGTCATTTGCAGTCTGTGTGGGCAGTTGCCACTCTAGCAATTGCACAGCGAAAGCTTCGGCAGAATCAGTTTGCATAGCGGGGTTTGACGTTTGCGTTGGTGCAGATGTTGCCGCTGACGCATGCGCAGGTGCAGATGTTGTCGCTGGTGCTGATAGGAGCGTATTGTCTACTGATTCTGGCTTGTCCGGCTTCATGGGATTGGTTTGGAGGGTAAAATCAAGAGTGTTGATGTCTCTGGGCTTTTGAGGGAGGGAGAATACTGTTATGTGCACCCCAGAGTTTCTGAAGACATCCTGCACAATAGTTTTTACGAGAGACCAGAGCTGTCTGTCCTTTCCACACGCTATTTGTGGCATAGCTATGTGATGGATTCCCAGCATCCTGCAGTGGAACACAAGATGCCTCAGGGAATCGGCTATGGCTCTGGGAGTGGGCTTGTCATAGCGGTTCATCTTCGTAACAAGATGAAAGATCACTCGTCCGTTGCTATGCTGGATAAGGGCTTTTCCAACCGCTGGATTTTGTCGTCTTAAAGCCTCCGTACCGCCAAATTTGTGTCTAAAATCAAGCGCTATTCCTTTTTTCATTGCAAGGTCGGCCGAAATACAATGTGCAAGGGGAATGGATTGGTGAACATCAAAGAGATTCCCTTGGACTTCCGTTACTGTGTTTGCTTTATGTGGAATGTGGCAGTTGGTAGCATTGGTTGTTACACTTCGCGAGGATGCAGTCTGTTGGTCAACCATTTTCCCGTGTCCATAGGTGGCCGCACTGTGAGGTGGTGTTTTCTGTTCTCCAAGTGAGGAGTTATAGCCGGCAAAGTTGGTAGCCAGACGGAAATCGCTGCGCTGTGGTGCCGTATGATGACCAACCCAAGCACTATTACCTGCTTCCTGTCGTCCGATTGAGGAACTATAGCCGGCGTTGTTAGTAGTCCCGCGGAAATCTCTGCTCGGTGGTGCCGTCTGACGACCAAGCGACTCACTATTGGATGATTTACTGAGATCACTGCTGCGCGACGGTGCCAGCTGTCGGCCAAACGAAGCACTATTTCCCGCTTCCTGTCGCCCGATTGAGGAACTATAGCTGGCGTTGTTAGTAGCCCCGCGGAAATCTCTGCTCGATGGTGCCGTCTGACGACCAAGCGACTCACTATTGGATGATTTACTGAGATCACTGCTGCGCGACGGTGCCAGCTGTCGGCCAAACGAAGCACTATTACCCGGTTCCTGTCGCCCGATTGAGGAACTATAGCTGGCGTTGTTAGTAGCCCCGCGGAAATCTCTGCTCGATGGTGCCGTCTGGCGACCAAGCGACTCACTATTGGATGATTTACTGAGATCACTGCTGCGCGACGGTGCCAGCTGTCGGCCAAACGAAGCACTATTTCCCGCTTCCTGTCGCCCGATTGAGGAACTATAGCTGGCGTTGTTAGTAGCCCCGCGGAAATCTCTGCTCGATGGTGCCGTCTGGCGACCAAGCGACTCACTATTTGATGATTTACTGAGATCACTGCTGTGCGACGGTGCCAGCTGTCGGCCAAACGAAGCACTATTACCCGGTTCCTGTCGCCCGATTGAGGAACTATAGCTGGCGTTGTTAGTAGCCCCGCGGAAATCTCTGCTCGGTGGTGCCGTCTGACGACCAAGCGACACATTAGTATCGACTGATCCGCTGAGATCAACCTGCTGTCCAGCCAAGGTACTATTTCCTGCGTTGCACGGTGGTGCCGTCTGCTGGTCAGTTGTGGCAATGTGACCTCGTGTGCTTTGATCTATTAAACTCCTTAATTCTCTTGATTCCTCTTCCTTATCTTTAATAAACGATAAAAGTTTGGCTCTTAAATAATTCACTTCATGTACCAGCACTGTGTTGATTGCAATTTGGTTGCTGGGCACATTGAAATCAATGGCGTACTGCAGCCCTGGGCTCAGTGGGGTCCAGTTTTGGCAGGTATTGTTCGTCATATTTGCACTATTCTATACAGTTTTGCACTAAATAAATTGGTTGAAATAAACTATATTAATACGTTAAACTGTAAATCTTATTAGTAACACACACACTTTGTTATAGACTATTTTTAAGAATATAAAACTACGAGCACTGTTGTAGGTTTTACTGGCCTGCCGCCGGGGGGGGGGGGGGGCAAGGGGGGTGTTTACCCCTGCTGGCTTTCAGGAAAACATTTTCATTTTGTAAACAAAAAACTCACAGAAATCATTTAAAAGTGTCAAATAACCAAAAAATTCCCTGCGTGGCGAGGTGGGGTCCGCCCCACCTCCACCACATCACAGTGTAAATGAATGAATGAGTGAAATGGGATATCGTCATTGAAAACATGGTTTAGAAGGCAGTGTTGCAAGTCCCAAGTGACAGACCTTGACTCGTGTTGATCACTTGACTTCCTGGCCGCGGCTGCGAGTGCGACAGAGAGAGCTGTATGCGCTGTGCTGTGGGAGAGACAGAGACAGACTGAGTGAAGGTCGTGTTGCAAGTCCCAAGTGACAGACCTTGACTCGTGTTGATCACTTGACTTCCTGGCCGCGGCTGCGAGTGCGACAGAGAGAGCTGTATGCGCTGTGCTGTGGGAGAGACAGAGACAGACTGAGTGAAGGCAGTGTCGCAAGTCCCAAGTGACAGACCTTGACTCGTGTTGATCACTTGACTTCCTGGCCGCGGCTGCGAGTGCGACAGAGAGAGCTGTATGCGCTGTGCTGTGGGAGAGACAGAGACAGACTGAGTGAAGGTCGTGTTGCAAGTCCCAAGTGACAGACCTTGACTCGTGTTGATCACTTGACTTCCTGGCCGCGGCTGCGAGTGCGACAGAGAGAGCTGTATGCGCTGTGCTGTGGGAGAGACAGAGACAGACTGAGTGAAGGCAGTGTCGCAAGTCCCAAGTGACAGACCTTGACTCGTGTTGATCACTTGACTTCCTGGCCGCGGCTGCGAGTGCGACAGAGAGAGCTGTATGCGCTGTGCTGTGGGAGAGACAGAGACAGACTGAGTGAAGGCAGTGTCGCAAGTCCCAAGTGACAGACCTTGACTCGTGTTGATCACTTGACTTCCTGGCCGCGGCTGCGAGTGCGACAGAGAGAGCTGTATGCGCTGTGCTGTGGGAGAGACAGAGACAGACTGAGTGAAGGCAGTGTCGCAAGTCCCAAGTGACAGACCTTGACTCGTGTTGATCACTTGACTTCCTGGCCGCGGCTGCGAGTGCGACAGAGAGAGCTGTATGCGCTGTGCTGTGGGAGAGACAGAGACAGACTGAGTGAAGGCAGTGTCGCAAGTCCCAAGTGACAGACCTTGACTCGTGTTGATCACTTGACTTCCTGGCCGCGGCTGCGAGTGCGACAGAGAGAGCTGTATGCGCTGTGCTGTGGGAGAGACAGAGACAGACTGAGTGAAGGCAGTGTCGCAAGTCCCAAGTGACAGACCTTGACTCGTGTTGATCACTTGACTTCCTGGCCGCGGCTGCGAGTGCGACAGAGAGAGCTGTATGCGCTGTGCTGTGGGAGAGACAGAGACAGACTGAGTGAAGGTCGTGTCGCAAGTCCCAAGTGACAGACCTTGACTCGTGTTGATCACTTGACTTCCTGGCCGCGGCTGCGAGTGCGACAGAGAGAGCTGTATGCGCTGTGCTGTGGGAGAGACAGAGACAGACTGAGTGAAGGCAGTGTTGCAAGTCCCAAGTGACAGACCTTGACTCGTGTTGATCACTTGACTTCCTGGCCGCGGCTGCGAGTGCGACAGAGAGAGCTGTATGCGCTGTGCTGTGGGAGAGACAGAGACAGACTGAGTGAAGGCAGTGTTGCAAGTCCCAAGTGACAGACCTTGACTCGTGTTGATCACTTGACTTCCTGGCCGCGGCTGCGAGTGCGACAGAGAGAGCTGTATGCGCTGTGCTGTGGGAGAGACAGAGACAGACTGAGTGAAGGCAGTGTCGCAAGTCCCAAGTGACAGACCTTGACTCGTGTTGATCACTTGACTTCCTGGCCGCGGCTGCGAGTGCGACAGAGAGAGCTGTATGCGCTGTGCTGTGGGAGAGACAGAGACAGACTGAGTGAAGGTCGTGTCGCAAGTCCCAAGTGACAGACCTTGACTCGTGTTGATCACTTGACTTCCTGGCCGCGGCTGCGAGTGCGACAGAGAGAGCTGTATGCGCTGTGCTGTGGGAGAGACAGAGACAGACTGAGTGAAGGCAGTGTTGCAAGTCCCAAGTGACAGACCTTGACTCGTGTTGATCACTTGACTTCCTGGCCGCGGCTGCGAGTGCGACAGAGAGAGCTGTATGCGCTGTGCTGTGGGAGAGACAGAGACAGACTGAGTGAAGGCAGTGTCGCAAGTCCCAAGTGACAGACCTTGACTCGTGTTGATCACTTGACTTCCTGGCCGCGGCTGCGAGTGCGACAGAGAGAGCTGTATGCGCTGTGCTGTGGGAGAGACAGAGACAGACTGAGTGAAGGCAGTGTTGCAAGTCCCAAGTGACAGACCTTGACTCGTGTTGATCACTTGACTTCCTGGCCGCGGCTGCGAGTGCGACAGAGAGAGCTGTATGCGCTGTGCTGTGGGAGAGACAGAGACAGACTGAGTGAAGGCAGTGTCGCAAGTCCCAAGTGACAGACCTTGACTCGTGTTGATCACTTGACTTCCTGGCCGCGGCTGCGAGTGCGACAGAGAGAGCTGTATGCGCTGTGCTGTGGGAGAGACAGAGACAGACTGAGTGAAGGTCGTGTCGCAAGTCCCAAGTGACAGACCTTGACTCGTGTTGATCACTTGACTTCCTGGCCGCGGCTGCGAGTGCGACAGAGAGAGCTGTATGCGCTGTGCTGTGGGAGAGACAGAGACAGACTGAGTGAAGGCAGTGTTGCAAGTCCCAAGTGACAGACCTTGACTCGTGTTGATCACTTGACTTCCTGGCCGCGGCTGCGAGTGCGACAGAGAGAGCTGTATGCGCTGTGCTGTGGGAGAGACAGAGACAGACTGAGTGAAGGTCGTGTCGCAAGTCCCAAGTGACAGACCTTGACTCGTGTTGATCACTTGACTTCCTGGCCGCGGCTGCGAGTGCGACAGAGAGAGCTGTATGCGCTGTGCTGTGGGAGAGACAGAGACAGACTGAGTGAAGGCAGTGTCGCAAGTCCCAAGTGACAGACCTTGACTCGTGTTGATCACTTGACTTCCTGGCCGCGGCTGCGAGTGCGACAGAGAGAGCTGTATGCGCTGTGCTGTGGGAGAGACAGAGACAGACTGAGTGAAGGTCGTGTCGCAAGTCCCAAGTGACAGACCTTGACTCGTGTTGATCACTTGACTTCCTGGCCGCGGCTGCGAGTGCGACAGAGAGAGCTGTATGCGCTGTGCTGTGGGAGAGACAGAGACAGACTGAGTGAAGGCAGTGTCGCAAGTCCCAAGTGACAGACCTTGACTCGTGTTGATCACTTGACTTCCTGGCCGCGGCTGCGAGTGCGACAGAGAGAGCTGTATGCGCTGTGCTGTGGGAGAGACAGAGACAGACTGAGTGAAGGTCGTGTCGCAAGTCCCAAGTGACAGACCTTGACTCGTGTTGATCACTTGACTTCCTGGCCGCGGCTGCGAGTGCGACAGAGAGAGCTGTATGCGCTGTGCTGTGGGAGAGACAGAGACAGACTGAGTGAAGGCAGTGTCGCAAGTCCCAAGTGACAGACCTTGACTCGTGTTGATCACTTGACTTCCTGGCCGCGGCTGCGAGTGCGACAGAGAGAGCTGTATGCGCTGTGCTGTGGGAGAGACAGAGACAGACTGAGTGAAGGCAGTGTCGCAAGTCCCAAGTGACAGACCTTGACTCGTGTTGATCACTTGACTTCCTGGCCGCGGCTGCGAGTGCGACAGAGAGAGCTGTATGCGCTGTGCTGTGGGAGAGACAGAGACAGACTGAGTGAAGGCAGTGTTGCAAGTCCCAAGTGACAGACCTTGACTCGTGTTGATCACTTGACTTCCTGGCCGCGGCTGCGAGTGCGACAGAGAGAGCTGTATGCGCTGTGCTGTGGGAGAGACAGAGACAGACTGAGTGAAGGTCGTGTTGCAAGTCCCAAGTGACAGACCTTGACTCGTGTTGATCACTTGACTTCCTGGCCGCGGCTGCGAGTGCGACAGAGAGAGCTGTATGCGCTGTGCTGTGGGAGAGACAGAGACAGACTGAGTGAAGGCAGTGTTGCAAGTCCCAAGTGACAGACCTTGACTCGTGTTGATCACTTGACTTCCTGGCCGCGGCTGCGAGTGCGACAGAGAGAGCTGTATGCGCTGTGCTGTGGGAGAGACAGAGACAGACTGAGTTAAGGCAGTGTTGCAAGTCCCAAGTGACAGACCTTGACTCGTGTTGATCACTTGACTTCCTGGCCGCGGCTGCGAGTGCGACAGAGAGAGCTGTATGCGCTGTGCTGTGGGAGAGACAGAGACAGACTGAGTGAAGGCAGTGTTGCAAGTCCCAAGTGACAGACCTTGACTCGTGTTGATCACTTGACTTCCTGGCCGCGGCTGCGAGTGCGACAGAGAGAGCTGTATGCGCTGTGCTGTGGGAGAGACAGAGACAGACTGAGTGAAGGCAGTGTTGCAAGTCCCAAGTGACAGACCTTGACTCGTGTTGATCACTTGACTTCCTGGCCGCGGCTGCGAGTGCGACAGAGAGAGCTGTATGCGCTGTGCTGTGGGAGAGACAGAGACAGACTGAGTGAAGGCAGTGTTGCAAGTCCCAAGTGACAGACCTTGACTCGTGTTGATCACTTGACTTCCTGGCCGCGGCTGCGAGTGCGACAGAGAGAGCTGTATGCGCTGTGCTGTGGGAGAGACAGAGACAGACTGAGTGAAGGTCGTGTCGCAAGTCCCAAGTGACAGACCTTGACTCGTGTTGATCACTTGACTTCCTGGCCGCGGCTGCGAGTGCGACAGAGAGAGCTGTATGCGCTGTGCTGTGGGAGAGACAGAGACAGACTGAGTGAAGGCAGTGTTGCAAGTCCCAAGTGACAGACCTTGACTCGTGTTGATCACTTGACTTCCTGGCCGCGGCTGCGAGGGCGACAGAGAGAGCTGTATGCGCTGTGCTGTGGGAGAGACAGAGACAGACTGAGTGAAGGCAGTGTTGCAAGTCCCAAGTGACAGACCTTGACTCGTGTTGATCACTTGACTTCCTGGCCGCGGCTGCGAGTGCGACAGAGAGAGCTGTATGCGCTGTGCTGTGGGAGAGACAGAGACAGACTGAGTGAAGGTCGTGTTGCAAGTCCCAAGTGACAGACCTTGACTCGTGTTGATCACTTGACTTCCTGGCCGCGGCTGCTAGTGCGACAGAGAGAGCTGTATGCGCTGTGCTGTGGGAGAGACAGAGACAGACTGAGTGAAGGCAGTGTTGCAAGTCCCAAGTGACAGACCTTGACTCGTGTTGATCACTTGACTTCCTGGCCGCGGCTGCGAGTGCGACAGAGAGAGCTGTATGCGCTGTGCTGTGGGAGAGACAGAGACAGACTGAGTGAAGGCAGTGTCGCAAGTCCCAAGTGACAGACCTTGACTCGTGTTGATCACTTGACTTCCTGGCCGCGGCTGCGAGTGCGACAGAGAGAGCTGTATGCGCTGTGCTGTGGGAGAGACAGAGACAGACTGAGTAAAGGCAGTGTTGCAAGTCCCAAGTGACAGACCTTGACTCGTGTTGATCACTTGACTTCCTGGCCGCGGCTGCGAGTGCGACAGAGAGAGCTGTATGCGCTGTGCTGTGGGAGGGACAGAGACAGACTGAGTGAAGGTCGTGTCGCAAGTCCCAAGTGACAGACCTTGACTGGTGTTGATCACTTGACTTCCTGGCCGCGGCTGCGAGTGCGACAGAGAGAGCTGTATGCGCTGTGCTGTGGGAGAGACAGAGACAGACTGAGTGAAGGTCGTGTCGCAAGTCCCAAGTGACAGACCTTGACTCGTGTTGATCACTTGACTTCCTGGCTGCGGCTGCGAGGGCGACAGAGAGAGCTGTATGCGCTGTGCTGTGGGAGAGACAGAGACAGACTGAGTGAAGGTCGTGTCGCAAGTCCCAAGTGACAGACCTTGACTCGTGTTGATCACTTGACTTCCTGGCCGCGGCTGCGAGTGCGACAGAGAGAGCTGTATGCGCTGTGCTGTGGGAGAGACAGAGACAGACTGAGTGAAGGCAGTGTTGCAAGTCCCAAGTGACAGACCTTGACTCGTGTTGATCACTTGACTTCCTGGCCGCGGCTGCGAGTGCGACAGAGAGAGCTGTATGCGCTGTGCTGTGGGAGAGACAGAGACAGACTGAGTGAAGGTCGTGTCGCAAGTCCCAAGTGACAGACCTTGACTCGTGTTGATCACTTGACTTCCTGGCCGCGGCTGCGAGTGCGACAGAGAGAGCTGTATGCGCTGTGCTGTGGGAGAGACAGAGACAGACTGAGTGAAGGCAGTGTCGCAAGTCCCAAGTGACAGACCTTGACTCGTGTTGATCACTTGACTTCCTGGCCGCGGCTGCGAGTGCGACAGAGAGAGCTGTATGCGCTGTGCTGTGGGAGAGACAGAGACAGACTGAGTGAAGGCAGTGTTGCAAGTCCCAAGTGACAGACCTTGACTCGTGTTGATCACTTGACTTCCTGGCCGCGGCTGCGAGTGCGACAGAGAGAGCTGTATGCGCTGTGCTGTGGGAGAGACAGAGACAGACTGAGTGAAGGCTGTGTTGCAAGTCCCAAGTGACAGACCTTGACTCGTGTTGATCACTTGACTTCCTGGCCGCGGCTGCGAGTGCGACAGAGAGAGCTGTATGCGCTGTGCTGTGGGAGAGACAGAGACAGACTGAGTGAAGGCAGTGTTGCAAGTCCCAAGTGACAGACCTTGACTCGTGTTGATCACTTGACTTCCTGGCCGCGGCTGCGAGTGCGACAGAGAGAGCTGTATGCGCTGTGCTGTGGGAGAGACAGAGACAGACTGAGTGAAGGTCGTGTTGCAAGTCCCAAGTGACAGACCTTGACTCGTGTTGATCACTTGACTTCCTGGCCGCGGCTGCGAGTGCGACAGAGAGAGCTGTATGCGCTGTGCTGTGGGAGAGACAGAGACAGACTGAGTGAAGGCAGTGTCGCAAGTCCCAAGTGACAGACCTTGACTCGTGTTGATCACTTGACTTCCTGGCCGCGGCTGCGAGTGCGACAGAGAGAGCTGTATGCGCTGTGCTGTGGGAGAGACAGAGACAGACTGAGTGAAGGTCGTGTTGATTGAGGGTCTTCTTCTCACGTTTGTTTCACGTGATGCGATGGATGAGGAGAGGGGTGAATAATCTTTAGGACACAATGCGGGGTTATTTCATATTTTGTACGGATTGGTTTCTTAAAACATACTTGTGTTCTTCTATTTTCTTTATTTTGCGAATTTTTCTTATCTTCATGCAATTTTTCTTTTAAAACTTCGTTAATATGTTTTTTATGGTGCAAACGACTTTTATTAGTGCCATTTCCTTACTTTATTTTGTATGTTAATTTTGTATAATTTTTATTATCTTTTAATTATAGGTATTTTATATTTTTTTATTATTAGGGTTTTCCTTGGTAATAAATGTATTTCCTTTTAATATCCTATTCTTCTTGACTCCTCATTTTTTTATTTCTAGTTCTTCTTCTACGGATTTTATTTAGTATAACTTTGATACACGCCACATGTTCCTATGATCGAGATGAAATTTGCCACGCGAATATAACACCCGGAATTAATTTCAGAGATACTTTGTCTTTTGAACGCGTCCCGAGATCGTTTGAGTATTAAACTAGTTTGTAAGACCAACCAGACATTTTGCAAGGTTATTGAAACCATAATCAAGGATAACACCTCTATAAAGTTCGAATTATAGACTTAGTTTTATACACCTCATATCCAGACGAGGCGCAGTCTTTAATATGTTCCAGGACCAAACAAATATTATTAAGAGTGAGATGTGACGTTGCTCACATTGTTTTATTTAGCAGATGAGATGATCTATGGAATATCATCATTTTTTCCGAATGTTGACACTTCAATTAGTTGCTATAAGATAGTGGGACAGTAGTGTGAGTCAAACATTTTTGTACTTTCGTCAAATATTCTGAATTTAGTTTTATGGCACTTCTCTCCGTGTTCTTTATTTTTATTTTGGGCCTGCAGGGCCCAGGTCAAACTGTTCCACCAATCGATCTGAAATTTTGAACACAATCCTAATGTTGTCTCAGTGGTTTCGTGTATTGCTTTTGAATGGGATTCTGTGAGCTTAAATTTAAACTAGAACCGATTGACATACTTAAAGCTTTGCACATGGTCATTGGGACAAAAATTATTTAGTATTTACCCATTTTCAGATTAATCTGTCGTTATCTTCAAAAGTTATCGACATTTTACGGTCATTGTCTGCTAATCTTGAAATACCTTCGAATGCCAAGAATTGTCAGATATTTTATCATCACTTGATGCTTCAGGTCCAAGGCCTGTAGAGCACAAACTTGCAATACGAATGCTCGCTTATCAACGCGTTACACAGAGCGTTTTCTTATTATACTACAAAGAAACTCATGGTTAATGTAACAATAGGAAACGGGAGCATCGCTCAACATCTCCGAATGTTCTGATTGATGTTGAGACGGTAGCGTACTAATAGGCCACGACCCCCATCCATCCTTATCAATTGTTCATCTTCATAATCACTCATCCGTCGCCATTAGATAGTTGCAGAACAATATAATAAATAATCATTCTACCCACGCCATTGAAGATGCGATGTTTTCATCGTGCTATTCCCAGTATTGACCGTTCAGGGACAAAAGTTCACACCTATGAAGCAATGTGTGATAACTGAAAGTACCTACATCATTCATTAAAAGAATATGCAAGTTGTGCAAAGTGTGCATTTTGATGAAGTATTGTATAATGTTTTATGCTGTGTGAGTGGCATTGGTCTGCAACTATGTTAATGCTTATGAATGATAATGGAGAATATGCTAAGGAGGAAGGTAGGAAGGAGGCGCTCGTATAGAACCAGGGTTTGGAAATAAAATAAAAAATTATAAAATTTCACATTGCTCTTTGAGTCTATTCTCTATATAAACAAAATATAATCTCAACATTCACCTATTCCCCATTGCAGTTGTATCACAATTGACACGGCTTTACTAAACCCAGTGCCAAGTACTGATAAAGATGATTATGTCAAATAATCTCTTGTAGTGATTTCTTGTTGTCAAATCTGATATCTAGATTATTGTCTTGATTTGTATAGAATATTAAATCATGGAGATAAGAATCTGGTTACATCATGCAGCTAAGTGTACGATATGTGATTATATCTTGATGATGAGGTTAAATGTGTTAAGTAATAATCAGGTATTTGTGAATACTGCAAACTCAGTATATTATGCCTTTGTTTCTAATAGATGTAATAAAACGGAAGGAGATTATGACGCATCATAAATAAGACCACTTTCATCTGACGAGGAATTGACTTGGGGAATACCTACCATATTCTGGCTTTAAAAGACATAATATTCATTCTGTTTACGATACACATATCCACATATTTTGATATTTAAAATACGGCGTTAGGTTTGCCACCAGTATAGGACGATGCAAAGATAGGACGACAGACCGGTCACTTTTAAATCAAAGTATTTCTTGATACACAGACCATATTATTATAAGAATTGAGAATAAGAATTAAGAATTGATGTTGATATTTGGTTATTTACCTAATTAGGGGGTAATTATTAGATATAGGCAGCGTGTTTAGACAACAGATGGCACTGTAAAAAGTACAGACAGAGCCACCTAATCTGTGGGAAGGAAGCTTACCTTTTGGCAAGGCGTCCAAGTCGCTGCAGTTATATGTTATGTTGCTGCACATATTACGCATTATCAATTCTTAAAATTTACACATGTTTATCTAATGTTTATTCGCCTACAAAATATTAATAATAAAGTGTTCACAATTTCACTGAATCTGATCACAATATTAATTTGCGCGACTTAGTTTGATTCCGAAATATTTTGAGTACATTTGTTGACATCTGATCGGTTGCTAGGTCACGGCCAATGAGAAATAAAACAGTTGACGATCTTCCCACAAAAGTTGCTAATTTCTCTCACTCGTGGCGAACTCTCGGTGCCTATTGCAGTGTGAGAAAATGATATTTTGATCGTGTTATGACAGCTGTCAGTATATGATTTTTGTTTCCAAGGCTCTCTTGAAGAGCTCACTGCATAATGGAGACAATGAAACAACTGAGGGTGTATCGTCTTGCAATTACATGGATTTTGATTTAGAAATTGTGATATCTTCTTATTTTCAAACCTGTTATAATACTAGAGTAAAAAATGGATATATCTAAACAGTAAGTAATACATCTTCTTATGCCTCTCTAAATATTTCGCGCGTTGTTGTTTTGAGTTGACCTGTCTCGATGCAAGCGGGAGAAAGTTGGCCAATGCGCAGCGAATTATTTGACCTTGATGCATTACGTTCCCACGAGACGGCGCCTTTTATTTGAGGTTTCTGATAATAGTGGTATTTGGCACTGCGGGTCTCAAATCGCTACTTTTTCGCGTCTTATGGAAACATGATTTTCACCCCGCGTGTGATTTCAAGTTTTGAGATTCGAAGCAACCTTGCTTAATCGTGGATTAGTATTATGGATGCGTTTGCAAGTGTCTGCTCTACAGACCTTGGAAAGAGCCGAAACGAAATGCGAGGTACAAGACAGGATTTACAGCCAACATAGATAATAAAAAAGAAACAATACATTGTAAAATGACTATTACTTCTGCCAAGAAATTGAGCATAATTTCTGTGTCTTTACATATTAGAAATTGTGGAATTATTACTAAAATTACTTGAGGGGTTATGACTTCTTACTTATCTTATACATAGGCCACGACCGCCTCCTTTCCACCTTCCATCCTTACCTGTACTCTTCACCACCATCCCAAATCATCATCATAATCATTCATTAGCTGTCATGAGCCTTATGTTTGTAGCCTAATTTCCACCATTTGGGGGGAAATGATTGGGCCTTCTTTTTGCACGACTTCTTACATGACTTTGATATTTTACGAGCTTTTTCATGCATTTTTCTTTCTTGATTTGCATGAACCTTTTGCTTTGTCGTATAAGCTGGACATTTACAGCTCCTTGTATTGTTTACTATAACTATAGGGATGTTTAAAATTCTTCGTTTCATTTGGACTTTCACAAGTTCTTTTTAATTTACTGCATTACAATATTTCGGTTATATCTAATTCAATAACCTTCATCAGGAAAAGTATACAAATTGATAAAAAAGCAAAATCATGAAATAAACATTCAACAATCTAGGTAACTCATGTTCAAAGAAGTAAATATAAAAATAATATAATGGTTTAGGTTCCAGTTCCATTTTGGTTCCAGAAGGGAACCTATGGAACCTAAATAATATGTAATATTAATAAGTGTTCCGGTACTATAAAAATAACTGTTATTTTCGGTTCCGGTACCGGTACCAGTCCCTGATATTGGGAAATATTCCCCAAGATGTTCCCGAACCTCATCGCTACTGAATACTAACTGCATGCATTTGCTCCAGGTCCGTCGCTGGCCGTGGTCGTGATCCTCTGCACGGGCCAGATCCTGAAGGTGGTGTCGCCCAAGTTCGGCATCCTCGTGGCGGAGGAGGCGAACCGGCGGGGCTATCTGCGCAGCATCCACTCGCGCATCATCACCAACGCAGAGGAGATCGCATTCTATGGCGGACACAAGGTGCGCGTCGTGCGCATTCATTTTAGTGCCAGCTATCAATATAATATCGGTCTTCTTGAAATTTATCCACAAGTTGCAAATGAGTTCGAATTTCTAGAACACTCTTTATTTTATTTTATATATTATTTATTTATTATTTATTCAATCCATCTTGCAATAAAAAAAAATATATTTTTTACCATGTAAAATTTACATGAATTTTACATGAAAACTGCACTTGATGAAAGACAAATTGTCAAAATAAAGCAGTAAAACATTCATAGCTTGGTAAATCATCCACAAACGTGTATTTTTAATCACATTTCATATTTTATTTTCTGTTTGAATAGAAATCTGAAATTCTGAATCTGAAATTGATCTTAATTTATTTACTACCATTTACAGTTTTTCAAATAAATGATCACCGAGTCAAATTAATGAAATAGTCATAAAATAGAGTCAAATAGACATTTTGGAGAATGTAAGTTCCCAAAAGTCTATTAAAAAAAAATTATTTGAATTATTGTTTGTATTTGATGGAACTGATTGGAACCCTTATGGAACCGAAATTAAATGGAACCGGACAGCTTGTAACATTGTTCTCTGGATGTCAGGTGGAGCTGAGTCAACTCCGCGCGGCATACGCGTCGCTGGTGAAGCAGATGAACGTGATCTTCTCGCAGCGGCTGTGGTACGTGATGCTGGAGCAGTTCCTCATGAAGTACGTGTGGTCGGGCACCGGCATGGTCATGGTCTCGCTGCCCATCCTCCTCGGCTCGAAAGTTCTCGGTGAGTTCTTGTCGACATTTTCACTCTCTGCCGTAAACTGAGAGCATGGCAGACATTGTTATGAACGTTAGCATTAGTGTAAACAATATTTGCGACACGATTTATGGCTTAGAGACTTTTAATACTCACAGGAAATGCCCTCCTGTATCTGAGAGGCAGAGGGACGGGAGTCCATTTCAATAAAATTTCAAGAGAGCTAAAAACTAGAATAGCCTGAATCTGTTTTTGTCTAATGTTATTTATATTGATGACTCCAGTCATGTGGAAGAGAACATTTTTAATTTATTTGCTGATTTTTGTGTATTACTTGAAGTTGATGATGAAATGATTTACATTGATCCACTGTATCGAAGTTATGCCTTTATCAGTTATACTTATTCGGTCCTAGCCAAAATCGAACAATAGTGCCTAGGTACAGAAATACTTTGAATGCTATTTTCAGAAAAGTTATTTATATTATGTATTACCTAGTCAATTTTAAAACTGGTCATGATATCTGTGATTTTAATTTTGAAGTTGGTAAATCCACATTGATGTCCGGTACCTACGTCCCTAATGGTTGAGCATTTTTGTTTGTAAGTCAAATATTGATAATTAAAGTGATGTTAAAATATAAATACCCCGCGAATTTGATTCCATTCCTCATCGTTCGTGACACATAGTTAAGATGCCAAGACTTCTACCGATTATTCATTGATTGTATGCTTTGTGTGTAGACGCTGAGTCGTCGTTGGACGGCGGAGTGAGCGAGCGGACGCAGTACTTCACGACGTCGAGGAATCTGCTGTCGTCCGGAGCCGACGCCGTGGAGAGACTCATGTCATCCTACAAGGTACCTACGTCGGCTCAGAGCCACTCGGCGTTGTTTACATTCACAGCAGAGGATGTCTTGTACCATAGTATATACAATGTCTATGCTTGTACTAAAGCATGTATTTCATTCTCTGGCAAATTCGTTCTTCAGAAAGTATCTACCTAATTTTTTGATTTCTTTTATTTTTTTATAGTTGAAGAGACTTGGCTGGTATTTATACACGGAGTGTTTTTTAGTGTTCTATTATCTTGAAATATCTGAAAAATTTATACTAAATGTACATCATTGCCTTATTAATGCTTCAGTTCCAAAGCCGTTAGAGCAGACTTACAAAGCATACCAAAGATAATTCGCTTAGCCTACTTATCAGCCTAGCCTACCTACTTATCAAATAGCTTAAAGTATACGATGGCTCACTCCCTAATGCGTTACACAGATTTATTTCCTATTTCCTTAAAACCTATACACAGGGGCGGTCTGGATGAAAAGGATCGGGATGCATGAAGCAAAGGGCCCGGATAAACATGTGGCAGGGCCCGTAAAACAAAGTAGACATAGAAAAAATGTATGTAAAATGACTAAAAATGCTGGTTAAATATGAAAAACTACAGAAAAATGTATTTAGGGGCCCGTAATAGTGGAAAAAAGGCCCTTGGATGCGATCGTAACCCGGCACCCCGGGCCAGACTGCCACTGCCTATACACAATCAAATAGGATTCATCCCTGGAGAGAATATTACGTCATTCACGGCACCAAGCAGCAAGGCGCTTGAAACCGAAACTTCCTTTGAATCGCGTCATGAAATTGCTCGGAGCCGAACACTCGGCAACGAAGACGAACAGGCTGGACAGGAGTCCGATGATCAGTATCATGAACGCGCCTTGCAAGTGCACGACCTTGAGCACGACGTGATGAGTCGGTCGTGGAGGCGACGCGATCATCGCGCGCAGCTCCGTCGTGTAGGCGATGTCCTCCTCGTAGTGCTCGGTCAGCCCCGCCTCCACGGCGCGCCGGACGAAGACGTTGAACCTCCCCAGCAGAGGGTGCGACTTCGGCATGTACGCCACGGTGTATCCCACCTGCACCTTCTCTCGGATGTGATGGACCAGCGACTGACCGGCGCTGTCCTTAAACTTCACTAGAGAGAGATACTTCACCATCTTATCGGATACCAAGTAGGCGTGATTGCGGTCGTACGCAACACGGGAGAAGCCTTCGAAAACGCTGCGAATGTCATTATAGTTGTCGTAAATGTGCTTATCCTTCCAGTTTTCAGCTAAACTGAATGATATCTTCCACGTCGGATGACCACTGATCGTGAGTCCGGAGTGAATCATCTCCTCAAAATCATCGATCTGATGATTGTAAATCGGTTTCGTGAGAAAAGTTGTGAGTGAAGATTGATAAGCGACGTTAATGACAAAGCAGTAGACGACCCAGACGTAGAAGTAGCAGCGGAGAGTCGGGGATCGCGGGAGACAGGGGAGTCCGATGCCGAGGAGGATGGCGAGACCGTAGAGGGTCGAATGTCCGGCGCTGATGAAGCACCCCCGACCCTCCCCCCGTTGCCATGCCGCCAGATGCAGCACGGCGCTGGTGACCACGTGCAGCACCCCGACGAGCACCCACAGTCGCCACGTGAACGGGATCACCAGCGACATCCAGCGGGGAACAAGCGTAGCGCGTGGCACGATGAACGTGTATGTCACTTCGAAGTATGACCACGTTGTTTCCATGTACTGCGCCACGGGAAAGTATCTCTGCAAGTTGCAGATGCCGATGTCGGCTCTCCTGTATTGAACATTCCCGACGACGCCGTTGTAGTGTATTCCGTCCGGTTGTATCACTCCCCACATCGCACCGTCTTTCTCTATTTCAATTACCAGCGTCGCGTTTACGAATCTTGCAAAATCGTTGACTAGTCGAACTTCCAGACCTTCCTGGAGCGAAGCAAATGTGTATGGAGGCAAAACGAATGTCGACACTTTGAAGTCACATCTTCCGTAATTCAGCATTTTATTTGGAAAAAGATTAGCTCCATTCTTGAACCCTCTGTCTTTCCATTTATCTAATAACACAGCAGAAACTTCTTCCCCACATTTGCATTCTCTGGAGTACGGAAACCAAGAATACGCTTCAACAAAATCCACTTTGTCAACGAGCACAACAATGTTAAATACCTGATAGCTCCAAAATTGTTCTAAGATTAATTTGACTTGTTCTTTGTCATTGCCACCCTCAACCACCACCAAGAATCTTCCTCGGGAGTCCCAAACCATGAAGGTAGACGAGATGTCAACCAACGACGTCAAATCTTCAACAAAACTCGTCGAATCAACAACGATCACATAACTTTCTGCATGTCCAGAAGTGTGCTCAACTCCTGTAACAAAATGTATAATACTCCGTCTCTCTTTGCCGCCCGACATAACCACGATGGCGCTGAAGTTTCTTCCGTCGACTGACTTTGTGAGAATGTCCAACTCTTGGTCCCCTCTTCCGGGCGATATGAGAAGTAAACCGTCACGATTGAAATATTCTCGTGAAATAAAAGAAACACAGGTTTTGAGCTCGGCTGACATGTTGCTAACCCCAGGCGACATTCCGTGTGCAAAGAGAAGAGCGAGTAAGAGACAGATCAAGGAGAACCAACCGTGTTTCACAAAGTGGTTTGAACTTATACCCATGGTTACAGCTATATCTGATTTGATGTCACTTCTCTGCATTCACCAAGAACAGTACAAAGTATAGATTTTTCCTCGTTGGCTTGTGCATTAAATGCATTACCGCAAATGGGACTTGGCTTTTTGACGCTAAGTAATTTAGATCATGTTTATGATAATGCAGATTGCATATAATGACTCTCTTGTTTATTGAAAGCTAGCTAAGTGATTGGAGTTTTTGTGAAGGCTCACGCATATACTTTGTATTATGAAAATGATAGTGCTGTGGTTACTGTTGTAAATGCACAATAATAATTATCATATTGTATGCACTCAATTTGTTGGTTCATTAAATGCTGATCATTGATCAGCACTGCTGGAAAAGCTTTGTGGTTCACTGGAATTACGTAATAGATGAAAATAATCAATATATAGACATAATAACGAAAATAGCAAATATAAAGAGCATGCACTTTCTGACAAGTGCATGAAAAGTCTGACAACATTCTATTTTAAACATTCTATTTCTTAAAGAGACTTGGCTGGTATTTTTCAAGAAGTGTTTTTTATGGGGATATCACTAATATTTTTAGTTTATTTACACAACTTGTAACACATATCAGAGCAACAATGACTAATTCCTTTAAGAAAATACGTCATTTCCGAATGCGCGTGATATTCAACTGTGTTTACGTGTCGCAGGAGATCGTGGAGCTGGCCGGCTACACGTCGCGCGTGGGAGACATGCTGGACGTGTTCGAGGACGCAGCGCAGGGGATCTACCGGCGCACCACGTGGCCGAGCACGTGATATTCAACTGTGTTAACGTGTCACAGGAGATCGTCGAGCTGGCCGGCTACACGTCGCGCGTGGGTGACATGCTGGACGTGTTCGAGGACGCCGCGCAGGGGATCTACCGGCGCACCACGTGGCCGAGCACGTGATATACAACTGTGTTTACGTGTCGCAGGAGATCGTCGAGCTGGCCGGCTACACGTCGCGCGTGGGTGACATGCTGAACGTGTTCGAGGACGCCGCGCAGGGGATCTACCGGCGCACCACGTGACCGAGCACGTGATATTGAACTGTGTTTACGTGTCGCAGGAGATCGTCGAGCTGGCCGGCTACACGTCGCGCGTGGGTGACATGCTGGACGTGTTCGAGGACGCCGCGCAGGGGATCTACCGGCGAACCACCGTGGCCGAGCACGCGGAGGCCGCCGCCGGCAACGCGGCCGCCTTCACGGTGCAGATGCGAGACGGCCAGCCCGTAGCTAACGGTGAGGCGAAACTCATGCTTATGTTTCAGCGCTCGTAATGTGGGCCGATAATGCGTTCATTAGTTCATGTTAATGGTAGAAGTGGGAGAACTTTTCTATGTTCTGATGGGCTTTTTATGGGAGAACTTTCATTTCCTGAGGTGTTGGTAGAAAATGATGTCGATTTGAAGTCTTTTGTTTAATACATTGTGTAGCTATGTACACTAAACAAATTATATAATGATATTTGAATGAAATGGATTGGTTTCTGGTCAGGTTCCTCGACAATCAATCCTTGTTATTATCAATGAAATCAGAGCCCAACTATTAGAGGTAGATGACGAGTTAGACTAGACTACATCGGATGAGGCCATCATATTTCAAGGTGCTAATCTGCGTTGCGTGTTTCAGGTGTTATCCGAGAGACCGTGGACGGAACCATCTCTCTGACACACGTCCCCATCGTGACGCCCAACTGTGACGTCGTCTGTCCCGACCTCTCCATCAAGGTAACTCACTCACATGTCCCTCTGTGTCAGTGAGAATTGGGGATTAGAACCGACTAGGGCTCGGCGAACCTTGAATTTTGGTGCAAACCGAACCGAACCTTTTTACATATTTGGCCCATTATGAACAGGCGTGGAAAATAATAAGACAATTGATGGTGTAGATGTCATAAGTTAATTTTCCATCAATTTCTCAATGAAGATTTAAATGACACTTCTATAATTCAAGCAAACAAGTCCTGAGCTGTCCAAAGACAAAAAGTATCAAAGATGCCTGCACTTACAAGCATCTTTAGAATCATATCCACTGCTTCTAAACAAAAACTACGAGAAAAATGGCGGGAAAGGTTCGCAACCAATAAAATTAAAGTTGAGTGAAGTTTCGTGAAATTATTTTCATCAATAGAATCATATCCACTGCTTCTAAACAAAAACTACGAGAAAAATGGCGGGAAAGGTTCGCAACCAATAAAATTAAAGTTGAGGGAAGTTTCGTAAAATTATTTTCATCAATAGAATCATATCCACTGCTTCTAAACAAAAACTACGAGAAAAATGGCGGGAAAGGTTCGCAACCAATAAAATTAAAGTTGAGGGAAGTTTCGTGAAATTATTTTGCAGTAAATTTGTAAATATCATCATAAGTTATAATGATGAACACATATAACCCTTGAAAAATTTAAAATTTTCATTCATAAAAATCAATTTGAAATGGCACGAAATATTTTGGCGGGAAAAACGGCATGATTCTAGAAACGGGATAGTGATGCAATTTCCAAGTCCACAACAATGTGTTACCATGGTGATACACTTTGTTGCCATGGCAATTGAAGGATTGTGATGTCATGTCAATTTATTCTGTTTTAAATTTAGAAGAAATGTATCAAACTTTGTAACTGAATTTCTCGAAAACTATTCGTCACACAACAAAAATAATACTATATCTGTGTTCAACATCTCAACTATAATAAAATAATAACTATTATTCTGAAATCTAAGTTACAGGAAACTTCTCTATTGCAAACCATATAAAAAGGCTCGGTTCAGTTCGAAAACGAACCGGTTCGCCCACCCCTAGAATCGACTGTTTATAATTTGGATGAGTATTGTGAAACCAGCCCAAAAATGATAAAATTGCTTATAATCAGCATTTCTTTCATGGTTAACGGTTTGAAAAAAGAAACCTATCAAGAGAACTTTCAACTGTTTTTACACATCAGAAAAACTGATTGCCAAAGGATATTAAATTGAATCAGATTGATAAATATTACATATTCAGCATAAGCTATAACAAAATTTATAAGAAATTACTTAAATAATACTTTTGCATTAAACTATCTCTGAAACTACTGAAAGATTGCCTGTTCCCCCGCCAAATCAACAAGATTGAAGTCTGTCACCTAGCAAGGAGTGTGAAGCTACTACCATATTGACTGTCCCACCAGGTGGAGCCCGGCATGCACCTGCTCATCACCGGCCCCAACGGCTGCGGCAAGTCGTCTCTGTTCCGCATCCTGTCCGGTCTGTGGCCGGTGTACGCGGGCGAGGTGGTCAAGCCGGCCGTGGCGGACATGTTTTACATCCCCCAGCGCCCCTACATGTCCCTCGGGACACTCGCGGACCAGGTCGGTACACAACACTTCTCTCTCAGCTCGCTCGACCTAGTAGCTGATCGAGTTGTCAAAAGTGCAATGACTTAGAACTTTTTAAATTACACACCAACCAATAAAGTTAAGTTTTAACTATAACTTTATTTATTAATGGGAACTTTTTAAATAATGCACCAACCAATAATGTTACAGACAACTTGATTATAGCTTTTAGGTTTTGTTTAAAGGTAGTTTGTCATATTTTTTAGCAGATGACAACAAAATCATCTCTTAATATTTCTTTGGGTGTGTTGGTTTCATCAATTTGAGTGATACTTATAAACCTATTCTGTCAGTTCTGCAAATTTTGCGAATTATCCCTTATGTTTTCTTAGCAAAAGTTCGTACAATCTTAGAGAGGACCGTTTTACGCAAACTGATGTAGCTTGGCAACTATACATAATATGAAACGGAAAACAGAAGGTTATTTGTAAGGTTATTTCCTCTAAAAAAAATTATCACATCTTTTTGTGTTAACTAGCTATTTATGAAGTTTCAGAACTTATACATAAAATTCTTAGAAATTCTAAATTCTAAACTTTATCATTGGCTCACTATTAAAATAGTTTCAAAGTCTTGTCAACAGACCTCACACATGTATTGACGCAGCACAAAGACTGTCTTCTACCCACGATGTTCTGTCCAGGTGATGTACCCCGACACGGAGGTGGAGATGCGCGCGCGAGGCAAGAGCTACGGCGACCTCCTGCGCTGCCTCGAGTTGGTGCACCTGGAGCACATCGTCACCAGGGAGGGCGGCTGGTTCGTCGCCGCAGACTGGAAGGATGTGCTCTCTGGCGGAGAGAAGCAGCGCATGGCTATGGCGAGGCTCTTCTACCACAGGTACGTTGATGGCAGTGGAAGAGAGCAATCTTTTGATAAGGTGAATCTCATCCATTTATCAAAAGATTTCTTTAGGTAAACGGGATGCTATAATCATTCATTCAAATGGATTTAAGTATTATTTTTCCTTCAGAAGATTGAGTGATATGTAAATGTAATATTAATACGTATATTCACAACTTAAATGCAAATTATTTATTTAGAGGTCTGGTGATTCCTTAAATATGTAAATAAGTACAGCATAATTGGTACTTTTTTGTCATACCTGCCTCGCTCATCATAATGTACTCCAAGAAGTGGAATTATGTATGTAGAAATAGTCTGATTGATTGCTTCACTGATCGATCAGCACATTCAAGGCTCTATTTGTCAGCATTTTATAAGTGTGAAGTGAAAACTAAAACAACTATATTCTATGAGACCTGTAAAAAGTTGTTCCAATGAATTGTGAGAGTGAGAATGTAGAAAACTGAATGATGATTATCCGCTAGGCCGAGGTTTGCTCTGCTTGACGAGTGCACGAGTGCGGTCTCCATGGACGTGGAAGCGGACATCTACCAAGCGGTGCGCGACGCCGGCATCACTCTACTCACCATCACTCACCGGCCATCGCTCTGGTGAGTCACTCTTCTACACCACACGTTCGCTAATTATCTTAAGAGACAGAATCCAAAAGTCGCGGTGCACTTGCGTCGATAAATATTTACATATTCTAGTTTTGAGCATGAGGCCTAAAAGAAGTAAATTCACATAAGTGAATCTCACTTCTGCATTTATGATAAAAAAAAGTTCTACCATCGAGCAAAGAAGCAAATTTATGTGGGTTGCCAATGGGCCACTATATGCCCAATTTTTTAAGGAACTCCACTGTTAGCCTACTATTTTTCAATATACCGGGTGGCCCAAAAAAAACGTCCAACGGGCGAGACATCACTGTGACGAAACTACTGCACATATCGGGCTGAAAATTACACCAATTGTACAAAACATACTAAGGTCTAATATGTGAAAGTTATAACACCATAACGTATTTAGGAAAAAAGATACAGATGTTCGAATTTCGTTGTCGAAAAATCAATTAAACGGAGCTCTTAACACGCGCCCATAAAATGCCCAATGGCCGGAACGCTGTTTACTCAAAACTGCTGAAGATATCAAGCTGAAAATGTCATATATTATTCAAAATATATTACTATGGATTGAGTAAAAATTTCAATTCATTTGAATAAATGTAATGATAGTTACCTATGTTATCTAGAATTTGCGCTTAAAAAGCAGAATACACAAGAGATAATTTCTCAAGTTTCATTTCACATGTTATTTTAGAGTGAAACTATCTCCCGTATTTTCTGTTTTTTAGCTCAAATCCAAGATAGGTACCATAACTTTCGTATTACTGATTCAAATGTATTGAAATTTTTATACAATATATAATCATATGTTTTGATTAAATTTTCAGCCAGATATGATCAGTAATTTTGAAAATAAAGGTGTCCATGCCATTGGATTTTTTCTGAATGCGCGATCTTTGAGCTCCGTATAATCGATTTTTCGACCACCAAATTTGAAGAGCTGTATCTTTTTAACTACAAATGAAATGTTTTTGAAACTTTCACACATCAAACATTGGTATGCTTGTTATAACATGTAAAATTTTCGGACTAATATCTGCAGTAGTTTCTTCACAGCGGTGTCTCGCCCATTGGACGTTTTTTTTGGGGCCACCCGGTATATTGCCCAAAAGCCGCTATATTTATTGCCACTTTTTATCATCTCAAGTCAACAATTTATATTATTTTCCAATAATCAATTTTAGGTGATCGCTGATATTTCTCGTCAAAACGCTTAGGTACAAATGGCTCTATTTCATTCTTGAAATTCTACATTAAACTCTCTGCTTTCATGTAAATATGCTTGTGAAAGAAGTGGACATTGAGGATGCGACGAGTATTGAACGTTCTGACCCACAGGAAGTTCCACACGGACGTGCTGCAGTTCGATGGCGAAGGCGGCTGGGTGTTCGAGAGTCTGGACTCCAACGCGAGACTGTCGCTGAAGGACGAGAAGGAGAAGCTGATGACGCAGCTGGCCGGCGTACCGACAGCGCAGCAGAGGCTAGAGGTAACCATCCGACAGGCACAGGCTCACTCGGAAGAGACTGATAGTGATTGTTTCTGACGACTAACATGTCTCTGGCTTGACTGTCATCGTGAATTTGTCCCTGTTGGCAACTGCAGAGACTAGGAACATTTGATAGCAAGGCTAGAGCAGTCACAAACATCGACTCCTGTCCGTATGTTCTATGGCCGTTATTTGTCCACCTCTCTTGTTTTACGCTAGGTATTCATAGTTGTAGTAAAAATTAATACATTTTCATTCATTAATATTAATGACAGTCACAATTTACATTATATGTAGGTAAATAAAAAATTAAACATTATATTTTTCTTTTAAAAAATGATGGCAAGGTAAAAAGTCCATACACACTATTCACAAAGTGTTTGGTTCTGATTGTATGTAATGCCTGTTTGTTTGTTGCAGGAACTGTGTAAGGTGCTGGGCGAAGACTCGACGCTCACCGAATAGATTTATCACCTTCTCTTTCCCTCTCGCACACTTCGATATCTTTCACCCACTCTTACACACAGCCAGTACAAGACTGCATCACCAATACAAGTCCTTTGATACAATCTGTACACGAGAGAAGGGGATGAGAGGGTATTCTTTGGAACATTGTGCGTTTGCACAACTTTCACGTTTGCCAAAATGTCCACTTGAAACCTGATTGGCATGTGGCAGGCGCGTATGAGGGGGGGGGGGATGGGGGATGGGTAGAAAATACCCCCCTGATCTTATACATTTATATGTTAAGATAAAAAATATGCTTAAAAAGTGTTAAAATCGCGTCGAAATGCACCAGATTCATGCCTAAATTCAACATTTTTCTGGGCACGCATTTAGCTGGGGGGCCCTCCCCCCAGCCCCCCTGTATCTTTGTAGACACTAGTATGTCCAGCTCAAATTTTTTTGCAATATTATTCCTCCCCCCCCCCCCCCCCCCCCCCCCCTTGCAAATTTAGTTCCTACACGCCTGACGATTAGTTAAGCCTTTTGCCTCAAGTGGACTTTTATCAAGTTGAAACCTAAGGAAGTGCATAATTATCCCAATCAATGGAGCCTTTTCCTATAGATTCTCTAATGGACAGATTGTAGATGGATATATTGCCACTGTTCACTGGAATTGTAATCTCCAGTGTATTGATTTAAGTTGCTGGAGTAAGCTACCTACCATTTAATTTAAATTTCAAGTTGTACTCCCCACATGCACTTGGATTGGGAGACAACCGCTGTAAAAGAAATCAAAGTATGCCAAGGTCAAAAAGATTCGTAAAATTTTAAAGCAGTTTCAGTTTGAGAGATTTTCTTAAAAACAGAAAATTATTTTAAATCTGGTTATTTTAGTTCTGGGCCTCAATTATCCTAACAGATAGGTGTCAATTCAATTCCCACATAAAGTTCTTGAAATAACTTGACTTTGGTTTTGGATTGAGATTAATTTCATCGCTAGTATAATGTCTTGTACTTTGCTTCGTAGATAAAACTGAACGTTTCGAGTGACACTTTTAGATTTTAAATCTTCTTTGTTTCCAAGTCTTCAGACCGGAATGTCCACATAAGCACCACACTTCTTCTTCTTCTTCTTCCACTCTTCTCCTCTCTACACGCTCCACCTCTTTCACTTCTCATGTGTCGAAGGTCAGAAACATCACTGCGAACGCTACTCGACGCTCTCACGTCCGATTTAAGCTTGACAAAACGATTGCAATGTTACCATGTACCTACTCGTCAGGATTTGCGCTCAAGTAACATTGTGAAGAAATTACTATTTGTACCACGAGGGAAGGGGAAAAGTAAATAAATGGCAGCCATTTCTTGGGTATTTACTATTATGAGAGTAACCGAATTTCTGGTCGGGTTACAATTTTGTAGTCCAAATTCGTATTTTTTGGACACAGTTTGAAATTTTTCTAAAAATTCAGGTCTGCCTTCTGATACTTATATTTTACAATGCAAAAACCTCAAAGAAAATGTACTTTGTTAAAAATGTTAAATACCCGAAACCCGCTGTAATTTTTACTACGTAACCGACCAGACTCTAACTTCTAGACAAACATCCCTAATTTAACAGCTTTTAATTTGTCAAAAACAAAAACCCATGATAATGAATGAGATTTTATTTTTATAACATGTGTACTTTGTTACTTAAAAGCTGCTCATTAAAATGTAAATGTATCCTCAAGAAAGCACTTACGCAATTATTTCTCCTGCCACTCGTGGTACAGAAAGTAGTTAATTTGTACGAATGACCTACTAGTGTTGATCCCATCTTTATTAGGAATCGGCCGCAAGTGATGACGACGGGGGTTTACTACGACTCCCAGGCTGGTCTTAGGGAGTGTGCGGCCAAGAGGGGCCTAAAAACATAAATATGTACACTCTTTTATTGGACTGAAACACTATTTTTATCAATTATGTTGTAATACCAATCTTTTAAATTAAAAACTTTGATTTAAAAACAAAGACATATTTAGTGCCTGTATCTTTATGCAAAACGTTTGACCTTCTGGAAGCGATCTTAGACGCAGTTTGTAAATTACCCTAAGACTGGCCCGGGCAACACTTGTGGCTGTTTAACTCTTGCATTCGACAAGCAATAATAAATACTTTGAAGTCACGTTTTACGTACGACATATCGGAATTCAATTTCATATCAGATTTTACATTATAGCAACCAGTTTACCAAACTATTAACAATTCTTAGTCATAAGTTTTTCGAAGGTTTGTAAATGATATGTTTTCTGTGAAAAAGTTTTAATGGTTTGTTTAAAATATTCAATTCCATTGTATGTACATAATTAGTAGATTTATATATCTTCCCGAACTTTGCAAACAATCTTGGATTATTGTGATTTGTATTTACCATACCAATCAAATGAAATTGTTTTGCTTTCTTGTAGAGTTTTTTGTTATCGAGACCTAGTTAGTTATTCACACTGTATGTTTTGTTTTTAAATGCCATCGAGATGCTCTTATTGAAACTTGCACGGAGTGTATCACTTTCAGACTTATCTACATTATTTCTTGTTAAATATTTGAACATATGTACACTGAATTATGATAAATAAATTACAAATAAATGTATGCAACTTGTACCTACTTATTTATTAGGAACTTATTAAGATTTGACATCTAAAGTCTAAACAATGATTTTGTGAAACAAAATCCAACTTAAAACTTCTGTAATCATAAATAACATAAATTACAGTAGAAGGTAATGATCAATGATTGCAAAATGAAATGTCAAGTCCACTTTTATTATTCTAAAAATATCACAATGAAAAGTATAATGATAAAATAGGCTACATTTGGAAAATATACATACCAATTAAAAAATATTTTTTAAATAAATTTTAACACACCAAATCTGACCAGGAAAATGCTTTTCAAAAACCAAAATACATTGTCTGTGGAATGAAGCTGATCAACAATATCAAGTGTGGGGCTCTAACCCAGGACCTAATAGCAAGCGAGATTTCTACCAACTCGGCTGTCCAGCCTGATAGCGGACAAATTACACCGTATTCTTTTCATTAACCCTTCAATCCAAACCGACTAGAAATTCTATAAACCCAAAATCATGGCAATTCTAGACACATTTTGAACGTGGATTCTAAAAAAAATGAAAAACACAAAATTAAATCATGGAAATGTCTACATGTTAAAACATATTGAATAATATAAAATCACAACGAATTACTATTACCACTGGGAGAAACCGGAAATATCTACATAAATAGGCTCCATTTCTTGGGACACATTTTCACAGCGTTCAAGTTAATAAAAGACCACTTCTACGTCAAGTAAACCTGAAATGTAATTTTCTTCATTTCTCACAGAAGACTTTTCAAATCTTGAGAACAGTCTGATTTACACCCTAAGGAAATTAGTCTATATATTCAATCCCCTTCCCTCGCAGTGAGAAAGTAAGCCGTACCACTTACATAGGGCTAAGAATAGGATGTTTAGGACCTTGAAACGTCCAAAAAGGCAGAAAAATAGTACCTTAAAACTACAAAATCAAGGACCACAAAATCCCGAAAAAGTCCAATATAATTTGATGGTATGTAATATTCGTTGAACATATTATTCGATTTATCGGTTTAGGAGTTGGACTTGGAGGATAATATAATAAATTTAGCTTAAAATTATTGTATGAATGTGTCAATGTATCAAGTGTCATTTGTTGATGGCCATCCAAATGTTGGATGAAAATGTTATGAATTGTGGTCTAGACCAAAATTCATAAAATTGTCGTTACTTGCAACAAACATTTCATATTATTTTCCCAATAATTAAAAAAAAGGACAAAAGATCTTAAAATAGCAAAAAAAGGACTGAATTCATTAAAAAATTGAGAAAAAGGCATTTTAAGGCAAAATGAAACATACATTTTTGATATCAGGGATACATGAAACATATTTATAATTTTTAGACGTGTCTGAACAAAAAACCAAAAAAGTATATGTGCTAAGCATCCAAGCCCTACACATAGCGTAGTTGAGATAAACGGCGGGAGAGAAGTCACGACTGCTTGCACGACGGGAACTTCTTGACACCGATGCACGTGATTGGCCGTCTCCACCGCCGCTTGGCCCCGCCCCTGATGGCGGACTCCGCCTCCTCCGGATTCCGTCGCTCCTCGTACTCTGCCCAACGCAATGCTCCGTTACTCTCGGGACATTTCCGACACTCGCATGCGTTGTCTAACAATCGTTCCACACACAAGCAAGATACACACAGAAGAGCAGAGTCGAGGCGGACAGCCGTTACGAGTTTAACAGTCAGGTGTCAGACTACCGGAATTAGGAATTACACTTGTTTAATGATTTTATTAACTTTGTATTCTATGTATGAATTATTGAGTTTTTCTTGATTTCAGCTGAATTTCTATGAAGTAGTACAAGTGAATTTTTGTTCTCAGCTTTTTGCCACAATTATTGAAATTTTCAGTTCTTGCAGTTCTTCCTAACTTCAATGACTATCAAATATGTATATTTTAATTACTTACCAATTGACGAGGCAATATAAAAAGAAATATGATTATTTTTTTGAAAACTTTTCAGTAAAATATATAGTTATGCAAAGTTATGCTGGATTAACTAATTATTGATCTAAATTGTCAGCGACAATCAGATCATTCAAAATTTTTGAAACAGTAGAATTGAATCAAAAAGTTAGTTAATCCGGCATAGAATTATATAGAATTTCTCTGTTGGTTTGTCAATATTGGAGCGTCATCAGATTACCCTGGATCTATGCTAGCAGTCGTCATGCAAACACCGCAGGCCGAGGAGTTCAAGGTCGCGAGCAACAGAGCACTACTCAAGTCAAGTTAGCATCCAGACGGAAGACTTTAATATCTTGAAAATACACGAGTAACAGCGGTAGAGTTCAAACAAAATCAACAACACAGATTATCTGCTTACTTCGTGACGTACACATTCTTAGTTTTCAAGTCGGCTGAGTAGTGAGTTTGACCTTGAAGAGTTATTTAAATTAATAGATTTTTATCAATATCTTTTACCAATGTAATTGTTACTAAAATAAGGCTTTGTCTTCAGAACTGTTCAATGAACTTTCATAGTTTGGAATGGGTTATTAATTATTATAAGTTTTATTTCGTCCTATACTGTCGTTTAATGCCATATTTTTACTAATTTTCAGGCACTAAACGTCTGTAGGACAAAAAAAAATTATAAACAATTCCAAGATAAAAAATTTAAACTGTTCTGAAGACTCTTTCTTACAAAGCATAATTTCATTACCAATTACACTGGTAAAAGATACTGATAAAAATTAATTGAAAAAATCATCAAGGTCAAACTCACAACTCGGTCAGTTTAAGTCGGGAATAGATTTTACATTATTGTTACAAAGAGAATGGATGGATGATTTTTAATTTTGAAGTCGAACCGAAACCGAAAGGAACCGCTAGATTTCCGAACCTTTAGATACCATAGATTTATTTCAAAGAAAATAATGGTTTTTGTTCAAGAAGGTACACTCGACAATTCATAAAACAGTATTTGAAAGAAATGGATTGTCTGAAAAACTGTGATGGTATCATCTGATGAAGTCTACGCTTGTCATCAACCTCTAGTAGGTGAGCTCTGATTTCATTGATAATAACAAGGAATAATTGTCAATGAACCTGACCAGCAGCCAATCTGTATCATTCAAATACCGTTTTATGAATTGTCGAGTGTACATAAATTATACTTCTTGCGCGTACATAAAAAAAAATTGTACTGTCACAAAGCAAGCAGAGATCATGCAACACTGTACAGCATTCTCTATCATGTCAATATACACAAGGATAACAACTTGCACAAGTTACAGAAATCAGCCAATCAGGGCGCTTCTTTACAACAAGCGAAGCCCTCTCATTGGCTGCGTTCAACAGACCTATTTCTAATATTACACAATCAAGATTTGTTAACGACTTAACAGGAAAATGAACAAGATAAAACAATTACTGATCAACACAAATGAAGGAGAAATTTATTAAGATGCCTGAAGACGGTTGTACAGTGTCAAATTTCCATTAGTTTCAAGCATAACTTACCAAAAGGCTCATTCATTTAAAAAATAATTTCATACAGAGCTCTAAGGCATCTTAATTTAATTCCATAAAATTATCTCACTTTTGCAAAATTGTATGAAACGATATTTGGCGGCAGCGATCGAAAATTATGTTCAATTGTTTACATGTTACTAATTTTAGCTAGAATTAGTTGTGCTCGAAATTTTTATGAAAAGTGAATTTAAATATAATTTGTTTAAATGATGACGAATAGGATAAAGTTGAAGAGTTTAAATTCTTATTACCTCTCCTAACCAATTGCAAACTTAACGGAGTATTTGAGGTTGTGGAGCGACGAATAGAGAAGGTGTATGAATCTCTCTAGTTACCTACAGGAATGTTCCTAGAAGAAGCTAGCCTCGCCGCAAGGAGATTTCCGCGGTCCACTGTGGCATTGGCTCGAGTGTTTTAGTGGCAGTGCGAGGGTACGCAAGAGCAAATCAACTCGCCGATTCATTCCAGTCAAATGGAGGGCCCAATGTAAGAAATGTGTGATCTTGTATTTTACAGATTTCATGTTGACATTTACTTTTGCATCGGAAATCGAAGGAACTCAAAACAGCAAATACTAATTGACGCCAGCGAATTTTGCAAATTTTGAAATTAGTTCCACTAAGCGTATTTGAATTGGTGAAAATTGTTTCTTACTCAAAATGGCCAAATGTGACTTAAGAATTTGAACACTGGGCCCTTCAAATATTGATGGAAACAGTAATTTTAGACACTAGATGAAAAATTACTGTTCATATTATTTGTTCAAATTTACATACTATGTATCAAATAGATGTGGAACAGAATCTGCTAACAAGACCACATTTCTTGGAATATCAGCAGTAAACAGGTTCTAAGTTGTCAATGGTAAACCTGAAAAGCAGAGCTTTTTGACTTTAACTGGACTTCTGACAACTATGCCCTTAAACACATGAATATCCAAAGAAACGGAGTCGATTACTTTCAATTCTGTTCCTCGTATCTGGGGGCTGTGCATAAAGGACACGCTTCAGGGGGGTGGAGGGGGGGGGGGGTCTAGAGCTGTTTTGATACAGATATTGTCAAATTGTCAAGCATTTTAAATTTCTGTTGATATGTCGGGACCGGAAATTTCACTAAAAACGATAAATTCTGATACATTTTACAGTCAAAAATATTCTATTTAAGAGGGGATAGAGATAGATTTGTGATGTCCTTTTAGGGGGGGGGGGGGGGGGGGGTCAAAATAACAAACATTTTGAGTGACGTCCTTCATGCACAGCCCCCTAGTGGTACAGATAACAGAGATGCATCAGCCCATGACGCAGCAGCCCTTGCTCTCTTGCGTGCTGTCTAGAAGCGTACCGTGGTGGATGTCGTCGGGGCGCGGGTGTCCGTCGTCGCTGCCGTAGTTGTACTCCATGAGGTACGGCAGCACCGTGCTGGCGTGGAACTCGTCGTTGCGGTGCGGAGGAATGGGCACGCGCTCCAGAGTACGCGCCGGATGCCGCGTGAACCAACTGACAGGGTTCAGAAGAAATAATATATATTATGTAAGCTGGAGATATTTATTATCGTGTTACTAATAATATTTACTAGGAAAACGCTCTGAGTAACGCGTTGATGAGCGAGCACGGATACGGCGCAATACCTCGAACCGAAATTCTGTTTATCGAAAATGTCCTTAAAAGCCAATAATTCTTGAATTTCGTCACAGACTTGTATGAAAATCTCCAACAATTCCTAAAATATTGGTCCCAATAACCACGCAAAGTTTGAAGGTTGATCGATTGAACCTTTATGATTGAACGATTCCTTGTTAATTAACAAAAATCACAGGATCTCGTTCATAAAATATTTAAACGGTCATATCAGTTTCATAATAATATACGTTTGAAAGTTTCTGCTCTAGCAACCTTGAAGTGAAGATTCGAAGATGCCGTGAAATGTGAAATTCGAGAAATATGACAGCCAACACGCAAAATATCCGTAAACTGTCAATAACTGTTGAATTTAAACACAGTTTAGTCTGAAAATTGTCAAAAATACAGATAATGTTGGACCCGATTACCATGCAAATTTTTAAGTTGATCGGTCAAACGGTTCTGGTTTAAATTTTAAAAAGCACATGAAATATTTTTTTAAATTTTAACCAATGAGAGGATTTGGCTGAAAATTTGTAAAATAAGAGACAATGTTGGTCTTAATGACCATGCAAAATATAAGGTTGATCACATTTGTCGAAGACCATTTTCATTTTTCAGCCTATCAGGAGATGTTTATTTAAATTTTAACCAATTGATAGATTTCAAAAAAAAATTGGGTCAGCAAACAGAGAAGGTTGTCTCTACATGTGTGCAAAATTTCAGGTCGATCGGTGAAACGGTGCGATTTCAGTTGCTCCATTTAGCATCCAAAAACAAAAACAAAACAAAAAAACAGAGGTCCGTGTCAAACGAGTCAAAAGGAGACGCTCGCTTCGCTCGCTCAATTATATTCAAGTGGTACCTCGTGACTAAACATATAAAACATGAAAATGGCCAAACTATTGCATATAAGAGGAAGATACTGTATTTTCCTCTTCCTATAAGTGATTCTACAACCCACTTGACCATTTTCGCCTTCAATATTTTGGTCCCGAATATTTTTTGGCGGAATATTGCTGTTGCATTAAAAAAATCGTTGAGACCGCAATTTTCACTCTACAGACTTGCAAGTGGGCTCTTGTCTTCGTTAGGAATAAGCGAAGAGGGAACTAAGTTTCTTTTTGTCAATAACACACTAATAGTGTATTTTACACTAATAAAATAATATTAAAGTCAATTAAGCTTTCAAACAATTACCTATTAGTAATATTATTGAGAAAAATATTTATAGGTATTAATATTTAAAAAAAAATATGGGTAGTACAGAAGGTATTAAAACAAAGAAATTGTTTCTCATACAGAACTAAAAAATTTAGAACAAAACAAAATTTTATCAAAATCTTTGAACAACAGTAAAAAAAATCCCTAAAATCTAAATTCCTAAAAACTAAAAAAATCTAAAATATCCTAAATCCTAAAATCAAAATTCCTAAAATCCCTTTGATTCCTCAAATAAAAAAATCACTAGATTTATAAATCTAGAAAAAGTAAAAAATATTCATAAAAAATGAGAGAAAAATATTAACTGAAGTTCAGATTAAAAATGCAGTTTTGAATCTTCGAACAGCAAGTGGTGGACTCACGCGTGTTGGCGCACTTGCTGCAGTGAGAAGCGGACCTCCGGCTGCTTGGTGAGCATGCCGCTGATGAGCGACCGCAGCGGCTCCTCCACCTCCGCAGGGATCTCGAACTCGCAGCGGCCGATGCTCTCGAACAGCCGGTAGATGTTGTCGCCCTCGAACGGGTACTCGCCCGTCGTTATGTTGTACCTGAGCCAACCAAGTCACCGGTTAACGTGGCTCAACCAATCGGACAATACAAAATATTTATTTTTTGAAATTACCACATGAATTTACTTTTCAACATTTCATTCAACTATATTTAAGTATAAAAGAATCATAAAATGTAATATAACTTGCAACTCCTGTCTTACAGCGAGGTTATAATTTATTGCCTTCCGAGATAGAACAAAATGCATTAGTTTATGGTTTATAACTCTTAAAATAGCACTCGTTGGTATTGTTTTTATTTTTTTTCCTAATAGAATGTCCAACTATCTATCAGAAAATAAGTTTTTTGTTCAAAGTTGGGACAACAAAAAAATAAAATCATCATTATTACTTATTAGCCAAGTGTGACACGATTTTACTTGTCTGCCATAAGATAACATGGGGAAGAAAACTCAATTTATCTCAGAAACTATACACGAGAATTGTTAAATTTTTTCAAGGACTGTGTATGGCATGATTATCAGCAGACAAAAATTATGAAAATCTGAGACCATGCCCCATTGGCCGAGCCACCTTGATTCACACATCTTTAAAGGGCAGGATCAGCAACTGAATCATCTTTTCTAGATTGTGTCCGTATCGTGGAAGATAGACATGTTAAGGTAGCTGCATCGATCGAATTTTTGTCTCAGATCTTTATGATTTTTGGCATTTTATTCATAATGATGCCATACACAACCCATCCAAATTTTATAGACTTGCCGTGTGTAGTTTTTGAGATATTTCAATTTGAATATCAGTTGTCTCCCCATGTTATCTTATGGCCGGCGTGAAAAATCTGTAATTTTTATGGTATTAAATAGATTTTGTATTTTTTTGTGTGAATAGATTTTTTCCAAAAACTTGTTTTTAGAACAGTCATGACCTTAGCTTTAATAATAAAAATTGAAAACAATACCAACGTGTGCTAAATAAAAAGTTATAAGCTACTAATTAGCTATTTACTCACTTTCATAAATCTAAAAGTATCTTTTAAAATTCAAATTTCTATCAATATATTCCAAATAGGTTCATTCTCTTAATTTATTATAAAATCCATTTCCACTTTACAAATATTTTCTATTTTTAGGTCATTATTATAATTGAATGAACTACAGACAATCAAATCTGATCCTTCTTTCATTCAATTATAATAATGACATAAAAATTGAAAATATTTGTAAAGTGGAAATGAATTTTATAATAAATGAAGTGAATTAACCTATTTCGAATATATTGATAGAAATTTGAATTTTAAAAGATACTTTTAGATTTATGAAAGTAAGTTATATCCTAATTAATAGCTAATAACATTTTATTTAGCACACGTTGGTATTGTTTTCAATTTTTATTATTAAAGCTAATGTCATGACCATTCTAAAAACAAGTTTTTGGAAAAAATCTATTCACACAAAAAAATACAAAATCCATTTAATACCCTAATAATGACAGATTTTTCACGCCAGCATGAACACTGGGGTGCTATTTTCGAGATCGTTCGAGCGCTCGCATCATCGAGCGTGACGTCAAAGTGACGTCCGTCCGAAGGAAATAGCATCCAATAAGCCGAATAGTTTTGTTTTGTCTGACGTCATATCAGCTCGTACCCGTATGATATTTTACTCCAACGATCTCGAAAATAGCCCCCCTGCCATGACATGGGGAGACAACTGATATTCAAATTGAAATATCTCAAAAACTACACACGGCAAGTCTATAAAATTTGGATGGGTTGTGTATGGCATCATTATGAATAAGTATGCCTAAAATCATAAAGATCTGAGACAAAAATTCGATCGATGCAGCTACCTTAAAGCAACAAAGTTATAGACAATTTATAGGTATCTAGAAAGCATGGACCATTTTTTTTAATAAGCTTATCTCCAGAAGTTACGAGCGTCCTATGTCAGCATACATCGACGACAGTCTCTCGAATCCCAAACAAATAATCGCGTCAAAGTTTATACAATGTAAATGAACATGATTTCAAAACTTGTATCTATCTCACGATGCCCATATCTGTATACTGTACTGACCTACGGGAAGATAATAAATACAATACAATACAATACAATACAATACAATACAATACAATTAGGGATGGCACTTTTACCGGGTCTGAAAAAATCGGTAAATTTACCGGTAAATTTACCGGTCAGCGGTAAATTTTGAAAATTACGGCAGATACTAATTCATGACTATACCAAATACAAAATTGACCCTACTTTATTATTTGACCCATTTACACCCATGGGTCAAATATTTTGACCCATTTTGACCCATTTTCAATGTTAATAATGACAATACTCCATATTGATAAGGAATGATATAGCCGAATAGCATTGATTCGACCAATCTAGTGTAGGTTATGCCATGCTGCCCGTGCTATTCTCCCATAAGAGGAATTGTCGACCACCAATTTAATCAAGTTACAATCTGTGTCTGCTAAACAAGCAAACCTGAAGAGAGATTCCGACATTGGAAGTAATGGTATATGGATGGAGTTATCATTCTGAATGATTGAGGACAACCAAAAATCAACGTAAAATATGCCTAACTGCTAATGTTGTCACACTGATGTTTACTTATAGTTTTTACTTAAAATTTGATATCTCCATTCATACATTGGAAAGGATCAAAAAAAAAATTTACCATTTTTTTTACCGGTAAATTAATAATCGGTAAATTTACCGGTAAATTTACCTTAATTTACCGGTAAATTTTACCGGGTGCCATCCCTAAATACAATACAAGAATACCTACACGAAGATTCTAAAAGTTTTATTTTAAGTTTTGTCTGTACACTACACAATATGTTAATGAACAGAGCAGTTGCGCATGATACTCACAAGGTGACGCCACTGCTCCACACGTCCACCTTGAACCCCGCGAACCTCTCGAGGCCGTTGGCGATCTCGGGCGGCTGGAAGGCCGGCGTGCCCTGTCCCCCGCTGACAGTGTCGTCCTCGGCAAACAAGTCCAGGCACTGCAACCAATCACAGATCAGATGACATGCAGCACGACCAATCAGACTTAGACAAACACTACAGTCCGTGTCACACGGAATTGTCCGCCAAGATATTTTGAATACCTTGTCCGAGAGAGAGGGATGGTCTCGGAAGACCGCGCGATCGCTCACAACGACTGAGGGATGGACAAAAAACCGGTTATTTGCAACATTAGGGGCCACGTCTGGCAGCCAACTCCGTGTGACACGGACTGTAGCAGCAATTCAATTGAGTGATTAACTTAATTAGCGTATTTTGACGAGTGCAACTCGCCATATTTGTGGTTGCAATCTGTAGTTTGACGAGGATAACTTGCCAGTTCAAGTTGTCCTAATTCATTCATGAAAAATTATGGGTATTATTTGGACATTTGTATGATTATGTACTAGGGAGTTCTATGTAGGTACACCCAACAAATCATAAAACGGTAATTGAACAAAATGGAGTGGCTGCTGGGTCAGGTACCTTGACAATCAATCCTTGTTATTATCAATGAAATCAGAGCTCACCTACTAGATGTATAGTCCAGTAATTCTAGTGAAAAAATCAGCATCACCCACCACTAATTGCAACAGAAGCGTTTTTGGTACGTACCGTTCGATTCAGAAAAGCGTCCTCTACAACATATCCAAAATCGCCCGAAATCGCTGTACGGAAAAAGGGTTTTATTTAATGACTTTTTTTAAGTTAATTCCCCATGTTAATTCCATCTTGCAAAAAAAACTTTGTTTCATGTAACTACGATTTTGACAAAACTTGGCAGAATTGTTCACCATCCTCAATGAACACAAATAGCTCTCTGAGCGTTTTCCTCTAAATCTCATCGTTTGGGAAATATGGACCTCGCAAAACGTCAAATAACACTCAAAGTGACGAAAACTGACTAAAATATTACTTTTCAACGGGCCATATTGCCCAAACGATGAGATTTAGAGGAAACGCTCAGAGTGCTATTTGTGTTCATTTAGGATGGTGAACAATTCTGCCAAGTTTCGTCAAAATTGGAGTTACACGAAAAAAAGTTTTTTTTTGCAAGATGGAATTAGCATGGGAAATTAACTTTAAAAGTCATTAAAACCATTTTTTCGTACAGCGATTTTTGGCGATTTTGGATATGTTGTAGAGGACACTTTTCTGAATCGATTCATGTATTGAAACCTTCTGTTGCAATTAGTGCTGAGTATAATCACACAATTACTGGACTAGTAGGTAGATGTTGAATTAGCATAGACTTCATTGGATAATGCCATTACATTTTTTGCAGCCAATCCATTTCTCTCAAATACCGTTTTATCATTTATTTAGTGAATCTACAAATTGAAACTAAAATAAATTCCAATTAACAGCAAGTTTTTATCTTTAAAAATAATCTACCAAAGGGTTATAAAATATATATTTGTAGTATTTTGATGTAATAGATAGATAATACCTATGTAGGTTTATAGGTAGTTCCATTTCTTGCTCATTTCTTGACTTACAAGAGAATAGAATGTACCTACCTACAAAAATCAAATTCTGGGTAGAATATTGATAGGTACCTATAACATGTTTTAATTTTTAAAGGATGTTTAATTGTCAAAAGTTCTGTTTGGAATTTGGTAATCTGAATGGCTGAATATTTTGCTTTACATGGACTTTTACAACATTCACAATGCTGTTAAAATGTAAACCCAAGTAAAGGAGCTTTCATGTAGAATTGTTTTCCCTGTTGGTAGAAGCTCAAGCTCACTCATCATCGTGTGAACCCCCCGCTTACCTCCGCTACTACGAGGTCCGATATCTTGAGCCTGTTACACGCATGCGACGAACCCCCCGCTTACCTCCGCTACTCCGAGGTCCGAGATCTTGAGCCTGTTACACGCATGCGACGAACCCCCCGCTTACCTCTGCCACTCCGAGGTCCGAGATCTTGAGCCTGTTACAGACATGCGACAAACCCCCCGCTTACCTCCGAGGTCCGAGATCTTGAGCCTTACAGACATGCGACGAACCCCCCGCTTACCTCCGCTACTCCGAGGTCCGAGATCTTGAGCCTGTTACAGACATGCGACGAACTCCCCACTTACCTCCGCTACTCCGAGGTCCGAGATCTTGAGCCTGTTACATGCATGCGACGAACCCCCCGCTTACCTCCGCTACTCCGAGGTCCGATATCTTGAGCCTGTTACAGACATGCGACGAACTCCCCACTTACCTCCGCTACTCCGAGGTCCGAGATCTTGAGCCTGTTACAGACATGTGACGAACCCCCCGCTTACCTCCGCTACTCCGAGGTCCGAGATCTTGAGCCTGTTACATGCATGCGACGAACCCCCCGCTTACCTCCGCTACTCCGAGGTCCGAGATCTTGAGCCTGTTACACGCATGCGACGAACCCCCCGCTTACCTCCGCTACTCCGAGGTCCGAGATCTTGAGCCTGTTACATGCATGCGACGAACCCCCCGCTTACCTCCGCTACTCCGAGGTCCGATATCTTGAGCCTGTTACAGACATGCGACGAACTCCCCACTTACCTCCGCTACTCCGAGGTCCGAGATCTTGAGCCTGTTACAGACATGTGACGAACCCCCCGCTTACCTCCGCTACTCCGAGGTCCGAGATCTTGAGCCTGTTACATGCATGCGACGAACCCCCCGCTTACCTCCGCTACTCCGAAGTCCGAGATCTTGAGCCTGTTACAGATATGCGCCGAACCCCACGCTTACCTCCGCCACTCCGAGGTCCGAGATCTTGAGCCTGTTACAGACATGCGACGAACCCCCCACTTACCTCTGCCACTCCGAGGTCCGAGATCTTGAGCCTGTTACAGACATGCGACGAACCCCCCGCTTACCTCTGCCACTCCGAGGTCCGAGATCTTGAGCCTGTTACAGACATGCGACGAACTCCCCACATACCTCTGCCACTCCGAGGTCAGAGATCTTGAGCCTGTTACAGACATGCGAGGAACCCCCCACTTACCTCCGCCACTCCGAGGTCCGAGATCTTGAGCCTGTTACAGACATGCGACGAACTCCCCACATACCTCTGCCACTCCGAGGTCAGTGATCTTGAGCCTGTTACAGACATGCGACGAACTCCCCACTTACCTCCGCTACTCCGAGGTCCGAGATCTTGAGCGTGCCGTCGAGCGCGAGCAACAGGTTGCCGGGCTTGATGTCCTTGTGGATGATTCGCATGCCGTGGAGGTACTCGAGGCCGTCGATCAGCTGCGTAAAGTACATGTGCGCCTGCCAGAAGGGAAGCTTCTTCCTGCACAAACAAGAATCACACTTAGGTGATACTAGCGCTTGGCTGTTTTAGCAAATTGAGAGAGAAAAATTGTTTCATAAGTGGGTGATAGGTTCTCTGATAGAATGTTCACATGATCAGTCTGATTGTATATTAGTAGGAGCACTTTTTCCTTTTTGCTTGGTTCTAACACGTTTAATTAGGCGAAACCGCTCAAAACTATGAAATTTCGGATACGATTGGAGATCCAACTCGTTACCAATTAATCTCAAAATTAAATAATGATTCGATGTAAGATAAACTTAGGGCTATCACTTGGCACCTTTTTTAAATTAAATTTCATACAACGTCCCCCAGTGAGGCAAGGAAAGAGAAAATATTTCAGCAAAAATCAACTAATTATTACTAAATAATAAGCAAAAAATTAATAATGTACCTACCTAGGTAAGTGATAACACTAAGATTTTCTTTCTTTTCTATAATCACGATTTAAATTTCAAATCATTTCGTCAACCCGATTGTCAATACGATTGTCTCCAATCGTATCCAAAAAAGTGCCTGCAACACGCGGGAAAATCGCTCGCGCTTGCAGCAGCATGAAGATGAATAACAGTGTGATCTGACCTGGGCGTTGACTCCAGCATGTCTTGCAAGCCGCCGACGCAGAACTCAAACACCATGTACATCTTCTGCTTCTCATCGTTGTGCATCGTGTCGAGGAGGCGGATCACGTTGCGGTGGCGCAGCTGACGCAAGAACTGCATCTCTCTGTACGCAACACACAACAGCGTTCATTTCCCACTCACTACCTTGTACAATCATGCATTTCAGCATTGCAAGTGAGTTTAAGACAATAGTAAAAATAACACTGCACTATGATAGGGCAACAATTGTCCACAACCCTGGAAAATTCTTGTATCATCCATTTTAATTCTGGTAAAACTAGAGCAAACGACGGGATGTAGGACCTATTTGTTTTGTTAATACCGTGTTTCCTCCTTCATTAATCTTTAAAGTAAACAAATTTAGGTTTTAAATAAATGAGGAAACATAAAAAACTAAACATATGCCTGAATGTACACTCAATAGAAGATAAAACGGTAGGTAGCCTACCTATTCGAAAAAAAAGGAGCGACTGAAAATTATTTGATGTCATCATTCGATGAAGTCTATAAGCTAACTCGTCATCTAACTCTAGTATGTGAGCTCTGATTTCATTGATAATAACAAGGATTGATTCTCAAGGAACCTGACAAGCGGTCAATCCGTTTTGTTCAAATAAACTTTTACCTATGTTTTGTTTAGTAGTAGATGTGCGAGTTCTTATTTGCGCGGATGTGTTCTCTAGTATTATCCAAATTCTTGACGCAACCGAACATGATGAGTGGCTTGAAAGCCCAACATATAAGAATCATTGACAAGTAAGACAGCTCACCGTTGAACATTCTGTTCCCCGTTGGGAATCCGTCGCAGCTTCCTCTTCTTCAAGATCTTGACAGCGAGGCGACACAAAGTCTCAGAGTCCAACATCTCTTTCACTTTTCCGTAGCTTCCTTCACCCAACAGATCACCCATCACATATTTCCCTATCATCTTGCACCGCTTCTTCTTCTCTTGGTAGATGATTTGGGAGGAATCCACTCGGTGAAAGAACAAATTGCAGTCATCGTCGTCCAAATCTTCGTCATTGTTCAACCAAGTTACAGGTTGTAAATCGTTAAATATTGAGGAATGTGATTCCACAATGTTCAATACCTCTTCACTGCCTGACATTGTTATATCATTGTCCATTTACTAACTAGATCAATTAGAAATATTATTTTATAGAAGCACTTTGACAGTTCAGCAATGATCACCGGTGGTCGCCATCTTTGTTTTCACAGCTGTTGTTTTAGTTCTCGCTCTTATCACTTTCTCCCAGCGCTCGCTTAGCTCCCAGAAAACGGAAGCGAGCGGGAATCGCACGGTTCGTCAGAGCGTTTTTTTGAAAATTTTTCTTCCCACTAAATAATTTTGAACTAGGAAAACGTTCTGGGTAACGCGTTGATGAGCGAGCACGGATACGCGCAACACCTCGAACCGAAATTCTGTCTATTGAAAATTTCATTAAAAGCCGCAATAATTCTTGAATTTCGTCACAGACTTGTATGAATTATCATCAAAATTCCAAAAATATTGGTCCCAATAACAAAAATCACAGGATCTCGTTCAAAAATATACCTGGGACCACTCATATGATATTAGCAAAGATAATTGAAGCATATTAGTATGGTTACACAATATCAGATCACAACTTTGTGATAAACACAAAGTTTCTGTTCTAACTACCTTGGACCATTGGAACTGAGGCGTCAATGTTGCCGTGATCCATAGCAACAAGCAAAATATCCGTAAAATGTCTATAACTTTTGGATTTAAGCACAGCTTTGTCCGAAAATTGTCAAAAAAACACAGATAATGTTGGTCCCAATGACCATGCAAAGTTGTAAGTTGATCGGTCAAACGGTTCTAGTTTAAATTTCAAAAATCACAGTAAAGATGGTTTTAAATTTTAACTAATGGGAGGTTTTGGCTGAAACTTAGGCCCGGTTGCACCATGTCCCGATAAAGTTAGCGGCAGGATTTATCGGCTGAAACCATGGCAACAGCCAATGAAACACAGCCATCTAGACCGCTAAAGTTCACTTTAGGCTAAAGTGAACTTTATCTCACTTATCGGGATATGGTGCAACCGGGCCTTATTATGATTGGGTACAATGTTGGTCGTAATGACCTGTCAAAATTTCAAATTGATCAAACGAACCAATCGAAAGTTATTTTTTTTTTAAATTTGAACCAATCAGGGGATTTTAAACAAATTAGGGTCTGCAACGCCCGGAAATGGTCAGTACATGTGTGCAAAATTTCAGCTTGATCGAAGTAAAATTGTGACTAACAGAAAGAAAACATACAAAAAAAACAGAGGTCCGTGCCAAAAGAGCCAAAAAGAGACGCTCGCTTCGCTCGCTCAAAAATCAGATAGTAACGACCCATTATACAGCCTAATAGACTAAATACTGCCATACACTGGAGTACATTATGACCTATGGTACGGCCTCTTTATCACTTTGAGGTCGTACCAGGTGTCAGGGGTCATAATGAACTCCAGTGTGCGGCATTATTTAGTCTACTAGAGGGACCCGTCATGTCACACATGATAAAGGCAATTATTTGTTCGATCGTTATGAAATTTTTATTTTTATTTATATTTATACTTATTTATATCATATGAGAAGTATCTAGTGGAGCGGTCGCTCCACCCAGCCAAGTCGTACCGTACACTCACACTCACTCAACATACCGTATATGCATAATAAACTGAGGAGCAGACCAACCACTTTTACTGTAAGCAACAACACGGCATTTTCGGCCTACTGGATCTTAAAATTAGAAAATCTCACATTGTTGCGATATATCTTAATTTCGAGCTATGGCCCACCCCACTACATATACCAAATTAGGGAACAATATGTTATGCCGTTTGCGAGCTAGAGGGCCGTGAAAAACGTGAAATTACACCCCTTTTAAAACCTATCTTGATCTGATGATGATGATGATGATATCAGGAAACACCGCAATCACCGCCACAGCCTAAACGGCTGAGCCGATCGATCTGAAATTTTCACCACATGTGCACTTTTGGCGTCTGAGGTGCCTTTTTATAAAACCAACAGGAAGCCGCCATTTTGAAACCGGAAGTGACTTCATATCTCGAAAACGGCTAGACCGTTAGGAATTAAACCAGCGCCAAATGATTCAGACGGTCATCTTTATGGTATATCAATAGTTAAAGTAGAGATGTACTATAACCGAAACCGGAAATGACGTCATGAAAATGAAGAAATAGATTTTAATGATCTCTTACTACAAAAACTACATATTCAGAAGGCTTATAATGATACATAACATTTATAGAAATAAATTCTAGGTGGCAGTAATTTCAGTCGCCATTTTGAAAACCGGAAGTGATACCATATCTCGAAAACGGCTGGACTGATTGGAACGAAGCTTTCGCAATTCTTCATGGAATATCACTTTAAGCTTAGGTATATTGAGCACCAAACACAATTTTTCGTATTAACCAATAGGGAAATGGCGTATTTTTTAAAAGTAATTGGTCATTGTTGCTCCGATGTGTGTTACAAGTTGTGTAAATAAACTAAAAAAATAAGTGATATCCCCATAAAAAACACTCCGTGTAAAAATACCCGCCAAGTCTCTTCAACTATAAAAAAATAGAAGAAATCTAAAAATTCAACACTGAAAAGAAGTGATATCAAAAAATGAGCCAAGTCAAAACTTAATTTTAAAAACCAAAATATACTTGGCGCATCGTTTTTAAGGGCATTATAGGTATATTATATATATTTAGGTACATTTAATTTTTGGCATATGCTTCTATACTATTTATATACACGATGCGCCAAGTATATTTTGGTTTTTAAAATTAAGTTTTGACTTGGCTCATTTTTTGATATCACTTCTTTTCAGTGTTGAATTTTTAGATTTCTTCTATTTTTTTATAGTTGAAGAGACTTGGCGGGTATTTTTACACGGAGTGTTTTTTATGGGTACGGACTACGCGTAGAGACTGCAGGTTGGATTGAACCAGGTACCCGATAGGCAATGCGCGCCGATATTTCTCCCGCCAGAGAGCTCTGATAGTTTATGATGTTGTCTACGATCAGTCAATTCGTCAGCAAGCGTTGTTCAAGGGTTGCTCTCTATTATACCTTGATCAGAAATATTGCGATTAGGTCATGTGTTACATGGCGGGGCTCTCTAGTCACCTTTAAGGGGGGCAGGTAAGCCCTATCCCGGCAATGTTAAATAATACATGTTATTCTTGACTGGTGAATTCTATGACCCTGATTTTTTATATTGGATGGAATAGACTTTAATCAAAAATGGTTTATAGGGATTTTTCATAAAGTTTAATTATAAGGTTTAATAAATTTTTTAACGAAGTAATAACATTTTTACATAATTTCAATTGTTACACAATTGTTTTTTTTAAACCTCATTGAATTTTTAAATTTTGTCTTAACCACAGTGTCTCCTGAGGAGTAGGTAGGAGAAAAAATAATGAATTTATCTTGAAAATTGCAGAAGTTATGTGTTCCTAAGTACAAATAATTGTGGTTCCGACTTCCGAGTAAAATGAGTCCATTGTAGGCACATTGAGCAAATTGACATTTGATTTAAAAAAATTAAAAACGTAGTTAATATATTTTTTAACACTAAAAAATCAAGTGAAATACATTTTTGTACTAAACTAATATAAAAAAATAAAAAATAAAAAATAAAGGTGAACATTGTTTTTTTAGAGCAAATTTACACACACATTAAAAATCATATACATCCATAAAAATGTATTAAAAATAAATTTTGGAACTAAAAAAAATTAAGTGCAATACATTTTTATACTAAAATAATATCAGAGAAAAAAAAATCAGAAATAAATTTAAAATGTGGAAATTTCGCTACTCGCCCCCCAACCCCAAGGCGATTCGACCGAAAAAATCAATATTATTTTCTTCATATTTCGTAAGAGGGAGCTAGTAACATATGATTTCAAGTGACATTAGTCGTTTTTGGGCGCCACAAAATATCCGGGACGTTTTCAAACTTATAAAATGCACGTTTCTTTGTACCAAGAATTGACAAAACAGTTTATCTGAATGACACGAAACTTGCAGAGAATATTCATAAGATATCTAGTTGTGGGCTTACGGTCCCCTTTTTCTAATTTTTTGTTTCAATTTTTACACAAAAAAAACATATCAAATGATACGAATAGATAGGATATTTCAAGCACAAATACGCACGTGCCGTCGCAGGTAATTAATTGATATTTCCGTGTGCATTTACAAATTAACAAGAACACGTATAATAATGTATCTGTAGTGGTACAAATATTTCCAGTTTCCTGATACATTTGAGTCCAATCATCCCTCTGTCACTATTGGACACTCTGCGCTCTAAACCCTCAGCTGTCGCCGTGGTCGAGTGGGTAAAGCGTCTGCCTTCTACCCTGCTTGCTTGTCGCTGTTCCGAGTTCGATTCCACGTCCTGTCATAATTAATCGATGTGCGTTTATTTTCAGAATCAAATCAACAATGTAATAATAACTGGAACTGTGTCGTCAGAATTTAATTACGATAAAAACTCGCTTAGTTATCACACATTTTAGTTTAACTAATAACCGTTTATTTGGTTCATGGTGGCCCCTGGTGGATAATAGTGGAAATGAGTTCAGGTCGGGTTCGGGCCCCATGCTGGCTTCGTTCAGGCTAGGTTCTGGCCAGAGTCTGGCGTCGTCAAGGCGTGATGCAGGCAAGGTGCTGGCCATTACGGCACAATTCTGGCTACTTGCTGGCTGCGTGAAGGCCAGGACTCGGGCAAGGTGAAGGCCGAGTGCTGGCCAGCCGGTACAGGCAACGTTCTGGCCAAAGCGACACATTTTTACTGGGCCGGTACCGGCCACGGCTTTTGGCCGATACTGGGCCAGTACCGGCCAGAGCAATTGGCCGGTACCGGCAGCATGCTGGCAGCACTCTGGGTGTTTACTGGGGTACGACTTGTCTAAGTGGAGCGACCGCTCAACTAGATTTAAAATAGGTTTAGGTACTTACACTACTTTACTACTGGCTATAAATCATGTCGTATTATTGAATTGGCACTCGAGGCACGTTTATAATAAGAAACATATTACAGGTTACACCTTCATGTTTTAAACAATAGAGAATGATTCTCTATTACTAAGTCAATAAATAACTTAATTTTATGTTACTTTGTGGCGCAGTAACTGCAGAATATTAATAGAAATTCATTTACATACTCAGATTCGTAAACTATTGCAGCATTTTCTTTTGAGGTAAGTTGAAGTTAATTTATTTCTCTATAGTTGAAGTCTTATTTATCGATATTTAACAGTAAAACAATATACCTTTCTTCTGTTTCTACATAGATTGATTGAATTGTACGTTGATTATGTAAATATACGTTGATTTACGTCAATAACAATGAAATCTTTCTTGACGTAGAAGGCCTGTACTTGGAAGTTATTTCTGTTTCATGCAATCATTGTAATGATGGGGTATGAGTCATTGTCCAATATTGATCAATATATTAACTGTATTTTGTTGGCATCAGTTAAATGGCAATTGATTGAGCTTGATTACATCATTCAAAAAAGAATGTGCAAATCAAAATTGCACTTTTTTGACTTCCGACTTTCTACCTTTCTGGTATATAAATTATCTGTTTAAATTTTAGTTATCTGTAATATATATTATATATTAATATTTAAAGGAATAAATAGTCCATGTTATACTAAGCTGAAGTTTCACTAATATATTGAATTCTTGTTTGGTTATAGCGTTGAGATTTGGATTCTGAAACAAGACCTGATAATGAAGGTGACGTTTCTTATCGAACTTTGCATCTTGGTTGTTTGTTTTCTGCTCAACATGGCTGTTGTCCAGGGCAACCCGAGTGAGTCCGATGCTTTTCTTGAAATATTACTTTATAAAGTATATTCTGAAAGAAGCGTAGCCATTATATTTCGAAATGGATAATTCTTTGTGGATGAACTCGATAGGTTTTGATATTGTCATTTGAGAAACTGTTTTCTTAGGGTGTGGTTCAAGAATGTATGAGATATGATATGATATTCTTGTTTCCAGTGATCCCAGGGCCATGCAAGCCAGGGAGTAGTCTTGAGAGCAATCACCTGTGCACCTGTGTTAGCTCCGGAGCAGGATATGTCTGCAGCGATTGGAAGGACGGCAAAGTAGGATAAAAAACATCCTAAAAGGATGTAGCCATGGTTGTTAGAAATCAATATGATACGTAACTACCTACTGGCGTATGCTTCTGTGATTCTCATCAACATCAGTAAATAAACATGTAACTTTCTCTTGTAAACGTACTTATCAATAAAAAAAATTATCGATGTGGTTATTTTCTGTGTATTTCGATTTAAAATTTATGTAATTTTTTTGAATGGTCTTTGACATTTTTTTAATTCCTTAACTTCAATGTGAACAAGACCCTGAAAATATCTATGATAATATTGTTAATAGGTTTTCAACCATATACAAAGAATCGTCTCAAATTAAGTCAAACACTTTCAAGAAGTCAAGGATTAATAAAAATGGATGTCAAATGAGTTGAAATCTAGTGGAGCGGTCGCTCCACCCAGCCAAGTCGTACCGTACACTCACACTCACTCAACATACCGTATATGCATAATAAACTGAGGAGCAGACCAACCACTTTTACTGTAAGCAACAACACGGCATTTTCGGCCTACTGGATCTTAAAATTAGAAAATCTCACATTGTTGCGATATATCTTAATTTCGAGCTATGGCCCACCCCACTACATATACCAAATTAGGGAACAATATGTTATGCCGTTTGCGAGCTAGAGGGCCGTGAAAAACGTGAAATTACACCCCTTTTAAAACCTATCTTGATCTGATGATGATGATGATGATATCAGGAAACACCGCAATCACCGCCACAGCCTAAACGGCTGAGCCGATCGATCTGAAATTTTCACCACATGTGCACTTTTGGCGTCTGAGGTGCCTTTTTATAAAACCAACCGGTAGTCGCCATTTTGAAACCGGAAGTGACGTCATATCTCGAAAACGGCTAAACCGATCGGAATGAAACTAGCGCCAAATGATTCAGACGGTCATCTATATGGAATATCAATAGTTAAAGTAGAGATGTACTATTACCGAAACCGGAAATGACGTCATGAAAATGAAGAACTAGATATAAATGACCTCTTACTACAATAACTACATATTCAGAAGGCTTATAATGATACATAACATTTATAGAAATAAATTCTATGTGGCAGTAATTTTAGTCGCCATTTTGAAAACCGGAAGTGATACCATATCTCGAAAACGGCTGGACTGATTGTAACGAAGCTTGCGCAATTCTTCATGGAATATCACTTTAAGCTTAGGTATATTGAGCACCAAACACAATTTTTCGTATTAACCAATTCGGAAATGGCGTATTTTTTAAAAGTAATTGGTCATTGTTGCTCCGATGTGTGTTACAAGTTGTGTAAATAAACTAAAAAAATAGGTGATATCCCCAAAAAAACACTCCGTGTAAAAATACCCGCCAAGTCTCTTCAACTATAAAAAAATAGAAGAAATCTAAAAATTCAACACTGAAAAGAAGTGATATCAAAAAATGAGCCAAGTCAAAACTTAATTTTAAAAACCAAAATATACTTGGCGCATCGTTTTTAAGGGCATTATAGGTATATTATATATATTTAGGTACATTTAATTTTTGGCATATGCTTCTATACTATTTATATACACGATGCGCCAAGTATATTTTGGTTTTTAAAATTAAGTTTTGACTTGGCTCATTTTTTGATATCACTTCTTTTCAGTGTTGAATTTTTAGATTTCTTCTATTTTTTATAGTTGAAGAGACTTGGCGGGTATTTTTACACGGAGTGTTTTTTATGGGGATTAATGTTAAAGGAACGGGATAAGTTATTTCGGCGATGGAAGGACTGTTCGAATCTTATGAAAAGTGTTTTCAAAATTGAGTATAAGAAATATAGAAATGTTATCACAAATCAGATTCGCAAAAGTAAAGACTTGTATTATAAACATGAGATTGAAAGGTCACAAGACGCTAGGGAGACTTGGAATGTAATTAATGAAATATTAGGTAAGTCACATAGAGCTTCTGCTGATGATGTCATTAGAAGATACCCAGAAAAAAAACACTCCGTGTAAAAATGGCAGCCAAGTCTCTTTACTTTAAAAAAATCAACACCGAAAAGGAGTGATATCAAAAAAGGAGCCAAGTCAATGCCATTTCCAAAATAATTAATCGTATCTTTGAAAAAAAGAATAAACACCGAGAAATACTTTACAAAAGGACTTGGCGCATCGTTTTTTTAAAGACATCATTCTATCCTAAAAGTGGATAGAAATTTACAAGTAGGTACATTTCTCTTTCTTTTAGAGCCAGTATCTATGAATCAAGCTACCTTTAGTAATGGCTATTTTATAGTTTTGTCAAAGGCGATAGAAGAAAGATTTCTTGCTGTAATACATAAGTAATATAAAGGGTGGAAGAATTAAATAACAATTGGAAGTGGGCTCATAAAGCACTATATGGGGATATTAGAAGGGTATCTTTTCATAATTTGATCTTGACTGATGGAAATCATGAAACGTTGTCAAATAATATTTACTAACTATCTATAGAACACTATTAGTAACATAATACTTACATAATAACATAATACATAATACTTAATAAGTGGCTTGCCTCGCCACAGTACGAGCGTAAATAATTATGTCCGCGGAGATCATTCAATTTGGGAAATTTTTCCCGGCTATTCAGATTCATGACAAATTTCTCTCCAGATGTGGTGATCTCGTGTAAAGTTGCAGAAGGGTCTTTGAAGACATAGGCGATGTCTCGCAGCAGCGGCTCTTGTTCGAGATGCTTCCTTGCCTTCATCTTATATTTCCCAAATAGGGCAGAAGTGGTATCACAACCTGTGATGCATGGGCAAAGAGAAAACATTTATTCATTTTGCCGAGTTCTCCTGTTTGCTCTTTGCCCATGCAATCACAGGTTGTGATACCACTTTACCCAACTTTCTTCAACTTGAATTATCTCCGCGGACATATTCACGCTCGTACTGTGGCGAGACAAGCAGTAACTGCATCTTTTGAACTAGCAAAGCCTTCCTCCAACCAGTGCTGCATGCTTCCAGCATTCACTGAGGACATATCTGCAGGTAAGGAAATGTATGCTGTAACGAGCGGCCACGAAGTATACTTATTCTCTTTGAAACTAAGGGAAAATTAATCTCTTTATTCGTCACGCCTAACAGGTCTAGGAGTGGTTGGGAAATGTACTCAGTTCTACCGACTGGGGTTGGCGTCAGGTGGACAAACTTTGATCCCAATTACAACGGATCATGCCAACCGATCCAGAGACACTTTTGCATCTCATATCTTGCAAGTGCAAATCTGAGTGTCGACGCAAAAGTTCATGCCGAAGTGCTGGTCTCCCTTGCTCCATGATCTGCAGTACTTGTAGGGGGCGAAGTTGTTCGAACGGTGCTGAGGATGTCGACGCTTAAATGAAAGTTCCAAACTTTTGCAATCTTAATTATATCATGAACTAATTATATGATAATTCATCGCGTGTTTTAATTTGATTACAGGAGACGGAATTCTACCAAAAAGGCATGCCCTACAGAGTGAGAGAGTAATGTCATTGTCTATAATTAATAATTAGGTATTGCTATCAAAAGACAGTTATGAAGTGTACATTTCCAGATTAAATACTTTTGCAAAACAACAAAATTTATACATTGGAACCAAAAATGCACACATTTATATTTGGAACAATTTATTTGTATTTTGCGGTCTCCTACCCCACGCCCACGCCCACTCTCAACAATACTTTACGCATTACGCCAATACAACTAATTAGATTCAACATATTTGTGATAATTAAAAGCAACCTGTTTCAAATCCGTGCAATTTTGTGGAAATTATGTGTTTTGGGGGCTGGGATTCATGTGACCTATGCCCTTATTGCACCAAAATATCGATGACGCTGGCAGAGGAGAGTAGGGGAATTAAAATATGTTATTTCATACATGATGTAGATTGTGTGTACCAATATTTTATTCCTTTATCACGTCCAAAGTGGACGAATATCACATTTTTCTAATTTATTTGCATCTTAAGTGACCTTAGGCCACGCCCACAGCCAACATCACTTTATTAAATGCACTAATACCACTAAACGTGGTTCAGCATGTATTTAGGATCATTTTAAAACAAAACTGGTTGAAATCTGTTGAAATTTGTGGATATTGTGTGGACTTTCGTGATTTTTGTGACTTACGCCCTTCTAGCACAAAAAAATCGATGACGCCGGCAGAGGAATGTTGAGTATCTTATTCGGGACATCAAATAGGACATATCTGCCAAATTTCAGATTTACTTTATTTATTTCGAGGTTAAAACCTAAAACTCCTGGGCTAGATGGACCATGAGCCAGCCGTAGTGGACCCTCCCCCCCCCCCCTGCTCCATGAGGTCTGAAAGTGGTTTTGGGTACCTCAAGATACGCACATAACACTTTCACTTGTTTGACATCTGCCTGGTGGTGGAACAACCCCCAAGGGGGGCCCAAAGGGTGATTTTTGGGGTATTTTGTCACACGTTTGATTTTTTTGTGGGCTAACGGGACACGATAATTACAATCAATTTGCATATTTGTATGTAGGTTGACATAAGTAATTTTATCCATATTTGTTTGTAAGGGCAATACACTTAAATCAAAATTTTTGATTTTTTGGAAGTCGGGGGGGAATTACCCAAAAATGTTTTTTTGTTAATCAATCGATTCGTATTTAAAAGTTGTTCATGAATGTATTCCATCAATATTCCAAAATTTTATGTTTACAACCTGTTTTAACGGGGTTTTTAAATGTAGCGGAACATTTATCTTATGTAAAGGTTGTGAAAATAGTTTTCATTATGAATGTACGACTATTAGTGAAAAATCTTATCGCGCGATGTCCGAGTCCAAGCGTCTTGCTTGGCGCTGTGGCGAATGCAGAGGGACGAGTCGTAAGGGGTCAATAACATCGGACGAAATGTTGTCAGATGTCATGGAGAAGAACTTTGCGGATTTGAAGCGTGAGATGGTGAAACCTGCGGGATTTGGCTCAGAGGGTAGAACACAAAGAATCAGCAATATTATAATTTGTTTATTACAAAGAAAATAAATGTTCATTGATGTGAAAAGAGCAATCAAAAATTATGAAAACAATATTACGTTCGATACGTCGGCAGTAGTGATGATGTCGTCTGGTTTGTTTACTTCCGCGTAAACAAGTGGATGGCGTTGACTCTTGCGTAGTGTGTCCCGTGAACTCCAGTCCACCAGCAGAATGAAATGACTGGATATGTCACCTCCTTCAGCTGCGATGCGATGATGTTGTCTAATAACCCCTTGGTTACCAGGACGTCCAGCAGTCCGTGCACAAGGAGTGACCTCCTCGAGCAGTTGGATCAAGTTGGCTCAGGCTGATGACGTTCGTGGCTGCAGACTCGTCGGTTTCTCCCGGAGTTGCAATTCACTAACTTTTATACTTTAACATTTACTGACTTTAATGTTGAAACTGTTCAGTTGATCACTTGTAACTTGAATTTGTCTTAATGGGATATTATTTGCCTCAGCATTAGGCTTGAAGTTTGAATTTACTGGGTTGACGTTTATACAAAAATGTTATTTTAATGTTTACCTTCGATCACATCGGCACTGTCTCGCTGAAATTATACTATGTTGCGTGCACAAGGCTTCACGGTTCGCGAGGCAGGTCTCACTGCTCTGAGAAAACTCCGACTGATGATGTTTGGCTGGTAGCCTGACGTTTTATACCCTCTGACATCGTTTTCCCTCCAAAGAATCTGATTGGTTGGTTTCGTACACGTGATAGCTAATTTTAGACATTCTGTCATTTCTAAAGCCCGCGAAACGACTTTCTTTCTGCACGTAGGCCCATGCTTTTCTTGGAATCACTGAAAACTAGTCTGGCTGACTGGTTTTGTAGCGTTATCACAATGACTGGTTCACTTGTTATTACGTGGTGACATCACAATTTAGGTAAGGTCACATACTTTTTATATGGATTCACTCACTTTCTTGATATAATTGCACATTGTTAAACTTATTTGATTGCTCGTTATATTTTTGTCTATATTTTGATTGATGTTGAATTTTAAGATTGTAAGTTTACATAATGATTCTAATTAATTACTTTGTGTTCAGTTAACCTTGACTCTAAGAATGCCATGCTACAAGCTTGTTCATTCTTTAAACCTACTTCAAGCAAACATTATTATTTTTAAAGTTAATTTTCTAACCTAGATAGGCCAACTTGTTACAGAGCCCCCTGAATTCTTGTTGTTCACCTTTTGACTGAAGTCAAATTTGAAATACATTGAAATTTTGAATAAGAAGATGGTGATAAAACAAGGATTCACATAGAGACTGGACTATCTAGCAGGAATAATCTCTTCCTTTTGACAAACAAAAAGTTTCCTTGAACAGATGCAAGTTTATTTCCCCTTACAGCTGTCTAATCTAAACCTGAATGAATGAACTCACCCCTCCATCTACCAAAACAAAAACAAACCTCATCCTACTTCCCGGAAACGATGCTCGACTCAACCCTCTCTCTTATCACAATCCCGTTATTGGCCTAGTGACCTACTCTTGCTGGGTCATCATACTTCGACCATAACATCAACATAACATTGCTGTTGTCATCAGTAGGAATCATTTGTTCGACGTATTGATTTCTTTCTTCCGTCCACGATCGAATGGAAATGAAATCGTTCCTTCTTCTGTTTCGTCTTGAGTTTTCACCCTTAAAATTTCTTCAAGTAGCTGTTTCCGAATTGAATTTTCCCTGTTTTCTTGAGCAGTGGTCGATGTGTAGTTTTCATTTTCGTCAGCTTTCTTCTTCAGTTCTCGTACGTTCATTTGCAGTCCATCTTGCAAGCAAACATTTTCGTCTTCTTCTCTCAAATCATTATTCAACCCTTTCTTCAAAACATCATCGTTTTCATTCATAATCACCTTGTCATTTTTCTCGTCGTGAAACTTTTCACCATTACTTTTAAAGTCGCCTATAGACTTCAAAACATCGCCAATTTCTTCAACTGTTCGAACTCTGTCGAAATCATCTTGATTCGCAATCGGAATCTGTAATACTTCCTTCTCGCTCACTTGTGGCAATACTACCTCGCAATTGTCTTCAAAATTCTTCCTTCGAAATACATTTTCATCTTTCTTCATCTTCGTATATTCACAACTACTTCCTTCAACTTTGTCTGGGCCATCCAAACATTTAATTTTATTTCCGTCGATTTCTTCTAGCACACAGCCCCCCTCTATACTCTCTTGTGATTGCAACATCTTGCAAGCAGCAGCGTCTTCAATCCCCTTCTTGAAAAGCATAAAATCTATTTGAAGTTGCTTTTCTATTGCAGAAACCTCTGCTTCTCTGGCAGCTTCTCGCTCATCCATCTCTTTCTTCCACCGTCTTGAAGATCTGCGTATATACTCTTTAAGATCCTCACGCTCTTTCTTCTGCATTCTCCTAATTTCTTCTTTTCTCTCTTTGAAACGTGTTTTCTCGGTCGACGCAAAATCTTGTCCCATCTCTACTTTCCATTCTGTGCCGACCTCTGTTCGTTTCCCGAATTTTCATTTTTCGTTTCCTTCGTATCGGACTCTGGTGGACGATTATTATTATTCCCGTTACCATGCCCATTTCTGTTATAGCCATTTCTCTCGTGACTGTTTCTCCCGTTGTTGTTGTTATTGTAATTTCTGTCATAACTATTCCTGTTATTGTAACCATTCCTATTGTCATTGTAACCGTTCCCGTTACGAATTGGCTCATATTGCTTGGGATCTCTGATTAGTTTTTCAGTGAATTCATCATGCTCTAAGTCAGTCAGCTCTTTTATCAACTCATCTTTAGTTTTGACTTTGCCACGTACTATCACCCTGATGTTTGGTGGTAAGTGATTAATCAATATGCCAACCAAAACTTGTTCCGTCATATTGACCAATTCTGTCACATATTTTGCCTTGTTGATAATCCGATTGACATAGGTCACCATGTTTAGGTTCGAACTAATTTTGTATTCTCCAGCATAGATTGATCTGATTAGCTGATGCTGTACAGTTTGCGACCAATATTTATCTTTAAAAGCCTCTTCAAATTTGTCAATATTCTCAACGGGATTATTTACATACCAGTCTGCTGCTTTTCCATGTAAACACTTGACAATGATTCCCAGCTTCTGATTGTTATTCACATTGAATGTTGAAAAACGCTCTTTGATTAGCTTCAAAAATTGCATTGCGTTTATTGGGCAACTCTCTTCCCCATTAAATCTTATTGCCTCTTGTATCAGCGACTCAGTACAATGTTTTGCAAATTGCAACTCGTTATTTGCGTGACAGATGACATTTGATGTTGTTCCAGTCTTCTTTGCATTTTCATCTACTTTCTTACTTACGTCCTCTATTTTCTCCTTCATAGCTGAAATGCTTTCATTCTTCTCTTTATCCTTTCTTTCAAATCGCGAGCTTAATGAAAATAGCTCCAGACTGAGTTTCTTATCACGTTCATCGATCTCAGTGTTGATCTTTACTAATTCGGATTTTACTTTTTCCTCTACACTGCTCGTTTGTTCTCCAATTGATTCTATGTAAGACTTAATAACCTCCAACTCTGTGTCGACTTTATCATTTATTCTCTGTACGCTCTCCTCTACATTTGAGACTCTAGTTTCGACCTTTTTCAATCCAGCTTGAATTTCACTGACGATCTCCCTGACATTTTCAGTTTTTAACAACAACTTTTCCATCTCCTTTCCTCTTTCTTCCTTCTCCTTAATTTTCTCGTTTTTACTTTCCACCTTTTCTTTTAGTTTCTCTAGTTTCCTATTCATTTCCTTGATAGCTTCTTTTTCCTGTTGTTCTTGCTGCATTTTCATTAAGAATTCCATAACTGGATTAGAGGATTCTTTCTCACCGAATTGTGAATATATACTGTCAGCTCTGGCTTCTTTTTGTCTCTCTTCAAAGATTGGCATTTCAACATGAGGTAGCGAGTCATCGTGTTCGTCCTCCCCTATCACCTGGCTCCTAGTTACCTCGAGTTCACTAACCACTGACTGGTCCCCCGCCCCCTCTACAGTCTCATCTAAATCTACAGTTGACGCTAAACTTGCATCTCGATCTGCCATCGTAACAGATGTAATGAACTAACATGCACAAATCTACAGTTGGCTTTATCTTTACGTTAACGGGTTGATTCTATGTAAAATTTCCAAATACATGAAAATTTTACGCAATGCCTGTGTCCACAAGTTTCAGAACAACTGAGTAACTCTTTCACAATCAAGAAAACAATTATTTCTTTCAAAACAATTGCTCCCAGGAATGTTATTCGAGCCCCACACGTTGAGCGCCACTAAAACCTGCGGGATTTGGCTCAGAGGGTAGAACACAAAGAATCAGCAATATTATAATTTGTTTATTACAAAGAAAATAAATGTTCATTGATGTGAAAAGAGCAATCAAAAATTATGAAAACAATATTACGTTCGATACGTCGGCAGTAGTGATGATGTCGTCTGGTTTGTTTACTTCCGCGTAAACAAGTGGATGGCGTTGACTCTTGCGTAGTGTGTCCCGTGAACTCCAGTCCACCAGCAGAATGAAATGACTGGATATGTCACCTCCTTCAGCTGCGATGCGATGATGTTGTCTAATAACCCCTTGGTTACCAGGACGTCCAGCAGTCCGTGCACAAGGAGTGACCTCCTCGAGCAGTTGGATCAAGTTGGCTCAGGCTGATGACGTTCGTGGCTGCAGACTCGTCGGTTTCTCCCGGAGTTGCAATTCACTAACTTTTATACTTTAACATTTACTGACTTTAATGTTGAAACTGTTCAGTTGATCACTTGTAACTTGAATTTGTCTTAATGGGATATTATTTGCCTCAGCATTAGGCTTGAAGTTTGAATTTACTGGGTTGACGTTTATACAAAAATGTTATTTTAATGTTTACCTTCGATCACATCGGCACTGTCTCGCTGAAATTATACTATGTTGCGTGCACAAGGCTTCACGGTTCGCGAGGCAGGTCTCACTGCTCTGAGAAAACTCCGACTGATGATGTTTGGCTGGTAGCCTGACGTTTTATACCCTCTGACATCGTTTTCCCTCCAAAGAATCTGATTGGTTGGTTTCGTACACGTGATAGCTAATTTTAGACATTCTGTCATTTCTAAAGCCCGCGAAACGACTTTCTTTCTGCACGTAGGCCCATGCTTTTCTTGGAATCACTGAAAACTAGTCTGGCTGACTGGTTTTGTAGCGTTATCACAATGACTGGTTCACTTGTTATTACGTGGTGACATCACAATTTAGGTAAGGTCACATACTTTTTATATGGATTCACTCACTTTCTTGATATAATTGCACATTGTTAAACTTATTTGATTGCTCGTTATATTTTTGTCTATATTTTGATTGCTGTTGAATTTTAAGATTGTAAGTTTACATAATGATTCTAATTAATTACTTTGTGTTCAGTTAACCTTGACTCTAAGAATGCCATGCTACAAGCTTGTTCATTCTTTAAACCTACTTCAAGCAAACATTATTATTTTTAAAGTTAATTTTCTAACCTAGATAGGCCAACTTGTTACAATGGAGAAAAGTAGTCAGTTCCTATCTGATAAGTATGATGAGTTGCTAAAGAAGCTTGACGAGAACAATGAGGTGGTAGCATCTCTTCGTAAGACTATTGACAATCTGGTACAAAAGGTTAAAGATAAGGATTTGGTTATTGAAGATCTATCTGCGAGAGTAAGCAATCTGGAGCAATATGGTAGGAACCGAAACTTCGAGTTGGGCGAAGAACATAAAGGAGAAGATCTCGAGGAAGTTGTCATGAAGCTGGCAGTCAAGATGGACATCGAGCTGACTAGCAAGGACATTGAAGCAGTTCATCGCCTTCCTGCTAAACCAGGGAAAACTCGCAGTATCATCGTGCAGCTAGCTTCCAGGAAGAAACGGGATCAATTCGTAGAGAAGAAAAATTCGGTGAATATCATGAACAATGATTTGTTTAAAACGGAGAATAAAGGTAGGATTTATTTAAACGAAAACTTAACCCCTTATTATAAAAATTTATTATGGAAAACGAAGTCAGTGGCACGTGAGAAGCGATATAAGTTTGTATGGTTTCGATTTGGTAAAAATTTTTGTTCGAAAAGATGAAAATACACCCACTGTTTTGCGTGTTGTGAAAATCAGTGACCTAGATAAGCTAGTGTAAACAATCTATATATTTGTTGGTACGTACTTGATTACAGATACCGCATAGAAATGGATGACATTGAACTTAGTGTTGTCATACCTAATGTGAACCAATTAATCAGTCCTGTCATAGACTTACCTTTTATTACTTCTTTTCTATCAAAGTTTAATATGTTATTTTTAAATATTAGATCTATAAAAAGGAATTTCGAACAATTTTTGGCGTACATTCAAGACATTTCCAGTAATTTAGATTTTATTATAATTGGGGAGGTAAATGTTAAAATGTATGAACAATATGCATTTTCTGTGCAGGGTTATGATATGTTTTCATGTTTGCGTGAAAAAATGCGAGGTGGCGGAATAATTGTTTATGCTAAGAAGGAAATGCATTTTTCTGTAAAGTATGATAAATTTAATACTTTTGAGGGAATTCAAGGTTCATTTCATTTAGATGGCGTTGTTACACACCTCTTAGCAATTTACAGATCACCTAGAGGGAAAGTAAATGACTTTATTGATGAATTAAATAACACACTTATCAATGTAGCGGATAAAGAACAAATATTGATGGTTGGAGATATAAACTTAAATCTTAGTGACAACTGTGATTTACATGTACAACGTTACCTTGATGTTTTGGCTTGTGGTGGCCTGAGACAATGTATTTTTAGTAACACGAGAGTAGAAGAAAGAGCGGGAATTTGGTCAAAAACATGCATAGATCACATTTTTGTGAGATTAAACAATTTAAGCACTCTGTTGAATTCTGCAATTCTTGAAACCAAAATATCGGACCACTACATAATAATGTTAGGGATTGCTAAACATAATTTTCATCAAGCCGAAAATAAGAGATGTGTAAAAACTATTCTGAATGAAACAAAAATTAAACAGGATTTGACTTGTATTAAATGGAATGAGTATTTAAATTATGACGATCCGAATAAACTATATGTAAAACTTTTTGAAACATTTACTAATATTTATTGTAAATCAGAGGAAATAAGATTATGTAATCAGGGACATTTAAGTAGAAATGGTAAACCATGGATAACTAAGGATATAAAGAAATTGATTAAAGAAAGGGACAAGTATTTTAAAATCTGGAAAAGCTCCAAGTCAAATTTATTCTATAGAACTGAATATAAAAAACTAAGAAATAAAATTAGCAAATGTATTTTTAAATCTAAAATGAATTATTATCAGGCCCATCTTAAAAATTGTAAAGGGGATATAAGAGACACTTGGCAAGAAATTAATGCAATTAAAGGGAAACAGGCAAAATCGTCGCCGGATGAGGTAATTTCAAAATATTTAGGGAAAAAATATACTCTTATAGAAATTGTAGAAGGCTTTTCACATTCTTTTTTGGAAGAAGTGAGAGTTATTAAGCATGATTGTGTCATTAAAACGATTCCAAGCAACTATACTCAGAATGATCAATCAATGCATTTTAGACCAGCATCCCCAAATGAAATAGAAACTATAATAAGTAAATTAGATATTAATAAGAGTCCTGGTATTGATGGAATCAGGACCCCATAAAAATCACTCCGTGTAAAAATACCCGCCAAGTCTCTTCAACTATAAAAAAATAGAAGAAATCTAAAAATTCAACACTGAAAAGAAGTGATATCAAAAAATGAGCCAAGTCAAAACTTAATTTTAAAAACCAAAATATACTTGGCGCATCGTGTATATAAATAGTATAGAAGCATATGCCAAAAATTAAATGTACCTAAATATATATAATATACCTATAATGCCCTTAAAAACGATGCGCCAAGTATATTTTGGTTTTTAAAATTAAGTTTTGACTTGGCTCATTTTTTGATATCACTTCTTTTCAGTGTTGAATTTTTAGATTTCTTCTATTTTTTTATAGTTGAAGAGACTTGGCGGGTATTTTTACACGGAGTGTTTTTTTGGGGATATCACTTATTTTTTTAGTTTATTTACACAACTTGTAACACACATCGGAGCAACAATGACCAATTACTTTTAAAAAATACGCCATTTCCGAATTGGTTAATACGAAAAATTGTGTTTGGTGCTCAATATACCTAAGCTTAAAGTGATATTCCATGAAGAATTGCGCAAGCTTCGTTACAATCAGTCCAGCCGTTTTCGAGATATGGTATCACTTCCGGTTTTCAAAATGGCGACTAAAATTACTGCCACCTAGAATTTATTTCTATAAATGTTATGTATCATTATAAGCCTTCTGAATATGTAGTTATTGTAGTAAGAGGTCATTTATATCTAGTTCTTCATTTTCATGACGTCATTTCCGGTTTCGGTAATAGTACATCTCTACTTTAACTATTGATATTCCATATAGATGACCGTCTGAATCATTTGGCGCTGGTTTAATTCCTAACGGTCTAGCTGTTTTCGAGATAATACGTCACTTCCGGTTTCAAAATGGCGGCTTCCTGTTGGTTTTATAAAAAGGCACCTCAGACGCCAAAAGTGCACATGTGGTGAAAATTTCAGATCGATCGGCTCAGCCGTTTAGGCTGTGGCGGTGATTGCGGTGTTTCCTGATATCATCATCATCATCATCAGATCATCAGATCAAGATAGGTTTTAAAAGGGGTGTAATTTCACGTTTTTCACGGCCCTCTAGCTCGCAAACGGCATAACATATTGTTCCCTAATTTGGTATATGTAGTGGGGTGGGCCATAGCTCGAAATTAAGATATATCGCAACAATGTGAGATTTTCTAATTTTAAGATCCAGTAGGCCGAAAATGCCGTGTTGTTGCTTACAGTAAAAGTGGTTGGTCTGCTCCTCAGTTTATTATGCATATACGGTATGTTGAGTGAGTGTGAGTGTACGGTACGACTTGGCTGGGTGGAGCGACCGCTCCACTAGATGAAAGATATTAAATTATTGTCAAAAGAAATTAGTCCGTGCTTGGCAAGGCTGATAAATCTAACAGTACAAAGAGGAGTTATCCCTGATATCCTGAAGCAGTCTATAATAAGGCCAATCTTTAAAAATGGTGACCATAAGCTATTCAAAAATTACAGACCTATAGCAATATTGTCAGTGGTAGAAAAAATAATGGAGAAATATGTTTCGATGCAGCTAATTGCCTATGTAAATAAGTTTAATTTGATTAATGATGAACAATACGAATTTCAGAAAGGGAAGAGTACAGGTAAACTTCTTTCAGATTTCGCCGATCTTATATCGGGTGCTTTAAACAGGAACTTACATGTTGCAGTGGTTTTTATAGATTTTTCGAAGGCGTTCGACACGCTTTTGTATGATCGCCTTTTAAATGCATTAAAAAGAAAGTCTATGTTTTACAAGTATGTAGGAAGGGTGTGATAGTGAGACATTCAACGTTGCTTGTGATTATCTTATTTTATTGATCTTTATTTTAACCTTACTATAAACTACACTATATATTATCTTACGGGACAGAATATTTTAAATAGTCTACCTACTATTATCTTCTCTCATATTGTGTCAATGTCGTGCATATTTACGTGTGTTCTAGTCTAGTTTATTTTCAAGCAAAAACAATACCAACTTTTTAACATGTATTAATAGTTTCGTGTAGTTATATACACTATTTGGACGAAATATTTTGAATCGCTTTTTATCTTCTGCCCGATTGTGCCGCGTCGTGTGTATTTACTTTTGTTTTAGTGTAGATTATTTGAGACGAAAATGGTTTACTGACTGCTGTGTTTTTCAGTGTCACAATATTACTAAAAACAATGCAAATAAACACTCATTCCACAGATTTCCTAAGAAAGACAAATCTCCTGAATTATACAAAGTGTGGCTGCACAAAATTAATCAAGCAGATTTTGTTCCAAGCGTATACACATTTGCGCGTTGCAAATGAGGTAGCAGTTGCAAATGAGTTTTCATGTAAAACACTTTATATTAACAGACTTACGTATTGGGTACCTTTCAGGAACAAAGTCAGTGTATACACGTCATTTTAAATCATGGTGTTATAAATAGATCGATGTATGTCAGCGAAGAGGAGAGAGTTCGAGCGCGCGGCCACCTATGGTAGGCTGCAGCCAATCAGCGTTGCTCTACAGTGACGTCCGAAACTCAGCGCGCCAGTTTCAAATAACGCGCAATCAATAATTAATTTTTAGTATTATCGTACCAAAAATTAAGTTGTTTGTTTGTTAATATTGTCTTCCATGATGCTTAGATCACATACAAAAATCTAAATCCAAGATGAGAGAATTCCTTTAATGAACGTGGCATTGTAATCAGCGACTTTGCTCTGGCCAGTGTCTTCTCTAGAGAATCCAAGAGGGGCGGTGGCTCTTGTATCTATGTCAGAGATTACCCCAAACCTGTTCCCTTCAAACCCATATTAAATGTCCACCCTGTCGAAAGCGTCTTTGAAATCAGCGCGATTGAAGTTATGACTGAACCACGGTTCGTGCTGGCGGTAATCTACAGATCTCCTGATCCATCCAACCTCGAGCAATTTTTCCATCGGCTTGAGGAATTTCTGGACATTCACAGCAGGGATGGTAAGAAAGTACTACTATGTGGTGACATGAATATCAACATGAATTATCAAGTTCTTAAATTGAGCCATACAATGGAAGAGGTATTCTCAGCATATGGTTTCAGTATCATGAAGGGAGGGCCAACTCGAGTAACTGTTTCTTGTGATTCCATACTCGATCTTGTTGTAACCAACTGGGTAGACCTGGTAGAGGTAGAAACAGTTGATCCAGGATTGTCTGACCATGCTGGCCAACTATTGAAGATACCCATCACTACGTACCCACGAGAGGTCCCAGGCACATCCTTGGCACCTGCTAAAGGGGCAGTCTCTAGCGGTCAAGCGACTCTCCGCATGACGAGGCGATTCCACAACGAACAAGTGCAGGATTTCGTTCAAGACCTTGGTCATCAGGATTGGAGTGCAGTCTTCAATTGCTCCTCAGTGGATGAAACGTACAACACATTTCTACGCATCTTCCTATTGCTTTTCGAAAAGCACTTCCCAAAGAAAAAATCTTCAACCAGAAAATGTAGCAGACAAAAAGGCTAGATAACTGATTCCATTAGGAATTCCTGCCAAAGAAGGCGGGACCTCAGCTTTAGAGCCAAGATGGGAATCATACCAGCTCAAGTTGAGTTACGTGAATTGAGAAGACAGATTCGAGTGGAGATAGCAAGTGCTAAGAGAAAGTTCCATTCAGAAATAATACAGAAATCAGACAATAAAATTGCGGCTGTCTGGAAGCTCATCAAGAATCTGACGGGAACAGGTAGTAGTAAAGCTGCCCCGATCGAGATTCAACGTGATGGCGTTCTTACTACCAAGCCAGATAAGGTTGCTGAATTGTTAAACAAATACTTCCTATCAGTTGGGGAATGTCTAGTCAACTCGGCATCAGACACTACCACCGAATGTCTTGAGAAGTTAGAGCAGGATTGGCCTGAAAGAGCTCCGATCTTCGAACTTCCCGTGTTGACGGATTCGTGTGTTATGAAGGTTATCAAGTCTTTTGAACCGAAGCTATCATCCGGATGGGATGATGTCCCCATGAGCCTACTGAAGAAGTGTGCTCCATGGATTGCCGCCCCCCTAGCGCACATCATAAACTGTTCTTTGAATCAGGGAATATTTCCAACTAGAATGAAGAATGCGATCATTAAATCTATCCATAAGAAAGGAGATAAACAGGTTTGCTCGAACTACAGGCCAATTGCTATACTTCCTTCCTTTTCTAAGGTTCTGGAGAGAGTAGTTCACACTACACTGCTCGAACATCTTGAAAAATCCAGTATGCTCTCCAATGCACAACACGGATTCCGATCGGGACGTTCTACATCGACAGCTACCATCCAGCTTGTCTTGAAGGTTGCGAGGGCACTGGACAGCGACAAGCAGGTAGGCGCGGTGTTTTGTGATTTATCGAAAGCGTTCGATACAATGAATCATGAACTGCTGCTTGCCAAGCTCGAACGTTATGGTGTTTCTGGTGTCTCCTTGGACTGGTTCTCCTCTTACCTCTCAGGTAGAACGCAGCGTGTTGAGGTAGTCAACCAAGGTGTCTCGAACTGGGAAACGATAAAGTGTGGTGTACCGCAAGGATCGATTTTGGGCCCTTTGCTATTTTCTCTACTTGTGAATGATCTGGGACCGGCTAATACCTCGCATGCTGCTGGCAGGGAAATCATCCAATTTGCAGATGACACCACGGCAGCAGTGGAGTCTAGCAGTCTAGGGGAGTTGGAAGGGGACCTTCACAAACTTATCGATGATCTTTCGGACTGGTTCGGCTTCAATAAGCTTTCACTTAACCCGGACAAGACGCAAGTTATGGTATTCTCTCCCCGTGCGGCAAGAGAATTACCGAACTCCAGTATTGCTGTTACTTCGAGCACGAGGTTTTTGAAGTTAACCGTTGATTATCAATTAAAGTGGGTACCCCATATTAAAGAACTGGTGGGGAAGCTGTCGAAAACTGGGTTTGCCATTAGAACGCTGGCCAGACAGTGTGACACTCCCAGCGTACGCACAGCTTACTTTGCCATGGTGCAGTCCATCCTTCAATATGGCATACTGTTTTGGGGTGGAGCAGTTGAGAGTAAAAGAGTTTTTATCGCCCAAAAGCGAATAATCCGGTTCATAGCACGTCGAGCGTCGAGAGAGCCTTGTAGAGAACTCTTTAAAGACCTTAACATCTTGACAGTGCCGTGTCTATACATTCTCCAAGTCTGTCTCTTCACACATGAAAACCTTCACCTCTACAAGACAGGTGGCTCCCACTACAATACAAGAGGATCCGCTGCGCTCAGCCATGACTTTTGCAAGCTTCAAGTGGCGTACAAGGGGCTGTACCAGGAGAAGCGGAGTTTTACAATAAATTGCCCCAGTCCATTAAATCTGAAAATGATTTTCAATCTTTCAAAAGAGCTACAAAAAAGATGCTCCTCCAGGAGCAGTATTATTCAGTAGCTGAATTTTTAAATTCTTAATAATTATTTAATCCTGACACTAGTATTTAATGTGTTTAATGGTTTTACACGAGTTCATATTCATAAATGTCCTGTACTGATCTAATGTTGGTACTGTACACATTATATAATACCTACCAACACTGCTACCACTGACAATGTTTCAACAAATTGAAATGTATGCTGATACTGATGTATATTTATTGTTTTATTGTATTATTATTATTATTATTATTTTCGATGATTGTTTCTCGCTCTTTGCGGTTTTTACTTTCATCGGCCTATTAGGCAAAATGAAAGCAAACTATTCTCTCTATCTATTGTATGTTTAAAAATTTACGTACAATGCGATTATTATTATTATTATTATTATTAATGTCTTTATTCACAATATATTATAATACAGTACAATACACTATTATAACATATTGGCAAAACATCCATTCATGCAGCGGAATCACACCGTGATTCTATGCTGCATTGGGTTTTGTAGATTCTGTGGTTCAAGTGATGACTCGACGGATGATGTAGGCCGATCCCAATAACGCGTGCTTTTGGAGGTCGGTGCAAGAAAATTCTCCTGGGATCATTTTCGCATAATCTTGGTAGTGGTTGGTGATAGTTCCAAGCGCTCCAATTACTATAGGACATACCTTGGTTGACAGTTTCCACATCCGTCCTATCTCAATTTGGAGGTCTCGGTATTTCAATATTTTCTCCGACTCTTTTTTCAGTACATTTCCATCCATAGGAACAGCAACATCAATAATTAGACATGTGCTATCTTTTATATTTTTTATAATGATGTCAGGTTTGTTGGCTAAGATGGTCCTATCAGTTCGTACTTGTTCATTCCATATTATTGTAACATCTCCATTTTCACATACTTGAGGTGGATGATGATCATAGTGATGTGTTGATTTTGGGAGGTTGAAATGTTGACATATTGCCCAGTGAAGGGAAGCTGCTATCTTGTCATGACGTTCGATGTACTCTTTCTTAGCTAGCACTGGACATCCTGACACTATGTGGTCAATCGTTTCTTCGTGCTGTTTGCATAATCTACACATTCCATTCGATCCAGTCTTAAGAATCCTCTTCTCATAGCTTCTCGTTCTTAATGATTGGTCTTGTGCAGCTACAATTAAGGATTCAGTCTCGCCTTTAAGGGTTCCTTTCACAAGCCAATTGAATGTACTTGGCCTGTTAATAAATATTTTCTTCATATTCTTTGGGTACTGACCATGCATGGCTTTCCCCTCCCATTCATCACATAATTGGTCCTGTAGTTTTGACTTGACGACTTCTCTAGTTTTTCTTACCTGGTGAAGAATATCCTTGTCTGTTTGTGTTTGTACATTCAACATGTTAATGCTAGACTTGAATTTGTCTGCTAATGATAACATCGATAAGGTTTTTGGTCTGTTTTCCTCACTCACTTTGATGATGTTCACAAAGTGATCGCTTTTCTTTAGTCGTATGTACTCGGCAGTCCCAATCATTGCCGATCTGTATGAGCCTTCCACCTGACACAATCCCCTTCCACCTTGCTTTCTTGAGACATACAATCTTATTATTATTATTATTAATAATAATTATTATAATTAATATAATTATTATTATTATTATTATTATTATTATTATTATTACTATTGTTTTTTCATTACCAACCAATGTTACCTCCACTGACAATGCTTCTACAAATTGGTATTTGTGTGTAACCAGCTATGAATAAATAAAAAAAAAAAAAAAAAAATCGATAATCGATAGTAATGAAAATAAAGTTCGTTCACGTTAAGAATAATGTTCCGTAATGGCGGCCGTGTACTACTTTGTATACCCATACATGTAAATATCAATATAATAATCAAAAAATATGTATTATACGACTATATATAGAAATAAATCAATTTTATTGAATTTTTCTAATCCAATATTCAATGTTTAAAACTTGTGTATTTGACATAATTTATACAATTTCAATAATACAAAGAAGAAAGTCTTGCCATTGACAGGACAGTGTCCATGTGAACGACCAATGAACGACGTGATCGACTAAAACGTCAGAAATATTCTTAACGTGAACGAACTTAAGTGGCAAGTTTGAAAAGTTTCCACACTCTAGCGCCAATGGTGGGAGTGTGATAAAAGTGTGTGTGCAATGCGTGTGCAAAACAAATTTCATGGAAGTTTTTCACAGAAACCTACATTCTCATCATTCGAGCTGAAAAGCAACTCGTCAGTCGAGTATTAGAGGGTTGCGCACGCAAGTGCAATGAGACAGGCTGACAGTACAGTCGTATTATGAATAAAAACATAAAACTAACCTAACCTCAAACCATGCAAGTAACACATTCAAACAAGATTTGAATTGGAATAGTTTAAACCCGGAAGATTTGAGTTGCTCAACTCGAATTGCATAGTGTAATACCCACTTTATCCTACCTTTCCAAAGATAACACAGGTAACCATTCTGTACCTCTTACGTAGAAGGCCCTTTTTCTCGATTTGGCGTTGCTCAACTTGAATTGCATAGTGTAATACCCACTTTATCCTACCTTTCCAAAGATAACACAGGTAACCATTCTGTACCTCTTACGTAGAAGGCCCTTTTTCTCGATTTGGCGTTGCTCAACTTGAATTGCATAGTGTAATACCCACTTTATCCTATCTTTCCAAAGATAACACAGGTAACCATTCTGTACCTCTTACGTAGAAGGCCCTTTTTCTCGATTTAGCGTTGCTCAACTTGAATTGCATAGTGTAATACCCACTTTATCCTACCTTTCCAAAGATAACACAGGTAACCATTCTGTACCTCTTACGTAGAAGGCCCTTTTTCTCGATTTGGCGTTGCTCAACTTGAATTGCATAGTGTAATACCCACTTTATCCTATCTTTCCAAAGATAACACAGGTAACCATTCTGTACCTCTTACGTAGAAGGCCCTTTTTCTCGATTTGGCGTTGCTCAACTTGAATTGCATAGTGTAATACCCACTTTATCCTATCTTTCCAAAGATAACACAGGTAACCATTCTGTACCTCTTACGTAGAAGGCCCTTTTTCTCGATTTGGCGTTGCTCAACTTGAATTGCATAGTGTAATACCCACTTTATCCTATCTTTCCAAATATTGCACAGGTAACCATTCTGTACCTCTTACGTAGAAGGCCCTTTTTCTCGATTTGGCGTTGCTCAACTTGAATTGCATAGTGTAATACCCACTTTATCCTACCTTTCCAAAGATAACACAGGTAACCATTCTGTACCTCTTACGTAGAAGGCCCTTTTTCTCGATTTGGCGTTGCTCAACTTGAATTGCATAGTGTAATACCCACTTTATCCTATCTTTCCAAAGATAACACAGGTAACCATTCTGTACCTCTTACGTAGAAGGCCCTTTTTCTCGATTTGGCGTTGCTCAACTTGAATTGCATAGTGTAATACCGACTTTATCCTATCTTTCCAAAGATAACACAGGTAACCATTCTGTACCTCTTACGTAGAAGGCCCTTTTTCTCGATTTGGCGTTGCTCAACTAGAATTGCATAGTGTAATACCGACTTTATCCTATCTTTCCAAAGATAACACAGGTAACCATTCTGTACCTCTTACGTAGAAGGCCCTTTTTCTCGATTTGGCGTTGCTCAACTTGAATTGCATAGTGTAATACCGACTTTATCCTATCTTTCCAAAGATAACACAGGTAACCATTCTGTAAATCTTACGTAGAAGGCCCTTTTTCTCGATTTGGCGTTGCTCAACTTGAATTGCATAGTGTAATACCCACTTTATCCTATCTTTCCAAAGATAACACAGGTAACCATTCTGTACCTCTTACGTAGAAGGCCCTTTTTCTCGATTTGGCGTTGCTCAACTTGAATTGCATAGTGTAATACCCACTTTATCCTATCTTTCCAAAGATAACACAGGTAACCATTCTGTACCTCTTACGTAGAAGGCCCTTTTTCTCGATTTGGCGTTGCTCAACTTGAATTGCATAGTGTAATACCCACTTTATCCTATCTTTCCAAAGATAACACAGGTAACCATTCTGTACCTCTTACGTAAAAGGCCCTTTTTCTCGATTTAGCGTTGCTCAACTTGAATTGCATAGTGTAATACCCACTTTATCCTATCTTTCCAAAGATAACACAGGTAACCATTCTGTACCTCTTACATAGAAGGCCCTTTTTCTCGATTTGGCGTTGCATAACTTGAATTGCATAGTGTAATACCCACTTTATCCTATCTTTCCAAAGATAACACAGGTAACCATTCTGTACCTCTTACGTAGAAGGCCCTTTTTCTCGATTTGGCGTTGCTCAACTTGAATTGCATAGTGTAATACCGACTTTATCCTATCTTTCCAAAGATAACACAGGTAACCATTCTGTACCTCTTACGTAGAAGGCCCTTTTTCTCGATTTGGCGTTGCTCAACTTGAATTGCATAGTGTAATACCCACTTTATCCTATCTTTCCAAAGATAACACAGGTAACCATTCTGTAAATCTTACGTAGAAGGCCCTTTTTCTCGATTTGGCGTTGCTCAACTTGAATTGCATAGTGTAATACCCACTTTATCCTATCTTTCCAAAGATAACACAGGTAACCATTCTGTACCTCTTACGTAGAAGGCCCTTTTTCTCGATTTGGCGTTGCTCAACTTGAATTGCATAGTGTAATACCGACTTTATCCTATCTTTCCAAAGATAACACAGGTAACCATTCTGTACCTCTTACGTAGAAGGCCCTTTTTCTCGATTTGGCGTTGCTCAACTTGAATTGCATAGTGTAATACCGACTTTATCCTATCTTTCCAAAGATAACACAGGTAACCATTCTGTAAATCTTACGTAGAAGGCCCTTTTTCTCGATTTGGCGTTGCTCAACTTGAATTGCTTAGTGTAATACCCACTTTATCCTATCTTTCCAAAGATAACACAGGTAACCATTCTGTACCTCTTACGTAGAAGGCCATTTTTCTCGATTTGGCGTTGCTCAACTTGAATTGCATAGTGTAATACCCACTTTATCCTATCTTTCCAAAGATAACACAGGTAACCATTCTGTACCTCTTACGTAGAAGGCCCTTTTTCTCGATTTGGCGTTGCTCAACTTGAATTGCATAGTGTAATACCCACTTTATCCTATCTTTCCAAAGATAACACAGGTAACCATTCTGTACCTCTTACGTAGAAGGCCCTTTTTCTCGATTTGGCGTTGCTCAACTAGAATTGCATAGTGTAATACCGACTTTATCCTATCTTTCCAAAGATAACACAGGTAACCATTCTGTAAATCTTACGTAGAAGGCCCTTTTTCTCGATTTGGCGTTGCTCAACTTGAATTGCATAGTGTAATACCCACTTTATCCTATCTTTCCAAAGATAACACAGGTAACCATTCTGTACCTCTTACGTAGAAGGCCCTTTTTCTCGATTTGGCGTTGCTCAACTTGAAATGCATAGTGTAATACCCACTTTATCCTATCTTTCCAAAGATAACACAGGTAACCATTCTGTACCTCTTACGTAGAAGGCCCTTTTTCTCGATTTGGCGTTGCTCAACTTGAATTGCATAGTGTAATACCCACTTTATCCTATCTTTCCAAAGATAACACAGGTAACCATTCTGTACCTCTTACGTAAAAGGCCCTTTTTCTCGATTTAGCGTTGCTCAACTTGAATTGCATAGTGTAATACCCACTTTATCCTATCTTTCCAAAGATAACACAGGTAACCATTCTGTACCTCTTACATAGAAGGCCCTTTTTCTCGATTTGGCGTTGCTCAACTTGAATTGCATAGTGTAATACCCACTTTATCCTATCTTTCCAAAGATAACACAGGTTACCATTCTGTACCTCTTACATAGAAGGCCCTTTTTCTCGATTTGGCGTTGCTCAACTTGAATTGCATAGTGTAATAACGACTTTATCCTATCTTTCCAAAGATAACACAGGTAACCATTCTGTACCTCTTACGTAGAAGGCCCTTTTTCTCGATTTGGCGTTGCTCAACTTGAATTGCATAGTGTAATACCCACTTTATCCTATCTTTCCAAAGATAACACAGGTAACCATTCTGTACCTCTTACGTAGAAGGCCCTTTTTATCGATTTGGCGTTGCTCAACTTGAATTGCATAGTGTAATACCCACTTTATCCTATCTTTCCAAAGATAACACAGGTAACCATTCTGTACCTCTTACGTAAAAGGCCCTTTTTCTCGATTTGGCGTTGCTCAACTTGAATTGCATAGTGTAATACCCACTTTATCCTATCTTTCCAAAGATAACACAGGTAACCATTCTGTACCTCTTACGTAGAAGGCCCTTTTTCTCGATTTGGCGTTGCTCAACTTGAATTGCATAGTGTAATACCCACTTTATCCTATCTTTCCAAAGATAACACAGGTTACCATTCTGTACCTCTTACATAGAAGGCCCTTTTTCTCGATTTGGCGTTGCTCAACTTGAATTGCATAGTGTAATAACGACTTTATCCTATCTTTCCAAAGATAACACAGGTAACCATTCTGTACCTCTTACATAGAAGGCCCTTTTTCTCGATTTGGCGTTGCTCAACTTGAATTGCATAGTGTAATACCCACTTTATCCTATCTTTCCAAAGATAACACAGGTAACCATTCTGTACCTCTTACATAGAAGGCCCTTTTTCTCGATTTGGCGTTGCTCAACTTGAATTGCATAGTGTAATACCCACTTTATCCTATCTTTCCAAAGATAACACAGGTAACCATTCTGTACCTCTTACGTAGAAGGCCCTTTTTCTCGATTTGGCGTTGCTCAACTTGAATTGCATAGTGTAATACCGACTTTATCCTATCTTTCCAAAGATAACACAGGTAACCATTCTGTACCTCTTACGTAGAAGGCCCTTTTTCTCGATTTGGCGTTGCTCAACTTGAATTGCATAGTGTAATACCCACTTTATCCTATCTTTCCAAAGATAACACAGGTAACCATTCTGTACCTCTTACGTAGAAGGCCCTTTTTCTCGATTTGGCGTTGCTCAACTTGAATTGCATAGTGTTAAACCCACTTTATCCTATCTTTCCAAAGATAACACAGGTAACCATTCTGTACCTCTTACGTAGAAGGCCCTTTTTCTCGATTTGGCGTTGCTCAACTTGAATTGCATAGTGTAATACCCACTTTATCCTATCTTTCCAAAGATAACACGGGTAACCATTCTGAACCTCTTACGTAGAAGGCCCTTTTTCTCGATTTGGCGTTGCTCAACTTGAATTGCATAGTGTAATACCGACTTTATCCTATCTTTCCAAAGATAACACAGGTAACCATTCTGTACCTCTTACGTAGAAGGCCCTTTTTCTCGATTTAGCGTTGCTCAACTTGAATTGCATAGTGTAATACCCACTTTATCCTATCTTTCCAAAGATAACACAGGTAACCATTCTGTACCTCTTACGTAGAAGGCCCTTTTTCTCGATTTGGCGTTGCTCTGCACTTTCGGACTGATTTTTTTTTGTCTGGGGCTTAGCGTCGATCAGTTCTGCAGCGAGGCTAATGGCGACGGATGAATGATTATGATGATGATTGGGAGATGATGGTGAAGAGTAGGTAAGGATGGAAGGTGGGAAGGAGGCGGTCGTGGCCTATTAGTAGGGTACCTTCCCAGCATTTGTCTGTCGACTGAGGGAATACCACGAAAAAACCCCGGTCAGGTCGGACGGCCGCGGGAATCGAACCCGGGCCTCCGGCATACAAGTTCAGAGCGTTACCACCCAGCCAACCTGTAAGCAGCCAACTTGTAATTTGACTAGAGAGTCATATAAAAGAATTTTCGTAAACAATGACTCATGTCACCATTACAAATTATGATTTGATGAAGGAGGAATTACTGCTTTTTAGCTCACCCCAATAATCAATGAATTAGACTTCCGGCCTTCTACCTCTGCCAGGAGATAAATGGACTGTATGGTGACATTAATGGATTTTTTATTGTAAAAATCGAATATTACTTGATGTTTGAAAATGTTAGATATGCATAGCGAGCAATAGTAATAATTGATTTTTACAAATGGTGACAGAAGTGGGATAATTTTTATTTATTAATTTAAAAGAAGTGAAAGTAAGAGTAAACAAGCAGGAAGCATCTACCAAACGTGATAATGTGTTTATGGGACGCAGATTTCCCGATGATCTGTAAGTTAATCATCCATCAGATTAATTTCATCCCGTTACTAACGTACGGAGCAGTAACTCGGACAATTGGAAGAGAGTAGAAACCTAAAGTCAAGCATCAGATATGAAGTTCCTGAGAAGTATGAAGCGAGTACCAAAGTTAGATAAGATCAGAAGTACTACAATTAGAAAAACAATTATTACCATTATTACAACTATAATTAGAAAGTAGAAATATTAGAGTACGCCTAAAATGGTTCGGGAATATGAAATGATGGGATTGAAGAGAATACCTCAGAGAGAGTTTGAAAATATTTATTGTTTCCTGTCCTAGAGACGCTTAGTTTTTTATTGACACTCATTTTCAGACTCTTAACGTATGTAGGACAAAATAAAACTCGTACACAATTTCAAACTATGAAGTATTTTCATTGGACAGTTCTGAAGATCGGTACAAAGCCTTGTTACATAAACAATTACATTGGAAAATAAATTGATAAAAATCATTGTAAAAAACTCTTCAAGGTCACTCTCACTACACGTCTGTGACACACTCTAATTGGCTCGACGAGAAAAGTGAATGCATCGTTTACTCGCTATCTCTTGTGAAAGGCACTTGAACGAAAGTTACGCTGAAGTCCCCAAATATATTTGAAATATAACTTTTGTTGGAGCAGGTTACTAATAAGCGAGCATTTGTATTGATTGCCTGCACACTTGGCCAAAGTAGAAACGGTAGCATGGCAGTGGTGACGGTTTGTTCCGATGAAACGGTAATTGATGAAACCGATCGGCTGGTTGTCGAGTTCATTTCTAACTCTAACCTGTCCTGAAGTACTTCATCGGATGATTCATCCAATCTTTCAATAATGAGCGAATGATTTTTTTTGGGGTACCGTTTTTTAATTTGGCCAAGTGTTCATTCAGTGTGAGATGCTGCTTTACCTACCTTCGGGCACAAGTTAAGACTCTTCAATGCTTGTTGCTAGCAGTAACTCTTGAGCATGTTTGTCAACATACTTATTTCGCAACATACAAAAGAATAATACTATCGAATTGAAGGATATATATATCTTAGTAACGATGAAATACTTGGCTCATCGTGTTTTAGTTTGTTTCATGTATTGACTGAACAGTTAACTTGTCTAGTTTAAAGAGGCCCGAAATAATTATTGAATTTTAAAGATTATTGATGAATAAAGGTTTGGAATTCTTTTGATCGCTGCTTCTATCAGTGAGTGTTGATTTTTTTATTGTACCCATTTTTAAATGGGACTTGGCTGCTGTTTTATCACTGGACGTGTCACTTGTAGTTTTGTATGTGCAACATCGCCTAACTGATGCCTATCGGATAGCTTACATTAGGAAGTCTGCTTATCTAAACTTTCTTAAAATATATAAACATAAATAGGAAATCTAATTTACAGCTGTAAATTAGATTTGTGCAGATTACGATTGCAGATTGCAGATTATTACGAGAGTTGAGATATGTCAGATCGCAGAAACAATATTATTTTATGGTTTACAAAGGTTAGAAATATTAGAATATTACATTTAATGACCGCTTGTTTAAAACGGTATGAATCTACAATTATGGTTTAACATAAAAGGCGAACACTTAAACATTTAATATTAAACTATTACCTTCACTCTGTAGACTGAATACACGAAATTTGAAATCTATGGAGGAATTACATGTCAGAGACAAGACTTTGAAAATCAACAACATGATTTTGCAACTAGCACGCGAAAGCAAGTAGTGTTTGCGCAGTCCAAAACTGGCGACTCCAATTTTAAAATTTGGGTCGGTGTTAGCGATAAGTGAGAGCAAAGGCAGTGAACAAGCCAATCGATGGCTAGGAAACAGGATCATGTATCTCCAAAAACATAGTTTTTCAGGAGAGCAAGAAAACTGTTTGTAAACAGTTAGTTCACAAATGAGATAAGGTGGTGCTGCAGTCTGGATTTCTGTCTTATTGATCTAGATGGAGACACATGACATATACCATCTGATGTACCTAGTATTTATTTTACACTTTTCAGTTATCAAACTCATTTTCGTCTAAAATGGAGATACGTGGTCCTGATTCTTAGACATCGCCATAAGTTCAAACCGACTTGTTAAAATGTATCATTTACATCATGTCATGTATGCACAATATTTTACATTGTTGATGTAAATTCAAATAAATGAAAATATAAAATCAAAAGACATTCGTGCAAACAATAATCAATACAATTTTAATGAAACTTTCAACACATGAAAATCCTGAACAACAACAATAACAAAGTTACTACAAGGCATGTTTTTCTTCTATTTTCACCCTTGTTTTCATGTTAGTTTCTTCACTAATTGTGACAAACTACTATCTTCCTAAGGGAATGTCTTTCTCCCCCTATTCGATGTCTGCGAGCTGTTGTAATCAAACCAGGCGCTGGTTCTCCTACTTGGCTTATCACAATTAGATGTTTCGGACAATCTTCATTCTCAATCTTGTGGGTGACTTGTTTTGTCGGTCGGTGTCATTCCTTTTATCAGTAGAACTCTTATAGCGTAGGAGTTGAGTTGGCATACGATATGGGGATATGGCGATGGTCTTCATCAGACAGACTTGATCTTTTTAAGATCGACTGAGTGGATTTGCTTGGTTTGTCATGGACGACTTATCTTGTCGTTCGGTGTCATTCTCTATATCAGTAGAACTCTTATAGCGTAGGAGTGGAGTTGCCATACGATATGGGGATTTGGCGATGGTCTTCATCAGACAGACTTGATCTTTTTAAGATCGACTGAGTGGATTTGCTTGGTTTGTCATGGACGACTTATCTTGTCGTTCGGTGTCATTCTCTATATCAGTAGTACTCTTATAGCGTAGGAGTGGAGTTGCCATACGATATGGGGATATGGCGATGGTCTTCATCAGACAGACTTGATCTTTTTAAGATCGACTGAGTGGATTTGCTTGGTTTGTCATGGACGACTTATCTTGTCGTTCGGTGTCATTCTCTATATCAGTAGAACTCTTATAGCGTAGGAGTGGAGTTGCCATACGATATGGGGATATGGCGATGGTCTTCATCAGACAGACTTGATCTTTTTAAGATCGACTGAGTGGATTTGCTTGGTTTGTCATGGACGACTTATCTTGTCGTTCGGTGTCATTCTCTATATCAGTAGAACTCTTATAGCGTAGGAGTGGAGATGCCATACGATATGGGGATATGGCGATGGTCTTCATCAACAGACTTGATCTTTTTAAGATCGACTGAGTGGATTTGCTTGGTTTGTCATGGGTGACTTATCTTGTCGTTCGGTGTCATTCCTTATATCAGTTGAACTCTTATAGCGTAGGAGTGGAGTAAGAATAAAATAAGGTAGTAACTTGGAAAGAGTTCGACATCTTACACGTTTTTGCTCGGTGGTGGATTGTCTGGAGAAGTGATAAGAGGGAAATATGTGTGAGAACAAATTTGGCCGTTAAATACAGTTATTGATAATTTTTGTTCCTTGTAACACGAGTAAAAAATGTTCAATCATTTTTGGTACCTTCTTCCCCTGAAGACTTGGCGGACGTCACCCATCTGTAGCTGGATCGGGGAGGGATGGTGGTAGGGATCCAGCTGAGAAATAAACATACTTATAGATTATGCACAATTTCGGGCGATACTTGAAACGTTTCTGATTCACAATATACGAGGGGGGACCCAAAAGTAACCAGAATTTGAACTTGGCGTTTAAAATATAAAAACTAAAAAGTAAAGAGTTTTGCTTCAAGGTATCCCGAGCCTATGGTGTTGTGAGTCAAACTGGCAAGTTTCAGCTCTCTATGTTGACCGAGACGGTTTTTATACCACTTTTGGTACACGTCTGCACTCGAACTCGGCGTTTTTAATGATTAAATGTAGGAAGAAAACATCGTAAGATTTTTTTTCAAACCAGTAAGTCAAATGAAGTCACAGGGAGCGAGGCTCAATGATTAGGCTTGATGCTGAACAGCCGCCATATTGTTTTAGGCTTAAAACTGCAGAAGGCCTAAGCTGTGTGGGCTACAGCGTTTTCACGGTGAAGCGAACAGTCACTGCTTTTCCACATTTCCGGCCACTTTCTTCGTAGTCTAGCTAGGATAATCAAACGGCTATCTCTTCAAATAAAGAAGTTTGCTTCATCATAGACAAACCACCCCATCCCTCTGACCACCCCTTCACCCTAAACACCCTAATTGCACACCCCGATCATTGAGTTCTCTAAACAGCACGCGCGTTCCAAGAATTAGCTGACGCGAAGCTACAAGTATAAACTAAAGACATGTAGCTCAGAATTCGCCGACGTTATAAAAAGTTTACACTGGCGTCTGGAAGGAATTTGCCGACGTACTCCGGAAGAATTGAGTCGTCACCACATGCGAGGTTCCACGCGGGTCCAGAACATTCCAGAAACGTCCGGTGGCAAATAGAATACAGTTCCGCTCTATTTATTGAATAAAACTACACTAATGTAATCAAGGAAGGTTCATATTCAAAAAGTAGTACTTAATCATGAAACATTTTTGGCAGGGGTGGCCAAAATTTGGGTATTTTATATTAATTCGATAACATGTTTTAGTTGCCCCGAAACATATGACTTGTGACGATTCTATCGAAAGGTAATTACACCCTGGGCACAAATATATTGTTAAAGTTCATTCACGTTTAGAATATCAAGCCGTAATAGCGGCCGTATACTACCGTATTCAAGCTAACGTACATGCGAACATATATATAATGATCATCATCATCTGAGGAAGATAGCTTTTAAAAGGGGTGTAATTTCACTTTTTTCACGGCCCCCTAGCTCGCAAATGGCATAACCTATTGTTCCCAAATTAAATATGTGGTGGGGTGGGCCATAGCTCAAAATTAAGATATTTCACAGCAATGTGAGATTTCCCAATATTGAGATCCAGTAGGCCGAAAACGCCATGTTATTGCTTACAGTAAAAGTGGTTGGTCGGATCCTCAGTTTATTAGGCATTAACGGTACCTATGTTGAGTACTTAGTGTGAGTGTACTACAGTACGACTTAGCTGAGTGGAGCGACCGCGCCACTAGATTAGGAACCACAGAGTCCAGGGTTCAATTTCAACTGTCGGCCTGAATAAGATTGTTCGTGGTTTCCTCAGTCGTTAGTGCTGGGAACCTTCCCAACAAATAGGCCATGACCGCCTCCATCCTTAATCATCATAATCTTTCATCCGTCGCCATCAGTTGCAGAACAGTGCGACGTTAATCTCTCGTTGCCAATGGACGATCAGTAGCCATGGTGACCGGTAGTCACAGGAGCGTAGGAAGGGCGGGGGGGGGGGGGGGGATGGGGGGATAATCCCCCCCCCCCCCACTCGAGCAGACTGACCGTGACCCACCATTCACCATACAAAATTAATTTTTTGTCCAAGATTTACAAAAAACTGTTTAAATTAAAAAAAGCGCCCTGCGGGGCAAGAATAGGGGTTTGTTTGTTGTAAGTTGAGCAGTTTAGCATTCCAATATCGATTTACAATGTTTATATTCGGAAAATATATATCTCGCGGGGCAACAATTGGTGGGTTTTTAGCTTCAAATTGTGCATTTTAGAGCCCCTGAATCACTTTTAAATGGTTTAAATCAGTGGTACTCAACCTGCGGCCTGCGGGCCGCATGTGGCCCGCGGGACTAATTTTTGTGGCCCCCCACTTGATGTTCAAATTCCTATTATTTCACAAAATGTGTCCAATGAAAAAATAATATTGAAAAAATATTATTTTATTTGAGACAAATTTAGAGTTGTCATGTTAGGATTCACGCATCAGGCTGAAAATACGAGGTAACCTTACTTAAATGAAACTTCATACTTGTTGCAACGACAATGAAGCCATTTAACAATTCCGAAAATTGTAAAAAGTGTTTGGTTTGGAGCAAGGTTTGGAGTGTGAAATATTGTTCGATTTGTTTCATAATAAACAAAAGACACTGAATGAACCAGGCACGTAGGAAAGATCACTTATAATTTTGCTTCAATTCCTAAAAAAAAACGCCCTGCGGTGCAACAATATGGTAGTTTGCTTCAGTTCGAGCATTTTAGAGCCCCAGAATCACTTTTAAATTGTTAAATTCTAAAAAAAACGCCCTGCGGGGCTAAAACTAAAAAGCTTGCCCCCCCCCCCCCCACTCCCCTGATAAAAGTAGCTCCTACGCGCCTGGAATGTACCTTCTTAATCACGTAAGCATTATTGTAAATATGTAAAAAAAAAAAAAAAAAAAAAAAAAAAATTGCGGTCCGCCAACAAAAGCAAATTTGTATTATTGGCCAGCAAGTCAAAAAGGTTGAGTACCACTGGTTGAAATTCTAAAAAACGACCTGCGGGGCTACAACCCTCCTCCGTGTGCCGCAATCCCCCCCGCCCCATGATGAAAGTAGTTGCTACGCGCCTGGATAGTCACCTCGCCAATGGTCCAGCGTCCTGATACTATGCGATGTCGCAGCCTCCCACGTGGTCCAGGTGACCGATAATGAATAGCCCCGTGTTTTAGCCGACCAATGATAATCGCCGAGGTAATAAGATGCAATCAATAAGCTTGTAAAGATACCGGAGACAGAGCCAAATGGACGTGACATAGTGGTGAGTGGTGGCTTAGAGGAATAAGCACCACTATTCCTCTAAGGTGGTGGGGTGGGCTGTACTATAAAATGTGCTAATGCTATGTGAAGTACTTGCCATGCGTGTCGCCAGCCTTGGTGATCAACGGGGATTTCTTGGGAATCCCAAAGAAGCGCCGAGCTCGCTTGTCTAGAAATAAGAGAAACCTTTAACCATCTGTACCTACTATCCAGACATCAACGAGACGAGACCATTCATCATCATCATCATCATCATCATCATCATCATCATCATCATCATCATCATCATCATCATCATCATCATCATCATCATCATATAATCGATAATATATAATAGCGTTCACAAAATTTAACTTGATAAGGGGGTAGGGGTACCATTTCGTGTACCTAACCCCACTCTCAATCCGAAAATGGGAATATTCGTATCAGTATAAAAGAACTAAAGAATAATACACAAAGTGAATGTAGGAAGTTTTAGGAGACAACTTACATAAGCTTTCTCGCTTTATCGGCTGATTCTCGGGTTCAATCTAGAAAAACAAATGAGAGCACAAACCATCACCACAAATTAACAAAACTATGCAAAAGTACATTCAAACTCTATGATACTATTCGCTAAATCAAGCTTCCTCTCTGCACTCTGGTGGTAGAAATGTGTACTTGAGGAAGGGTGTAGCAATTCAATTCTCCATAAGGTACCTGTAGAGTTTGGATACCTCTACTTCATACACTATTTAACATAGAACCATAAAAATTGTAATGAGTATAGAAAAGATTATGCTTATTTGATCTGTCACCTCAGAAATTTATTTTTTTGTCTAAATAATTTTAAAATAACTTTCCGTATAAAACAAATACGGCTTATACTGTAGCCTGATTGGTCCGTTGGACCATTTCCTGTCCTCTGATTGGCTGATGCATTACATGTTTGAACAATTATTACGCTGCAATTTAACCTCGGAGAAAAATTCTGAGGTGACAGATTGATAAAGCATCATCTATTCTATACTAGTTACTTTTTTCAGGGTTCTATGTTTAATAGTGTATGAAGTAGATGTATCCAAACTATACACGTTCCTTATGAAGAATTGAATGCGTACACCCTTCCTCTAGTACCACATCTCTACCACTAGAGTGCAGAGCTGATCTTAATTGTGCGAATTCGCTTATACCAGAGAACGGTCTGCCACCCAGCGGATTCTGGCGGAACTCTTTTAGTGCGGTGAAGGTTTTCAATGGCCATTATTGTGTGTTCATTTATAATCTGATGTAGCCATTCGTAAGATGTTGGATTTCGTTTAGCTCGTTCATTTTATTCACTATAATCATACTAACAACGCGTTATCCTAGTAGAACAAAATGTCCTTCAAATGACAATAGCTTTTGAACCTACCGACAGATAATTTTGACTAACCAGAGCTGGCGGTGAGGTTGTCTCCACAAGCAGCGGATGCATGCGGTAAGACGGTCCTGCAACTTGCAGATCAGCTTCCAGCCAATTCACTGGACGACGGGCTCGTGCTTCCGCAAGTTGCTCGCGGATGAACTAATTGGACATTCCATTTTTATAACAAAACAATACATATCTATTAAGCACAATAATAGTGCAAAATGTAATACTTATTTTTCGTTTTTAGCAGACTTATAGGAATTTTTCCGCTCTTTCATAATTTCGATATCCTCAAAAGATCGGACGGCCATTTTGGGCTCCAGGGCTGTCCAAAGTAGAGAGCCTATATACTGGGGAAGAGAGTGGCCAACTGAGTGACTGTTTTCTATTGGTTGAAGTATTAACCAATGGGAGGGGGGGGAGGCGCTTAAATGGGAGCCGCCATCTTGTGCTCAAACAGTGGGCAAGTTAGAGAGCCTCGGGCAAGTAGCTGGCTGTGGCAGGAATAGTTGACGACCTTGACAAGCGGCCTATCTTGAGCACAAGATGGCACCCATGAGTTAACCACTCTCTTCCCCAGTATATTGGCTCTATAGTCCAAAGCGCCAAAATATCTGTATTTCAATAGAAATATAAAACTTTTGTCAATTATTGTTCTTGTATACATAATAAACGATGGGTCAGAAAGGTACGATAAAAAATTCTAAGTTCACGCTAAATTTGATAGAGTGAAAATCGCTCAAAAATTTGTTAAATCCACTCAAATATTTTACGAAATCGTTCCTTTTTTAAGTGGATTTAACTCATTCTCAATAACAGAAAATTCTAAGAATATTCAACATTATAATTAAGATGAATTTTGGAATAAGATTTCGAAGATTTTCAAACAATATAGGTAATTCTATTTTCATAAGGAACACACTATTGGACATAGAACACTAACAAAAGTAAGGAGTATGGAAAAGTTTATGTTACTTCGATCTGTCACCTCACAATTCTATTTATTGTATTTTAATAATTAGTAAATTACTTTCCTTCTGAGATAAATACCAGATTATAGAGTGACCTGATTGGTCCGTTGAATCATTTCCTGTCCTCTCATTGGCTGATGCAATGACTATAACGCTGCAATTTAAACTTTGAGAAAAAATCTGAGGTGACAGATCTAATCCTTTCTGTACTCGTTACTTTTGTCAGGGTTCTATGTTTAATAGCGTGTGAAGTAGAGGTATCAAAACTCTACACGTTTCTCAGGAGAATAGAATGCGAGTACACATTTCTATCACCAGAGTGCAGAGCGGATCTTGATTGTGCGCATACCTCTACGTCGCGGCGCCTGCGCGTCGCAGGACTTTGAAGTTGGATGTATTCCGGTAGGTTTGGATTGGTGAAGTTCCGGAAAGTCCCGTCTTCGTCCAAGAATGTTACCTCGTCCTCCGGTTCAAAAGTCCAAAGGTTATCGACGCTTGGGGCCTCAATCATGTTGTTGACGTAGGCGATTTCCAAAACTTATGTGGATCAAACTCGACTATTAATTATCTTGAAGGTTTAAGTTGTACTTAATATTATAGGACGTATGCATTCAGTCACAACGGTGTTAAAACCATTAAGTACAAATGTTGGGATACTTCTTTATGTTCATAGTTTTTTATACTCCTATATGCCCTGTAGACTATAGGGTATAGGTACTCTATAGGGCAGGGGCAAGGGTAGTAAAATAGTGTAGCATATTTTGAAGCATATATGTGAAGCATATTTTAGATACCTTAGGGCAGGGGCAGGGGTTTTAAATAGTTTTCTTACCGGCAACCGGTGTCCTTCTGGCTTTGTAAGGTGGTCTATTGTCTTGTTTCCTGCTTGGCTCCGGACGAGTAACCGGGAATAGCTGAATAGTCCGGGCGTTACGGTTGTTAACCTGGAACATGAATCTTGGTTTAGGAAAACGCTCTGTGTAACGCGTTGATAAGCGAGCCTTTGTATTGTATGCGAATTAATACACAAGATGGCGGCCAATGACAAATTGCTTCCACTGCAGTTGCAATATCTCAGCTCCCGTGTTTGGCTCACTTTAATTCTTTTTCTTAGACCATTTTAAACGAAAATGCAAAAGTCTAATTAATACGTTAAAAATAGAAAACACCCATTTGTGTCGAATAGAAATGTCATCAAAATTTATTACGATATTTATTACCATAAATATAAAATTGAACCCGGAATTAACAGAATCAAAAATCAATTCCAGAATCAAAACAAACACCAAATCTCTTCCTCTCACAAAAGAAGAACTGTTTCCTACGAACAGGTATGAAATCTCCCCAGACAAGCCGTCTAGCAAAACCCACCCCGACAACACTATAGAGTTCAATGCACGGCGAACCCCGGAGCGCTACGATAGTAACAACAAACCCTAACCCATGCAGAACCTAAGAATAGTTCGCTCAAGTGTCAAACCGTCACGCTAAAACTCAACTACGCACACAAGACCAACAAAACTACAATTTTGACACAAATTCAGGCACACACTCATACAGTTTAGAATCAGGCTCAGGCATTAGTAAATAATACATAATAATACGTACTACAATAATGTTTTCCCGCCAATCCTGCGAGTCTTTTGGCTCTGATTGTGTTAGTCCTGGTCCTTCACTGGTTACCGACGTATTTTTTTTTTATTTTTTTTATCGAACACAAAACATACACATACAATATAATACACATAATCTACGAACTATCCCACATAGCTAAAAAGCTAGTCGGTGGGAGACAAAAATAATATAAATAAACATAGAGCATACAGAAAAAAATAAAATAACTTACCAGGTGCGTAACATTATATCATAATTAACAATAGAGCAACCTCAGGATTAGCCAGTAACTAGACAAAGTACATAAATATAGAACTGCAAGAAATAAGAAGTAATACTCAATGAAACAATCCATGTTCCTAATTAGGCAGCGTTTAGGCAACATTAGGATGCAACAAATGTTCAACCATCATTCATTCCTAGATAATATAGCCACATCTTAACTTCTCTTTTTATACAATTGTAAGTATCGAAATTTCTTAAAGATTGGGGTAAACTATTGAAAACTGTTGGTACTTCATAATTAAGCTGTCTCTGATCATACTTATTAATACATTTAGGTATTCTAAATTTTCCCTGCGACTTAGCCCGTATATGTACTTCACAGTCATATTGAATTTTGAACTCTGAGCTAAAATATTGTTTAAGAATTAATTTATATTCAAAAAGATCCGAAATATCTAAAAATTGTAAATACGAAAAATACATACTCTTTGATAAATTTGTTTTCTGTATAGTAGCTGGAGATATAATAATTTTCAAAATCTTACACTGGTTCGAGTTGGGTTGCTTAGTCGAATTCTTCGCGTTCTCTTGCCACCCACCATTGGTGAAGACGCAGTCGTTGGAGACGCAATCGGTGGAGACGCAGTCGGTGGAGAAGAGTCGTTTGGCTCAGATTGCCTCGACGGAGTTTGTCGAAGTTTTCGTGTTCTCATACCGCCCACCATTGGCGGAGACGCAGTCGGTAAGGATCCACATCCGCATAATATCTTTCTAAACCAGTTTCCATTAATCTTCGCGGTTGATTGTCTTGTTGCTACTTTGTCTGTCGCTACTTGCTCAACTTCCGGTCTTGCTACGATAACTTGAAGTTTTGTATTTTCAGCAATAGCCAAGACGCAGTGTACAGCCTTCGATTCATTATCAGGAGCATCTAAATACGTAAGAGTCATTAGTCCATCATCTAGCAGTGTAAAAAACGGTACTTCTTGTTATTTCACGTTCAATGTTAAATATTTTTCACAAACATTGATAAGTAGATATATGGTCCAAATGTTATGAAAATATCTCTTCATTTAACATCTCCACCCGAGAAAGTATCGAATATTGTTTTGACCAATGGGAGAAGAGATATTTGAGTTATGATGACTCCCAACCAAGATTTATTGTAACATGTTGATTGGTATTTGGTCATAATTTTGTACAAAATTATTCTTTATTTAACGTCTGTTTAAGAGGAAAAGTTGTCAAATTCAGCGATCAAATATCAAAGATTGAAGGCACAATTGTGGTAAATTTAAAATAGATAAGATATTGATAAATTGGGAATGTGAGAGTAATCGAAAGTAAGTCTATGTTAAAAAAGTATGTCATATCCGGGTTATATTTTTGCCAAGTGAGCTGTAAACAATTGTTAAATTAAATATTTTTGATATTGATGTATTACCTGATATGTGTAGGGTCGTGGAAAAATGTGTCGATCATCCCCTACGCTTATACCATCCCGCCATACAACGGAGCGCTCAGTGGCGTGCACTCAATGGAAGCAAGGGAAGCATTGCTTCCCCTTCCTTTTCCATTCCAACAATATTAAAATATAATAATTATATGTATAATAATTTAATCTTTTTACAAAAATATTCATCACTTAATACTACTTATAGAATTCTTATTACGAACACAAATGTCACCACTTTCGCTCTGATTTCAAAGTAAACGCGGTTTCTAAGACAGGAGGTGGGCAAGGCGCGTGCGCACGCATACACTTGCCTCGGCTCGGCAGTCGGCCGGCTCCAAGGGATTCACATTTCGAATTGCTTCCAATCCCTCGCTCTATATACGGGAGTTACGCATGCATTAGGTGATTTGCCTACAATCAAATATGTTAATCTGCAGCCACCTGAAAGTATTGTCAATAATAAAAACTTATTTTGCCATGATAATAACATTATTTGCCGGTCTAAACACAAAGCATTTCTGTGTAAAATGCGTCTATTTCTGCAGGCGTATTCTAGCCAAGGGAAGCAAATCGGAGAGTTGCATCCACAGTCCGAACGCAGCCGAACTACTCCCGAGTTGACACGATTGGAACGAACATGTGATCGGTCGGTGACAGTGCTCAAGAGCGGTTGAATGTCTAAACTTGTAATATCTACAAAATATTGCAGTTTCGGATTCTCAGTTCAGTTAACGCATTTCTACAAAGTTTTTGTATATCTGTATTTGCCCTCGTATTTGCCTTCAAAAAACTAATGATTAAAATATAAAAAATTTGTCTGAAAATCCTCCTTTGACCATTTCTTAAATTCAAGTAATCTTCCAAAAAGGTACTTACTTTCAAAATCGTTTTTAACCATCTAAAATTAGTCAAATTTTAAAAAATTCCCTGCGGGGCTAAGCTGGGGGGCAAGCCCCCCAGACCCCCCCTCCGGGTCTGGGCAAATTTCTTTCCTGGCAAATTGCTTCCCTCACTTCAAATGTCACGGCACGCCACTGGGAGCGCTGGTATACCACTGTACGATCTCCGTTGTATGGCGGGAGGGTATAAGCGTTGGGATGATCGAGATATTATTCCAAAGCTACATAATGGCGGAAGAATGATTAAGAAAGGTTTTGTACTTTATGAATTACATCGGTATTTGTTTCATTCGAGTTTCATTCGAGAGAGCATCTGACTGGATATCGGAAGGTCGTGGGTTCGAGTCCCACTCGAGGAAAATCTTTTCATATTGCAGTTGGCATTTATTAACATTGATATTATTTCAATAACCTCGCTTCAAAAGTTAAGACGTCGGCCATCTTTAAAACAGTGTGACGTCAGAGAGCTGCATATTGTTACAAAATATCATATAGTTATTCCTTGGAGTTGTGTGAATCCAACCATGACACTTCTAGCCCTTCTTCTGAGCATTCTTTTTCCGCTCGATAAGGACATACTAGACATGGAATTATATACCTACTCCAGCCTAAATATTCGTAAGTCATAGGAGAACCGTTTAAACTGACTTACCCATATTCATTCTTCCTTTTTATACAATTTTATGTGGAGATAAAAAATACGACAGTTCATGAAATCAAATATATAATTCAATTAATTAGTTTTGCTAGGCGATTTTATTAAAAAATATCCCAACAATGATCAGATAGACAATGAGTTGGTATTAACAAATCTTTGTTATTTTGACTTTAAGATGAATCTACTTATTGGTTGTTGCCATGGAAACTACCATGAATGTCCTAGTTCCCTCACTGCTGTATCTTAACGCGATTCGAGCGATACCACGTGACTACAAATATAAATCACGTTATTGTCCAAACTACTGCACTCAAAAAGTCAGGAGGGCATTTTTCTCATTCAGTAAGTGATTTTACAACTCACTGTATCTTTTTTTAACACATTATTGTTGTACCGTAAAATTTTTCCTTTTTTATTTTTGAAAATAAACAATTTTTTTTTGTCACGATTTCCCCACCTTTCACACTACATACTTCCACGAGGGCTCATTGTGTTCACAAAGAATAAGCGGATGTCATGACTATAAGCCCAAATTTTGAAAACTTCATTCCTACTTCGACTATAGCTTCTACTAAATCAGTAATATTTGACTGTAAAATCCGGTACGTTATTTATTTTTGTAAAAATGTAAACAAAAAAATTATAAAAAAGCCACGTCAGCAAAACGTCCCGGATTTTTTTGTGGCGCCCAAAAACGATTAATGTCACTTGATATCATATGTTACCAGCTCCCTCTTACGAAATATGAAGCTTATTATTTTGATTTTTGTCGGTCGAGTCGCCTTAACGATGGCCAAGTTCCCTCCCACGCCACAACTTGACAGCACCCAGTTTCAACCCTCAAACTAATTCTTAAAGATCATAACTCGTTACCCTCATGACAATGCCCTGGGTAACCCTCTAATACACTCAGCGTCAACCCAGTTCCTTCTCCGTCAACATCTAAACGAGATTCCCTCTCATGGATCACTAACCCTCTTCTAGTTTTAACATTTAAACTAACTTTTCTCCATCCCTTGACACCCTCTTGACGCGGTCCTAGTTCCAACCCTCGTGACCCTCTCTACATTGTCCTATTACCCACCTTCTTGACTCTCTTGACTTATTCCATGTTCCGACCTTCTTGACGTACTCCATGTGCCACCCTCCGGCCTTCTTGACGTGGTCGTACTTAACGCACTCTAGACCAAGTCTAATCTCCTACACCAACACCTCTTAACGCAGACCTAGTTCCAGCGATGTCTATGACTTCTGACCCTCTTGACTTGGTCCACAGGGTGACTACGGCGGCCCCCTGGTTCTGGTCACCGAGGCTGACTCCAAGCAGATCGGCGTCGTCAGCTTCGTCTGCAGCGCCGGATGTGCCAGCGGAAACCCAGCTGGATTCGAACGAGTGACCTCCCATCCAGACTGAATCCAGACCAACTCTGGAATCACCATCCTGCATACATCCAGAAGATGTCATGATGTACTGAGAAGGTAATTGAATATGTATACATTGAATAATAAATGTCGATAATATAAAAAAGTAAGTTTTGTTTTAATGTATCTAATGTCTGTTCTAATAAACCTCCCTTAAAATTGAGGGAGAAGGCTTATTCCCGAGATTATTATTCGGCGTTTTTATGGCAATTAAAAAATGGCATAGTACTATCTCGTGCATATGCAAATTACTTACTAGGAAAACGCTCTGAGTAACGCGTTGATGAGCGAGCACGGATACGCGCAACACCTCGAACCGAAATTCTGTCTATCGAAAATATCATGAAAAGCCAATAATTCTTGAATTTCGTCAGACTTGAATAGAAATCTCAGAATATTCCTAAAATGTTAGTTCCAATAACCATGCAAAGTTTTATGTTGATCGATTGATCCTTTATGATTGAACTGTTCTTTGTTAATATTCAAAAATCACAGGATCTCTTTAAAAAAATATATACCTGGGACCACTCATATGATATTGGTGTGTGTACACAATATTAGATCGATCTGTTGAACGGTCATATCAGTTTCATACGTTTGAAAGTTTCTACTCTAACAACCTTGGAACTATGAAGATTCGAAGCAGCCGTGATCAAAATTTTCGAGAAATTTGACAGCCAACACGCAAAATGTCCGTAAATTGTCAATAATTTTTGGATTTTAACACAGATTAGTCTGAAAATTTTCAAAAATACAGATAACGTTGGTCCCAATGACCATGCAAAGTTTTAAGTTGATTGCTCAAACGGTTCTAGTTTAAATTTCAAGAATCACATGAAAGATTTTTTTTAATTTTAACCAATGAGAGGATTTGGCTGAAACTTTGTAAGATTGGGGACAGTGTTGGTCGTAATGACTTGTCAAAATTTCAAATTGATCGGACCAACCAATCGAAAGATAATTTTTTTTAAATTTGAACCAATCAGAGGATTTCAAAAAAATTAGGGTCTTCAAATCTCATATTTGGTTTGGACATGTGTGCAAAATTTCAGCTCGATCGAATAAACGGTGCGACCTGTATACGAGCAGACGACAGACAAACATAAAAACAAAAACAAAAACAAAAACAACAAAAAAAAAACAGAGGTCCGTGCCAAATGAAGCCAAAAGGAGTCGCTCGCTTCGCTCGCTCAATTATCAGATTATTCGAGTCAGTCGGATAAGTTACTTTCTTCTAGATCGAAAATCATCTATCGATATAGTCGACTAAAGTCGCAAGTGTAAACATCTGGGAGTTCCAGTAACGGTGTGGAAGGGGATGATGGGAGGGTCCTAGAAGACAGCATTGCATGGAAAAAAATCGAAATCGTCATGATTTTAATGGCCTAGATAAGACTACATGTTAAAAATAGGAATTTAAAACTACAATATCTCAAATTCTAGGCAGCACATCGGGAAATCCGCATCCCATAATAACTTTCTCACAGTTTGGTAT